>CM021101.1:61357833-61738128 GCA_007115665.2 Sequoiadendron giganteum | reverse complement strand
TCGGGTTTGGAACTTGTTTCCGGGATTCCATTCCAATCCCAGTCCTGCTTGTCTTTTGTTGGTCTCTTTGGTTTGTCTCTATCGAAGTCAAGGCCGGGATGGAACTTGACTCTGAACTTTAACGAAGTTTGTGGTTTGGTTTTTGTTCCCGTCTCACCTCCGCCTCCACCTTTTGGTTTGTTCGTTTGGCCATAAGATGGGTTTTGGGTTTTGCCTTTCCATTGGATTCCTGGTTGTTTCCTTTTTCCTTTTGTTTTCCTTTGGTGTTTTTGTTTGGGACCTAAGGGTTGGTTTCCTCCCTTAGGTTTTCCTTGTTTTCCTTATTAATTTTGTTCTGTCGGAGGTGGAACTGGGATGGGACTGAACTCTGAACATTTCCAAAGTTCGTAGTTCAGTTCCCATTCCCATTCTAGCTCTGGCTTTGCTTCCTGCTCTCTTGTTTTCTTCATCGTTTTGTTTTTTTTTGTCCTAAGGGTTTGTTTCATCCATTAGTTTTTTTTCTTGGTTCGCCTTTTCTTGTGTTTGTTAGAGGAAAAACTAGGATGGAACTTAACTTTGAACTTTGTGAAAGTTCACAGTTTGGTTTTCGTTCCTATTCTGCCTCCACTCCCCGCATCTTTGTCATTTTGTGGTGTTCAGCCTTTGGGTTGGTTTCATTCCCTTTGGTTTGCTTCGGTCTTCTCTTCTTTTGCTGGAACCAGAACTGGGATGGGACTTAACTTTGAACTTTCACAAAGTTCATGGTTCGGTTCCCATTCCCGTTCTGGCTCCGCTTCCATCAGGTTGGTTTTGTTTCCATCTCCACCTCCATCGGGGTTGTTTCTGTCTCCACTTCCTCCTGTCTTCCTCTCCATTCCTAGTCTTGTTTTGGCTCCTCTTCCGCCTATTTCTGGTTCTACCTCCACCTAGGTTTTTACTTGACTTTCTTGCCTTGGGATTTCTCATGGACCGACTTGGTTTTTGATGATGTATTGATCATTAATGATGGCTCTTTGTCTGCAAGTTGAATTGAGCGGGTTGGTGTTGTCATAAATGAGGGGGTGGAGTGTGTGTGTTTCAAGGATTTGGCGGGATTTGCAAGATCCACCTAGGTACACTTTGCGGCTGAGGGAAAGTTGGGCTCATGTGTATGATTCCATTCTTCTACTCTAGGCCAATGGGGCATTGATGGCTGGCAAGTAGAACATGATGGGCACCTCCTAGTTTGGCTTGATTTGGGTTATTCCTTTGTGGCTCAGGTCTTATCGATGACCCGTGTTCATGCTGGTTCCATGCACATTGTTGTTCGCACGAGTAGAGCGTTGATGGTGGGTGTGGCTTGAGGTATTGTACCTTGGCTTTGAATGATCCCAGATCGATCTGATGAGGGGTCTCTAATTGCATTCATTGCTGGACGACAAGTTATTGCAGGTTGTTAGGGAAATTTTTGTTGGTGGCCATGCTTCTTTGAAAACCTAGTTTTGATTCACACAGGTAGGTTCTCTATAAATTGGGCATTCTGCCTCTTTTGTAAAGGGGTATTTTTTTCTTTTGCTCAATTTTTTTTTTCTTTGGCCAACTGATGATAGTAGATAGCATTTTTTTTACAACTTTGAGCAGAGATACTTGTTTTAGTTGATGTTGGATTTAGCTACAGTTTTTATACAATGCTATGTGAAAATGGAGTTTACTAGATGAGGTTAATGAACCATAATCGGTCTATATGCCAGTGAGTTTTTTGAAGCATAAATGTTTCTTATTTGATGAGAATCAATAGAAGGAACCATATTTCATAATTTATTTCATTAAATTTTCTATGGATGGAATTGTTACATCTTTGTTGATCTATGTTATTAGCAACAAATGAAGAGTTTGTTCTTTTTAAATCTTAAAAGTGTTGTGATGAGTGATTGTGATGGTTAAACTAAGCACTGTAAATGTATCCAATAGTATGGATTGTTTTGTAAATTGCATCATGTTATGGTTTTCTTGATCGGTTAAAAGAGCATTCGTTGTTGGAAGCATATGTCTAGATATTGGAGAATTTTATTCATGTTTTACTGATTTATGCCTTGATCTATCTTTTTCTGTTTATTTACACCCCCCCTGTCTTTAAGTATATATTGATGAAATTTTTGTTGCTTGCATTCCTTATTACCAGGAAAGGCCCCTTGAATATTACAGTTGCATGGACCAATTGAGTGACACCAGAAAGTTGAGAACGAACTACCAGGACCTTGGAAGTTAGGCTACTATATGTTGTCTTACTTTTTTAGGAGAAATAGAGTAGAAATATTTTGTTTAGCATTGTTTGTGTCATTTTCACCATCAATAGAACTGGTGCTAGAAGGAGGGCCAAAAGGAGCAAGCTGGCTCAGATTAGGTCATTCTCACCAGAAAAATATGGGAGGATTCTTAGATTCTCTACTAACCCTGAACCATTAATTGAACTTCAATTCCCAATTAGACATAGACATCAAGCTCGTGGAATTTTCATCCCACCATTTTCACCACCACTTACTCCACTTAGATTTCCACCAAATCCAACACCACCCACACTTCAACCAATCCCACCACCACCCATGGCTTACTTTGTGAATAACCCCTCTCCACTAGGGACTATCCTTGGTGGAATACATGATCTACCAAAAAATCCAGAAAGGTTTTTCCCCAAGTACATGCATGGATAATCAAGAAGTGTGGAGGAGCATATACAAGCATTCAAGGATGCTTGTACCCATGCTCAGGTGGATCACCAGGATGTCGTATGTAGGTTTTTTCTTTATTGTTTGGGGGACATGATATACAACTAGTATCTAAATGTTCCCCAGGGATCTATTCTAGGCTTGGTAGATTTAGAAAATTCCTTTATTAATCAGTTCTGAGTCTATGTAGACCCGGCCATCTTGTATTGGATCAATTCACTATCATAAGGAAGGAACCTCATAAACCAATTTCATTATTCAACACTAGGTTCCAAAGGATGTTCCGCAAGTTACAAGACCTTTACTTAATAGCTGAAAATATTGCCATTTTGGCATATCTGAGAGTTGTTGATCCCCTGATTGATTTATTTTTATAGAGAACCTATGCTCCCAATGAGATAGACTCCTTGTCAAAATTTTATCATCTAGCCATTAAATTGCAACAACAGATAAGTCTACAATCAAGAAGTTTAGGAGGAGCCCTTCCCCCTATGGGTTATCAGATGCCTAATCCACCTTTGTTCAATAAGGTCCCAAGGATGTCTTCCTCCAAATACAAACCTATTTCTGAGTTACAAGCCTCACCTACCATTCCCTTTTTTTCTAGTGGCATTCAAGATTCTTCCCAGCAACCTCAAAACTACTAGCATCAAGGGGCGGAGTCAATTCTTGTTCACTCTCCATTTGTAGGATAGACTATGCAAAATGAACGCACTATTCAACTAACCAATGATGTGGAAACTATCAAAAATATTATATCACAAATTTTGAACGGCATGGCACAACTTAGACTTAACCCCCCACAAAACTAAAATAAGAATTACCAGAATCAGGGAGGTTATAACAACCAAGGTGGTTACTTTAATCAGAATACAAATCAGAACACCAATAGGAATTTCTAGAATCAAAACTCCTCTAACCATAATTATCAAAATCAGAATAAAGGATACAATCAGAGGTCCAACAACAACAACAAACAGTGGAACACTGGACTCAACAACGGGGGAGTTCCCCATAATTATCAGTCTGGTGAAGATAAACCACACACTACTAATGTCGTAGATCTCAATTTCATGACCAATTGGTGTAGAATCCATGATACTGCAGCACATTCTAAGGTTAATTGCCTAGAAATGGAAAAAATGGTGAAGATTGTGCAAGCTAATTCCCAACCTCCACAAGGAAATTCCAATCGAGATGGTGGGTCAGTAAGTACTACTATGAATTATGAGAGCATTGAGGAACCATATCAATTTCCCATGCAGGGAGATAATGAACTAGAAGAGGATGTGTATGATGCCCAAGCCTTCCAGTCCAAGGGTGGTCACTTCCTGAGAAATCAGAATAAGGGCCCATTCACTACATATGCACCCCCAAACAACCTAGTCCCACTTAATCAAAATGCAGATAATAACCCACCACCACCAAAGGGGCTTTCTGACTCTCATAACAAGGGTGATCCACCATCTTTTCCTAAATATCAAGTTAGGAATGATTCAAAGTTTGATTTCATTGTAGAGCTACAGTGATAAAAGACATCATTGTCATTCTTCGACATTATGAAGTGGTGCCCGACTCAACAAGAGGTTGTGTTGAAAGCCTTGGAGGAGCCAGGTCACTCAAAGGGAAAAGGTAAAGTGACTCCAGTGAAGGAGACAAATGTGGCCATCTATAAAGGTGAGACCAGTACCCCACCTTTTCTTTTAAGTTTAAGGATCTTTGGAAAGAATTTGCATAATTGTTTGTTGGACTCTGGAGCATCGGGTAATGTTATGCCCTTTTCAATTTGTAAGAAGTTAGGATTAAGTCCTGCCCATACCAATAAGAAGGTGATTCAGTTGGACAAAATCAAGGTTAATGTGGTAGGGGAACTGAAAAGTATGCATGTGCAGGTTGGATTAGATCCAAGGATCAAAACTTACATAGACATCCAAGTGGTTGATATCCCAGAAACATATGGTATGCTCCTGAGTCGGGAGCTAATCAAGAGTATTGGGGGGTACTTGTCTTTGGATTTCTCTCACATGTGGTTTTCTTGGAAGGGGATATCAACAGAAATTATGATTGAGAGTGAACCTAGGCTCAAACACATGATTATTGAATATAATTCTCCTAATGAAGTAGCATATTTTGAAACTAAAATAGGAGTTTACAAGTGAGAGGAGCTCATGACCTTCTGAGTACTCAATCCTAATGATACACTACCTCTAGAATGGAGTGACCCAATGATCTTGGTTAACCAGCAAGTTCTAATAAGAAAATTGCAAAAAGATAGGTTGGTATTAGGAGAAGAGACTGATTTGAGCAGTTTGTTGCTTCCTAATTAGTGTAGGATACACTATCACAACTATTATGAGTTGACATGCCAACCCTGCCTAGATATTTTAAAACATATAGGCCAGCCTCAACTAATTTGTCAAGATCAACTTCAAGTACCCACCAATAAATTTCCATTTGAAGCCAAGGATGCTACCATCCTCACTAGAACCAACCTTTCTCAAGAGGGAGAGTCCTTGCAATTTGAGCAGACTCAAGTTCTATGCTCTGAGTTTCAAGAGGAGATTGAGGTGTCTCAGCCTTTCTCCAATACCCCTACCCCGGATACTCTACTAATGCCTAAGGCATTGATAAAAAGTGAATTGGATTACAACTTGATCCAAGAGGTTGTTCAGGAAGTGATTCTTGAATAGGCTTTAAGTATAGAAGAATCGTTGACTGAAGGCTGCCCCCAATCACCTTCAACTCTTGATGGCCAGCAACAGTCTAAGTCACCACTTATCCAAAGCAATTCATATCCTGTTATTAAAAAAAGGAAAGAGCCCCCAGCTAAAGAAAAATTGTGGAGTCTTAAATTTGATGGCTCCAAATCCAAAGCAGGAAGTGGAGTAGGGATTGAACTAACTAGCCCGAAAGGGAAGACTTACTTTGCATCTTATAGGTTACAGTTTGGCTGCACAAACAATGTGGTTGAATATGAAGCACTCACTCGTGGACTTATGTTTTCCCATCAAAAGAAGGTCATTGCTCTCATGGTAATGGGGGATTTTGAAGTAATTGTAAAGTAGGTATGCAACCAGTATAGTTGTCATAACAAAAGATTGGTTGCATACAGAAATAGAATTTGGAACTTAATTGAAGACTTTGATGCTTTTGGGATCACTCTAATCCCTAGGGAAGCTAATAAAATTACAAATTCCCTTGTTGTTGTTGTTGCTAATAAGGCTCTAAGCTAAGGATATTTTCAGTTGAACTAGTCTTAGTCTCAGCTATCCTAGATAATGTCCAGAATTTTTAGGTTTCAATGATGACTAACATATATTGGCCTTTTTGCAAGTTCAGATGTCTTCGAAGGATAGGTAATAGATGAATTTGAAAGAGATTAGGGAGTTTGGGATCCTGAGAATGGTGATGCAAAAGGGATATTGGGGTTGAAGAGCAATAGTATTCCAAAGGGGATGGTAGCTTTGGAGAGAATTTTTTATTCTCACCCACAGGCTCGTCAAAGGGTACCCACAAAGAGTGATGGAGGGAAATATGAATCTGTCAATCTAACTCACACGGGCTCTGAAAGAAATGTCCTCATAGGGAAAACTTGTCCTGAAGAAATCAAATGGAAGATAGTCAAAATTTTGGAGTAGAACATTACAGCCATTGCTTGGGGGTATGATGACTTAAAGACCTTTGACACTTCGGTGATCACACATGCGATACCTCTTAAGCCATAAGTCAATCCCTTTCATCAAAAACAACGTCTGACCAATGCTTTGATTGAGCCCCTGATCCAGAAAGAGGTGCAAAAGCTCCTATCTGCAAGAATAATCTTCCCAGTAAGTCATTCTATGTGGGTTGCAAATTTAGTTCCTGTACGCAAGAAAAATGGTGAGATCAGGTTATGTGTTGATTTCAGGAATTTAAATAAGGCCTTCGAGAGAGATAATTACCCACTGCCTTCTCTTGATGAGATACTACAAACAATCAATGGGTTCCAGATTATGTCATTTCTAGATGGCTATTCTGGGTATAATCAAGTCCTCGTCAGTCATGAGGAAAAAATGAAAACTTCCTTCACCACCAAGTGGGGCACATTTTTCTATTGGAGGATGCCATTCGGCCTTATCAGCGCTGGAGCAACCTTTCAACATGCAATGGATGTAGCATTCAAGGATTTGATAGGTAAGTGTATCATTATTTATGTGGATGACTTAACTATTTTCTCAAAGAACTGGGAAGACCATGCTACAGATTTGGAAAAGGTTCTCAAAAGGTGCATAGGTTATGGTTTCTCCCTCAATCCAAAAAAGTGTGTGTTTGGAGTGTCTAAAGGGAAACTCTTAGGCCGAATTATATAAGAAGAAGGGATATCCATAGATCCTAATAGAGTGGAGGCTATCTTGAAATTGACAAGGCTAGGAAGTAAGAAAGAAATGAGGTCCTTCTTCAGAAGGATTAATTTTGTCAAAAATTTTATAACAGGGTTTGCAGAAATTGTCAAACCTCGTAATGAAATGATGAAGAAAAAGAGGCGAAAATAGAATGGAGCAATGAGGTCAAATCTTCTTTCTCGTAGATCAAACAGTCAATATCTGAGACACCTATTTTGACTAGCCCAAATTATCTAAACCCTTTTTATATCTATTATTTCGCGTCTGACCATTCATGTGCAGTTTTTTTAACACAACGAAGAGGTGAGGAAGAAGAAAGACCTATCGCCTTCATGAGATCTCCATTTAAGAATGGAGAAGTTAGGTACCCACCCCTAGAGAAACAAGCCTTTGCATTAGTTCGAGCTATAAATAAATTTAGGCATTACATTCTTCGAAGTCAAGTAATAGCCATAGTTCCTAATCCAGCTATGAAATCTCTCTTGATGTAAAGCGAATTGGGAGAACAAAGAGGAAAGTGGATAGCTATTCTACAAGAGTTTGACTTGTAAATTCATCCAATGAAGCTCGTTTGAGGGTAGGGTTTATCAAAGGCAATGGCAGGCATGGACAAGAATATCACATACTAGCAGTACACTGTCCAATCATTTACTAAGGATCCCTGGTACATAGACTTGATCTTCTTCCTCCTCAACAATAGATGTCTAGAAGGGATGAATGCTACTCAAAGGAGAGCATTAAGGATGAAGAGTGCTCATTACATGCTTAAAGGGGGATCTATATATAAAAGGAACTTTCAAGGAATTTACCTGCATTGCTTGGATAAACAAGAAGCTAAGCATGCCATTTCTAAGTTTCATGGAAGACATGGTACAAGACATGGATCCGTGGATGCTTTGGCTCATCAAATTCTTAGATTAGGCTATTATTGGCCTTATGTGTTTCGGGATGCACACCAACATGTTAAGACATGTCATGTATGCCAGACCTTTGCACCCAAGGAAAGAAATCCAGCAATGCCTTTTCAACCAGTGTATGAGGTAAGACCGTTTGCTCAACAGGCACTAGACTTTGTAGGTGTTATTAATCCAAACTCTTCTATAGGTTATAAATTTATCATAACTGCAACTGAATACTACACATGCTGGACTGAGGCTCAATTGTACAAAAATAGCACCATAGTGGTTATCAAGTTTCTAATGGAGAACATCACCACCAGGTTTGGAGTACCATTCACCTTGGTATGTGATAATGGCCCTGCTTTTTCTTTAGTTGAATTTATTCAATGGGATTATGAACATAAAATCATTTTGAAATATTCATCTAATTACTACCCTTAGGGAAATGGAGTGGTTGAGTCCACTAATAAAAATCTGTTGGAAGTAATAAGAAAATTGCTAGAGGAAAATCCTAGGGATTGGCACACCCAGTTGAGATTTTCCCTATGGGTAGATTGAACTTGAATCAAAGTTGCCTTAGGAAATTCACCATTTAAATTATTCTACAGCCAAGACCCAGTTTTCCCAACCCATTTTGAAATACTCGTCCTTAGGTTTATGCAAGAATTTTATATGGGGGATGATAGGATTTATGTCAAACTAACCAATTTGCTCAACATGGAGGAGCAGAGAGATGATGCTTTGCAGCAATTCTCTAAACATCAAGCTATTGTCAAATGCTAGTTTGACAAAAGGGCCAAGGTAAAGGCCTTTAGGATATCAAGTCTTGTGTATTTATGGGATAAAGCTAGAGAGAAGAAGGGAGATCACCATAAATTTGATAGACACTGGTTAGGTCCATATCAATTGGCTAAGATACTAGGCGAGAATTCTTTTCGCTTGAATACCTTAATAGGACAACCTATTCCATTTCCACTTAATGGTCAGTTTCTCAAGCATTATTTTGGTTCATGAAGGGTCTGACGTTTTGAATAAATGTATTATGATGTATCATATGTAATTAAGTTTTGGTTTTCCTTTTTTTTTCTTTTTTTATGTTTTTGTTTGTTCTTTTGTTTGTTCTTTGTTTCTTTTTGTTTTGTCTTGTTTTGTTGGGGATCTTCATTTCTATCCATCCCAAGAAAATGGGTTGTTATGCAAAGTATGCTACAGGCATCTAGAGTGAAATTGATTTAGGTATTTTCAAGGAACTTCTATTGAGGGATTTCATTCTAAAACTCATGTCTTATGATCATTTTAGTGTTGGTCTGAAAAGTTCTTAAGGAAAAGGTACATTGTAAGTGTCTCATGAATTATGTTTCAAGTCTCTCATGAAATAGATAAACATCTGCCCAAGTAAATACCTATTTATTTTGGGGTGGCTGTATCCCTGGTTCAAGTGAAAAATCCAATTTCACTTGAACCTCATAAAGAATTCCCACAAGTAAACCTAAGTAAAAAAAAAAAAGGAGGAGAAAGAAAAGAAAAGGGGCAATCTCGACATCATATGAGTGAATCAAGTATCTCTATCGGGGCTATGGATGCCTGTTTGGCAGTAGAGCAATGCTTTGAGAGAACTAGAGGTATCTCCATCGGGGCTATGGACACCTATCTGACAGCGAAGCAATGCCTAGGATTTCATTGCATGACAGTTGAAGGACTCAACCCATGTAGCTTGAATGTTAGGTATAGTTGTTCAGGAGTGGAGAAAGTGTGTATGAGGAAGGATGCACCATATATGCACACACTCAGATTCATAATAGTTTATGAACACATATATCTGATATTCCAGCTCAACCTTGTTCTACATATATGATCTTATTCAAGTTAGCATGCTTCATTAGATAGGTAGATTTTGGGTGACTGAATTCTTTGAGGTCTTTAAAATAGGTAAACCATTTTCCCAGATGAGTCTCCATTTGTTATGCCTTGCATAACCACCCCATCTTTTTCCTTGGTCAAAATGGGTCCCCCTTCTGTTTCCTATCCTTGTTTGTTTTTCAACAAAGTTTGGAAGGTTTTCTTTCTTCCAACACTTTGTTTTCCTTTATTTTCCTTTTCTTTTGTTGTTCTGGCGGAACCAGAACTGGAATGTAATCAGGTTTGGAACTTTTTTTTGGGATTCTATTCTGATCTCGGTCTCGCTTGTCTTTTGTTGGTCTCTTTGGTTTGTCTTTGCTAAAGTTGGGGTCGGGATGGAACTTGAATCTGAACTTTCACGAAGTTGACGGTTTGGTTTTCGTTCCCGTCTTGCCTCTGCCTCCGCCTTTTGGTTTGTACATTTGGCCTTAAGGTGGGTTTTGGGTTTGGCCTTTGCGTTGGGTTCCTAGTTGTTTCCTTTTGCCTTTTATTTTCCTTTGGTGTTTTTGTTTGGGACCTAAGGGTTGGTTTCCTCCCTTAGTTTTTCCTTGTTTGCCTTGTTGCTTTTGTTCTGCCAGAGGCAGAACTAGGATGGGACTGAACTCTGAACTTTTCTAAAGTTTGCAATTCGGTTCCCATTCCCATTTTGGCTCTGACTTCACTTCCCGCTCTCTTGTTTTCTTCGTCATTTTGTTTGTTTTTGTCCTAAGGGTTGGTTTCCATTCCCGTTCCGACTCCGCTCCCTGGATCTTTGTCATTTTGCGGTGTTCGACGTTCAGGTTGGTTTCTTTCCCTTTGGGGTTACTTCAGTCTTCCCTTCTTTCACCGGAACTGGAACTGGGAAGGGACTTAACTCTAAAATTTCACAAAGTTCATGGTTTGGTTCTCATTCCCATTCTGGCTCTGCTTCCGTTGGGTTGGTTTCGTTTCCATCTCCTCCTCCGCCAGGGTTGTTTCTCTCTCCGCTTCTGCCTATCTTCCTCTTCATTCTTGTTCTTATTTTTTCTCCACTTCTACCTGTTTCTAGTTTTGCCTCTGCCTCATTTTCTGCTTGAATTTCTTGCCTTGGGATTTCTCATGGACTGACTTGGTTTTTGAAGATGTATTCATCATTAATGATGGCTCTTTGTCTGCAGGTTGAATCGAGTAGGTTGGTGTTGTCATAAATCAAGGGGTGGAGTGTGCATGTTTTGAGGATTTGGTAGGATTTGCGAGATCCGCCTGGGTACACTTGGCGGCTGAGGGAAAGTTGGGCTCGCGTGTGCAGTTCCATTCTTCTACTCTGGGCTGGTGGGGCATTGATGGTTGGCAGGCGAGATGTGATGGGCTCCTCTTGGTTTGGCTTGATCTGGGTCATTTTTTTGTGGCTTAGATCTGATCGACGACCTGTGTTCATGTTGGTTCTATGGGCATTGTTGTTCGCATGGGTAGAGCGTTGATAGTGGGTGTGGCTCGAGGTATTGTACCCTAGCTTTGGACGATCCCAGATTGATTTGATGAGGGGTCTCTGACTGCATTCATTTCTAGACGGTGAGTTATTGCAGGCTATTAGGGGCATTTTAGTTGGTGGCCATGCTTCTTCAAAACCCTAGTTTTGATTCACGTGGGAAAGTTCTCTATAAATTGGGCATTCTGCCTCTTTTGTAAAGGGGTAATATTTTTTTTTTTCTTGGGCCACCTGATGATAGCAGATAGGATTTTTTTTATAGCTTTGAGCAAAGATACTTGTTTTAGTTGATGTTGGATTTAGCTACAATTTTTATATAGTGCTATGTTAAAATGGAGTTTACTGGATGAGGTTAATAAACCATAATCAGTTTGTATGCCAGTGAGTTTTCTGAAGCATAAATGTTTCTTATTTGATGAGAATCAATAGAAGGAACCATATTTCAAAGATTATTTCATTAAATTATCTATGAATGGAATTGTTACATCTCTGTTGATCTATGTTATTAGAAACAAATGAAGAGTTTGGTCTTTTTAAATCTTAAAAGTATTGTGATGAGTGATTGTGATGGTTAAACTAAGCACTGTAAATGTATGCAATAGTATGGATTGTTTTGTAAATTGCATCATGTTATGGTTTTCTTGATTGATTAAAATTGCATTCATTGTTGGAAGCATATGTCTGGATGTTGGAGAATTTTCTTCAGGTTTTACTAATTTATGCCTTGATCTATCTTTTTCTATTTATTTAAAATCCCCCCCTTTCTTTAAGTATAGATTGATGAATCCTTTGTTGCTTGCATTCCTTATTACCAGGAAAGGCCCCTTGTATATTACAGTTGCATGGACCAATTGAGTGACACCAGACAATTGAGAACTAACTATTAGGACCTTGAGCGTTAGGCTACTAAATGTTGTCTTTTTTTTTCAAGAGAAATAGAGTAGAAATATTATTTTTAACATTTTTTGTGTCATTTTCACCATCAACAAGTATCTGTGTTAGAAAATCAATCTCGTTTATTTCTAACTCTCTTGCTCTGCATTTACTTGAGAGGCTAGAAATGTCAATAAGGTAAGTTAGTTGTAGTTTTTAAGTTTCACTAAAGGGAAAACCTCAACTGCAATAGTTAGAGTTCTATAACTTTGTGTTATCGCAGCTGAATCAAAAAAGATAGGCAAATTAGATTTAGTTTACTTTCTTTATGCAAACTCAGCAAAAGAGAGAACTTCCCATCCTAATTTGAAGAGTAGTTTATTGCACATAGTTGTATGTTTCCAAAATGCATCCCAGAGGTGCGATTTGAAATGCCAGTAGTTTTCTAGCGCCTGCCGTGGGGCACAAGGCATAGAACTTCAAGAAAGCTTACACTTTATGAAATAAGTATGACCATTTGAAACCCTATTGTGTGATACAACCAGGAGCAATGGGTGATAATAGTAATAATGATAGGAATCTGAGACGTCCATCCCCATTACCTTGGGGTAACATCATTGGACCTTTGGCTTTGCAGAAACATCATGAGTTACCTAAGGGTCAAGGAAGCACTTTCCACAGTTTTACGACAATGGAACTCAACATCTTGATGATCATATTTCAGCTTTCTCAATGGCTTGCGGAATTTTGCACGTGGTATATGAAGACATTATTGTACATCTCTTTGTGGAGACTTTTGTTGGGAATGTTGTTGATTAGTTCAATCACCTGGAGTCAGGCATTATCACAAGCTGGGCAACTATGAGCGAGAAGTTTTTAGCAAGATTTAAGCCCACTAAAGATAGTCATTGGTTGTTCGCCCAACTTGCAAACTCAAAGATGGAGCACAACGAGCACATGAGGGAATTTGTAGCAAGATTTAATCATCTTTTTACATGACTTTCTTCTTCACTTAATCCATCACCAAATATTTTGATGAGTTGCTTCATAAACACTCTTCCATCAGAGATATCCTTCTTCCTCAAGACGGAAATACATATAGAACTGATGGATGTGCAAGAACACACCATTGAGTTGGAGGATAATATGATTAATTCTGACTTGATGAAAATAGATTCTATCAAATATTTAGCTTAACAACTATACCAACCCAAAGGAAATCATTTTTAGCCACGTTTGCTAGCACCTCCACCAAGACCAATGATTGAAGCTACACAAAATGAGGTATTTTGTTATTTCCATGACACAGATGCACATACCAACTCTACATGTCCTGAAAATATAAGAATGAATCAGATTATGGGATATGTCGATGCTATAGCTAGTTTGAATTTTGTCCCTATATCAAGTTCAAATGTTGTCTCATCACAGACAAACAACTTCGATGACGAATCCACAATGGGATATTTTTAACCCATTATTGAAGAAAAAGAAGACCTTTGCCACTACACTCTTGAAGTAAATCATAGAAGACCTTCAGTGCTTGGGTTCACACATGCTCTGTACTTGAAAGCACAGAAGGAAGAAGAAGAAAATTCAAGAGCAGAAGAACAAGTTAAGGAAGCAGTCACTCAGGACCCCTCATTAGCAAACTTTGACATTATAAACTCCATTTTGAAGACCAAGGTGCAAATTTCATAGCTGGAGTATCTTCATGATCATCTAGATTAGTTGGAAAAAATAATACAACACGTGAAGAAAGAAGCTTCAATTCAACCTACATTGCTCGATTCATCTATTCCAGTGAAAGAAAATCCTAAACCCTTCTATATATCTTTGTATATAGGAGGATTTAAACTAACCAATTATATCATTGATTCAGGAGCTTCAAACAACATCATGCCTCTACAAGTGATGAATGCATTGGGACTCTCATGCATAGAAACTCAAAACGAATGTTATTCACTTGAGTCTAAGTCCATGCCATTGGTTGGAAAATTGGAGGATGCTCAAGTAAGGTTTGTAGCTTTCCCAAAGAAAAAGATAAAGATGAATATTCTAGTGGCTATTGTTCCAGCCATCTCCAAGATGTTGTTGAGCCGAAGTTTGTGCAAGGATCTTTGTGGTATGATGCAGTTAGATTAGTTGTCTGTGACTATTCATGTGAAGGAAGGAAAAATAAATATAGAACTTGAGCCTAGATCATAGTTCATGGTGGTGAAAATTACAACCCCCTAGCCCAACTATGTCAATAAACAAGTCTCAGTAATTGTGTGACATTGTCAAAAATATAAATTGAAGGCTAGAACATTGATTGTTCTGAAAGAATATTGATAGAGGATACAAAGTTTTGGAAAATGCATTTAGATGGAATTTGTTCAATAGTAGGTTCAAAAGAAAGGAAAATGATCATCTCAGCTAAACGATTGCTACAATTGGAATTCACTATTTAGCTAAAAAAGAGGTGCTTTTGTTAGGCCGCAAAAATGCCAAAGACATGGGAATTGAACTCCTATGTGTTAAAGGGGATGTGAAGTTGATCTATGCACCAATCAAAGGATATTTCCAAGTCAAAAAGGATCATCTGCAACATTATAGAAATTGGGTTTGGAACCTGACCGATTGGTTTGAAGAGATTGACACCAGAGACATCCCAAAGATTGACATAAGAGACATCCCAAAGATGAATGCCAACAGAGTTGATGACTCAATGGTACTAGCTTCCATCCTTGTGTCATATTATGAATTTTTTCAAGGTGCCTCTGCTTGGATGTATGAAGATATGAGAATCTTCATCTTAGAAGACTTATCTCCTACAATACCCATGAGAAGAGAAGTTAAGCCTTTCAGGAAGAAACGACATATTACACTTCATTCCTCCGGGGGTGGATTAACTTCCTTTTATTAATTTTTTTTTTTTTTCATAATGTGTTTCCCCTTTCTATAATTTTTCCCTTCCTAATGTTGTGTTTCCCTTTCCCGTAATAGTTCCATCATGTTTTAAGTGATTAGGCATCTTTTTCTAGGTGATTTCTATGAAAGTCCAACTATTAGGTGATTCTAGGAAGACTCCAGTCACAGGTGATTAGGAAATGATGTTGAATCCACTACCCAATGGACAAGGCACTATTCTAAGCTTAAAATCCAGAGATTCTATGGTTCGCCTATGCCAAAAGTATCTGACATGGTCCCTAGATGGAGACAATTGTTGTACCCCAAATAATTTTTTTTGCTACACTTAGGCATTTTGAAGAAATGAGTTAAAGTCTTGTCAAAATTTGTAAAAAAGGTCAAAATTGGGGATTTGCATGTCTTGCATTGATATGTAATTAGAGGTCTACATTTCAAATGTATTTAACCTTAATTACAATTATTCCTGATCCAAACATAATTGTGTGACTATGTTGTTTAACCATTGAAATTACAAACTAGGTTTACTTTTACATAAATAAAAAAAATTACTAATTACTAAAATGTTGTAATTAGAAATCAAATACTGAATTGAAAAATAATCTGAAATGAAATTACAGAGAATGTAAGACAAGAGATAGAAGAAGAATGAGATGGAAGATAGAAAGATCAGACACAAGTTGATAACATAGTTCGTCATTCAAAGGACTAAGTCTCTAGGTCCACTTCTCAATATTGGATTTCTTTCATTAATATCGCCAAGCACCTGAAAAAACCTTCTTACAATATTCAATATTCAAAACCTACACAAAATTCCTCACAATCTCTCTCACTTTTACAATTTTCATGTATAATAACACCTTGTAATTCTTCTCTAGCAATTCTCACCCTTTGAATTATTTCTCCAAGTAAAGTTGCTTGATTCCCAAGCCAAAAAATCCCCTTTATATACCAATTTATTTGCTAATATGGGCTAAAACCATATTATTTTGCAAATATACCCATATCTCCTTTAAAAAGAAAATATTTGCAAACTCACCCCTTTACAATAAAATCTCCTTAATATTTTCCTCAGATGACCCTTATAATTTGGGCTTACAAAAAAAATATCCTAGAAGCCTAATAAAATTCCCTTAAGTCATATAAGCCATTAATTTATTTTAACCCTCCTTAACTATCATGTAACGAGCTTCTAAAATTAAAATCCTCATTTATAGGGATTATTATATTATTTTCCTTTTAAAAAGGTTTTATATAATCCATACCCTTTAATTGGGGCTCCTCAACTTTTTTGAGGGGTTAATCCCTTATTTATAGGGTTATAGTTTTAAAACCCCTTTAAATATTATTTTAAAGTTGACATTATATTTAGGAGAATTAAATCTTATTTAAAGATTTATGTATACAGAGGGATTTTCCTTTTCATGAAGAGTGGGAAGGAAAGATGATTTGAAGGCATGAATTATGGGATCAAATCTCAATAAATCATCCTAATTATTTTTTTTTATTTTATTTTTAAACCATACATTTTTTTCTTTTAATAAGTATGGTTATTATTTATGCCAATTCACTACTCCTATCACGTCACATGCCATGTGTCCTGCCAAGTGTCAAGTTTTGGTGATGCCACACCATCATTTTTGACAAAAACTTTAACTCGCCATATCTTGCTCATTCAAACTCTAATTTTGATGAAATAAACGGTGTTGGACTCGTTTCGTCATGACACTAACTTTGACCAATTTGGAGAAGATGATTTTTTTCCCTTTTCGTGGCCCTCTGATTCACCTATTTGACCGAACCTTTGATTGTGCATAACTTCTACATACAGACTCCTTTTGAGCATTCAAGTTGAGAAGCTTAAGGACCTCCAAAAGGTCTATTTTATGTACAATTTGAGCTAGGGAAATGTCGCTCCACTTGCCCAGTATCATCTATCCTTCCTGCAAAAAAATTAAACATTTGAGCCATCATAAACAGAATGAAATATGAGATAGATTTGCTGACACAATCAACTGCATGTTCATCAATATTCACTATCGCATTCATCATCCACATAGAAATAACTAGAATAATAACAAGCAACAATACTGAATACACTAATGTGAAGGAAATAGTATCAACATGCCATATCTCTTGAATAGGTACATAATTAGAAAATGATTGATTCAAGCCCTCTTTTAATACCTTTGGTTGAAATCTTGATTGCACTTGCAACTGGTCCTCACACTGTGCTATCTGTGACACTTTATCATCTTCATGCTTAGTATCACTAGCTATTACAAACATAAAGGTTAAAGCATTACTTGCATTTAGAATCATCTTCATATGCCCTATGTTTACAATAGATCTATCACTCTTCATGTGATGAGATTTCACAATGAATTCAATTCCATGTTTAAATAAATAATACATGTTATGTTCCATGTAGAAAATGGCTTTTATGTTATATAAATAAGGACTGCCTAGAACCATTCCACAAATTTCAAGTGGAATAACATCTAACTCTACCTCATCAACAAACTTGGATGTGATTGCAAATTGGAGTTTACACTACTTTGACACATGTAGCTGAGCATTATCATGCACCCAACCCAATGGATAGTGTCTAGGATGAGGAGCTATTTTTTATCCCAATTGCTTAACAACTTGTTCTAAGATAAGATTAACTTGTGACCCACTGTCTATAGGTGTATCAATCTTAGTTTGTTTAGCAATAGCCCTTATATGAAAAAATTCATTCCTTTTACTTTCAATAGGCACTTCATTACAACTTAGGGAAGAAGCATGAGAACTAGTACTAACAATAGGAGTATTAACTTTAATTCCCACAACTGAAATCTCAGTTCCATCATCAGAAACTGATCTGAGATCCTGCATAATAGTTGTGGTCTTTTGCTTACCCTTTCGATCCTTGAACCACTTTGGATTTTGATTGGGATGTAGTTTCCAAAATCTTGCATCTTCATGCCCTTTCTTCTTGAAATGTGAGCAATAAGGCTTCTCATCCTCTTTCTTTATATTATTTGTTCATTATGTTTTTTCTTTCTCTTTCTTGCTTCCTTTGTGCTTACTTGAGTTCATGAA
Source organism: Sequoiadendron giganteum (assembly GCA_007115665.2). Lineage (NCBI taxonomy): Eukaryota > Viridiplantae > Streptophyta > Pinopsida > Cupressales > Cupressaceae > Sequoiadendron > Sequoiadendron giganteum. Next base: position 61,719,947 of record CM021101.1, on the reverse strand, counting down.
CATATTGTCTTTGCTATTCATTGAGCTTGTTTCCAAATGGATAGCTTGCACACTAACTTCATCAATGGTAGTTGGATTAAACATAATTATGACATGTTTTAAATTCTCATGTAATCAACCTATTTACTTTAACAAAGTTTCTTGTGTATATAATGGAATTCCACAAATTAAAGTTCTCTTCCTAAACTCTTGTGTATATTCTTGCACACTTTTTCCTTTCTCTTGCTTTAATGATTGCTAATTCATTACTGCTTTTTGCATATGCCCTAATGTATAGAACTATTTATTTAATGCAGATATAAACTCAAACCAAGAAGAAATAATTTTACCATATCAGCTTAGATCTTTTTGAGTTCTACTCTCCTAGTAGATTAAGGTTGTGCCTCCCAGGCGAAGAGTGGATAATTGGATTTTTTGAGAATCTTCAATTTAAACTTATGAATTCTACAATAAAATTCAATTTGCTTAATCCAATTAGCTAGTTTATCTACATATAGTTCTCCATTATAGATTGGAAAATAAAATTTAACATCCAGTTTTAACCAAGGTGTATTAGTTTGCACAAGTTGTTTCATTTTAGAAGAGTTTGATGAAGAGGAAGAAGATGATTAAGAAGATGAAGAGAACAAAGATGGAGGTTCAGGAGGGTCACTACCACCTCCTACACCTTTACCTTTGTCATCTTTTGAAGATTCACCTTCCTCCTTTTTTTTCTTGATTTCTTTTTTCCTCTGTCGCTCTTGCCTCTCTTGGAATAGAATATCAACCATAGCCTTCATTTCAAGAAAATATTTCCAAAAGATTATTTCAAGATTACCATTTTTGACATTTTCAGTCGCCTTTGTTTCTTGATCTCAGGATTGAACTTTGTATGTGCACCTTCTCCTTGCTTCAATTTCAACTGGGTTAACATTCACTTTTGCAATTTCTTGTTAAGAATCTCTGATACCAACTTGATCTGTCATTAGAGGTTTAAAATTCAAATGTATTTAACCTTAATTACAATTTTTCTCAATCCAAACAAAATTGTGTGACTATGTTGTTTAACCATTGAAATTAAAGACTAGGTTCACTTTTACATAAATAAATGAAATTACTAATTACTAAAATGTTGTAATTAGAAATCAAATACTGAATTGAAAAATACACTAAAATGAAACTAGAGAGAATTTAAGACAAGAGATAAAAGAAGAATGAGATGGAAGATAGAAAGATTAGACACAAGTTAATAACAGAGTTTGTCCTTCAAAGGACTACATCTCCAGGTTCGCTTCTCAATGTTGGACCACTTTCATTAATATCACCAATCACTTGAAAATGCCTTCCTACAATATTCAAGCTTCAAAACCTATACAAAATTCCTCACAATCTCTCACTTTTATAGTTTTCGTGTATAATAACACCTTGTAATTCTTCTCCAACAATTCTCACCCTTGGAATTATTTCTCCAAGTAAAGTTGCTTAATTCCCAAGCTAGAACATCCCCTTTATATACCAATTTATTTGCTAATATGGGCTAAAACCATATTATTTTGCAAATATACCCATATCTCCTTTAAAAATTAAAAATATTTGCAAAGTCCCCCCTTTACAATAAAATCTCCATAATAATCTCCTTAATATTTTCCTCGGATGGCCCTTATAATTTGGGCTTACAAAAATAATCTCCCTAAAGCCTAATAAAACTCCCTTAAGTCATATAAGCCATTAATTTATTTTAAGCCTCTTTAACTATCATGTAACAGGCTTCTAAAATTAAAATCATCATTTATAGGGATTATTATATTATTTTCCTTTTAAAAAGGTTTTATATAACCCATACCCTTTAATTGGGGCTCCTCCACTTTTTTAAGGGGTTAATCCCTTATTTATAGGGTCATAGTTTAAAAACCACCTTAAATATTATTTTAAAATTGACATTATATAGAGGAGAATCAAATCTTATTTAAAGATTTATATGTACAAAGGGATATTCATTTTCATGAAGAGTGGGAAGGAAATAGGATTTTAAGGCATGGGTTATGGGGTGATCCCACAATAGTGGTTTACAACTTTTGGCCAAACTGGACACTGAAATTATTATTTTTAACTAAATCTTCACATTCAGGCACCTATAGAGGGTAAACCATGAGGAATTTGGAGATGATGCAAACTAGAGTCTCATCACGTTTTGTTTGTAGATTCTAAAATTATTTTTTTCATTTTTTTTTGAATAAGATTGCACTTCTTTTTCCATCTCCCGCTAAAACTGGTTTTTTTTAGAAAACAACATTTTTAAAAAGTGACGCTCACCGTATACAACATAAATATTTTTGTATGAAGGATAAAATTCTAATTTTTTAAAATTTAGATTTTTAACTATGATATCTAGCAGTTTCATTTGGTCTTATAGTTTTTTATTGAATATTTTTTCCTTAATAGAGTTTTGAAGTCAAACCAATTGCAATTCAAACATAGGCAGAATGTATACAACATAACTTTTTATGTATGTATCGAAATTTTTTTTTTTTTAAAAAATGGATCAAGGACATCAATACCCAGCACGGGCATATTAAAAAAAAAAATATTTTGATAATTTTCTATTTTTCCACATGTACAAAATAAAGAACTTGATTTTCGATGATAAACCTATGTTTAATAAAACTAAAAAAACACATGCATAATAAAATAAAAAAATATTAAAATTATATTTGTGGAATAGCTCATTTCGAGGACTACCATAATAATTTCAAATAAGTTTTAAATGAATTCATTTGATCCCCCAAAAAGTAAATCAAAAGTGATTTTTTATTAGCATTTTGATAGGTGTAAGGGAGACTCATTTATAGGTATGGTTTAAAACTAGCGAGTTTCTATCCAAGGGGTTTGATCTAAGGTGGTTTGATCAAAACATCTTCAATTGGAATCCTTAAAATTGAACTTTTGAAGGCTGAAATAATTATATTTTCTAAAAATATGTGATTTCAGCAAAAATTAGGTTCCTCTTAGAAATTGTAAACCAGCTTTGCGGGATCACCCTATGGGATCAAATACCACTAAATCCTCCTTATTATTTGTTTTATTTTTATTTTTAAACCATACATTTTTTTATTTTAATAATTATGGTTATTATTTATGCCAACTCACTACTCTTGTCATGTCACATGCCATGTGTCCCACCAAGTGTCAAGTTTTGGTGATGCCAAGTCATCATTTTGACCAAAAAATTGACTAGTTGTATCTTTTTCATTCAGACTCTATTTCAATGAAATGAAGGGTGTTGGACTCGTGGTGACAAGCCCTTTGTCATGACATTGACTTTGACCAATTTGGAGATGATAATTTTTTTTCCTTTTTCTCAGCTCTCTGATTCACCTATTTGACGAGACCTTTGATTGTGCATAACTTCTTAATACAAACTCCTTTTTAGCCTTTTCAAGTTGTGTTAGGACCGTGTCACTGACCTCTATGTGATAATGTTGGTTTCATGAGATTCTGAGACTAAAATTTTTAGGTTTTCTAGATCCCCCTAGATCAGTCCTCCCCATTGAGAAGCTTTTGGAACTCCAAAATTTCTATTTTATGTAAAATTTGAGCTAGGGCAATATCACCCCACTTGCCTAGTATCATCTGTCCTTCCTGCTAAAATTTTAAACATTTGACCCATCATAAACACAAAGAAATATGAGATAGATTTTCTGACACAATCAACTGCATGTTCATCTATATTCACTACCACATTCATTGTCCACATAGAAATAACTAGCAGAATAACAAGCAACAATATTGAATACACTAATGTGAAGGAAATAGTATGAACATGCCAAATCTCCTAAATAGGTACATAATTAGAAAATGATTGATTCAAACCATCTTTTACTACCTTTGGTTGAAAGCTTGATTGCACTTGCAACTGGTTCTCATACTGTGTTATCTATGAAAATTTATCATCTTCATGCTTAGTATCACTAAATGTTACAGACATAAGGGTTAAAGAATTTCTTGCATTTACAATCATATTCATATGTCGTGTGTTCACAATAGATCTATCACTCTTCATGTGATATGATTTCACAATGAATTCAATTCCATCTTTAAACAAATGATAGATGTTATGTTCCCTGTAGAAAATGGCTTTTATGTCATATAAATAAGGACTATCTAGAACCATCCAACAAATGTCAAGTGGAATAACATATAAATCTACCTCATCAACAAACTTGGATGTGATTGCAAATCGGAGTTTACATTGCTTTGACACATGTAGCCGAGAATTATCATGCACCCAACCCAATGGATAGGGTCTAGGATGAGGAGTTGTTTTTAATCCCAATTGATTAACAAATTTTTCTAAGATAAGATTAACTTGTGACCCATTGTCTATTAGTGTATCAATCTTACTTTGTTTAGCAATAACCCTTCTATGAAATAATCCATTCCTTTTACTTTCAATAGGTACTTCATTACAGCTTAGAGAAGAAGCATGTGAACTAGGACTAAATATAGGAGTATTACCTTTGATACCCACAACTAAAATCTTGGTCTCATTATCAGAACCTGATCTAAGATCTTGCACAATAGTTGTGGTATTTTGCTTACCCTTTCGATCCTTGAACCACTTTGGCTTCTAATTGGGTGCAGTTTACAAAATCTTGTATCTTCATGCCCTTTCTTCTTGCAATGTGAGAAATAAGGCTTCTCATCCTCTTTCTTTATAGTAGTTGTTCGTTGTGATTTTTCTTTCTCTTTCTTTCTTCCTTTGTGCTTACTTGAGTTCATCAATAGATTTTCACGGCTATTCCTTGAGCTTGTTTCCAAATGGATAGCTTGCACACTAACTTCATCAATCTTAGTTGGATTAAACATAAGTATGGTATGTTTTAAATTCTCATGTAATCCACCTATGTACTTTAACAAAGTTTCTTGTGTATATAATGGAATGCCTCTAATTAAAGTTCTCTTCCTAAACTCATGTGTATATTCTTGCACACTTTGTCCTTTCTCTTGCTTTAATGATTTCCAATTCATTACTTATTTTTGTATATGCCCTAATGGATAGAACTATTTCTTTAATGCAACTATAAAATCAAACCAAGAAGAAATAATTTTACCATAACAGCTTAGATCTTCTTGAGTTCTGCTCTCCCACCAGATTAAGGATGTGCCTCCTAGGTGAAGAGTGGCTAATTGGATTTTTTTAAAATCCTCTATAAACTTTCAAATTCTACAATAAACTTCAATTCACTTAATCCAATTATCTAGTTTATCTACATCTAGTTCTCCATTATAGATTGGAAAATCAAATTTAACATCCAGTTTTAACCAAGGTGTATTAGTTTGCACATGTTGTTTCTTTTTCGAAGAGTTTGACGAATAGAAAGAAGATGATGAAGAAGATGAAGAGGATGAAGATGGAGGTTGAGGAGGGTCATTACCACCTCCTACTCCTTTACCTTTGTTATCTTTTGAAGATTCACCTTCCTCCTTCTTTCTGTTCTTGAGTTTTGTTTTCCTCTATCGCTCTTGCCTCTCTTGGAAAAGAAATTCAACCATAGCCTTCATTTCAAGAAAATATTTCTCAAAGCTTCTTTCATCAAGCTCTAGAACTTCATGTTCAGTTACCATTTCTAACATTTTCAATGGCCTTCGTTTCCTGATCTCAAGATTGAACTTTGTAAGTGCACCTTATCCTCGCTTCAATTTCAACCTAGTTAACATTCACTTTTGCAATTTCCTGTTAAGAAGCTTTGATACCAACTTGATCCTTAATTAGAGTTTTACAATTAAAATTTATTTAGCCTTAATTACAATTGTTCCCAATCCAAACAAAATTGTGTGACTATGTTGTTTAACCATTCAAATTACAGACTAGGTTCACTTTTACATAAATAAATGAAATTACTAATTACTAAAATATTGTAATTAGAAATCAAATACTGAATTGAAAAATAAACTGAAATGAAATTAGAGGGAATGTAAGACAAGAGATAGAAGAATAATGATATGGAAGATAGAAAGATCAAACACAGGTTGATAACAGAGTTCGTCCTTCAAAAGACTACATCTCTGGGTTCGCTTCTCAATGTTGGACTGCTATCATTAATATCACCAAGCACTTGAAAATGCCTTCTAACAATATTCAAGCTTCAAAACTTACACAAAATTCCTCACAATCTCTCTCACTTTTACAATTTTCATGTATAATAAAACTTTGTAATTCTTCTCCAACAATTCTCACCCTTGGAATTATTTCTCCAAGAAAAGTTGCTTAATTCCCAAGCCAAAAAATCCCCTTTATATACTAATTTATTTGCTAATATGGGCTAAAACCATATTATTTTGCAAATATACCCATATCTCCTTTAAAAAGTAAAAATATTTCCAAACTCCCCCCTTTACAATAAAATCTTCATAATAATCTCCTTAATATTTTCCCCGGATGGCCCTTATAATTTGGGCTCACAAAAATAATCTCCCGGAAGCCTAATAAAACTCCCTTAAGTCATATACACCATTAATTTATTTTAAGCCTCCTTAACTATCATGTAACAAGATTATAAAATTAAAATCCTCATTTATAGGGATTATTATATTATTTTGCTTTTAAAAAGGTTTTATATAACGCATCCCCTTTAATTGGGGCTCCTCCACTTTTTTGAGGGGTTTATCCCTTATTTATAGGTGTTGGTGTAATTAAATATTTTGTACCTTGTCCTAGGTCATAATTACACCTTAGTTAAGTTTACTTAGGGACCACATAGGAGTTGTTGGATAATTTCCACCTTTGGTGGACTTATCATCTTATTACTTTATCACTTCCACCTTTCATGGACATATCATGTGATTAGGTTTCCACATTTTGTGGTAGATCCATCTTTTGTGGTGGTTATCACATTATCACTTTCCACTTTAGCTGGAGTGATATATTTTCATTCTTGTCTCATGTCATAAGATTATGACACTTGTCATAATCTTATGCACTCCTATGTTCTCACCTTGGCTATATAACGAAGGGGTCTCTCATTGTAAATTCATATCATAATCATATTGATGAGAATACAGTTTATTCTTGTCACATTATTTTCTCTCTTGTTGTGCTTTTCATTTGGTCCATAGATCTTGGCATCCATAGCCAATTCTAATTTGATATCAGAGCGAGTTGGGTGCCATTGGAGAGTCTTTTTCTAAGGAGAGATACCCGATTTGGGGAGGTTTCATTTTTGGCTCTTTATTGCAGGTTTATATCGGAGCTTGCTGGTGCAAATATGAGCTTACCATTGCGTCTGAAAGGCTCAAGAAAGTTGATTTTTCCTTTTTTTTCATCCAAATCGAACATATGAGGCCAAATCTATGAGGGTTTGAAGTTGAATTGTGGTTGCCAGATTCAGAAGGTAGTTGCAGTTTTTTAGCATTTTGTGTCAAATCCGACCTTGCCATCGCATCCAGAAGGGCCAAAAAACCCTAAGATCGATTGTCCATTCGTCCATTTTGGAGCAAGTCATCTTGTTAAGCAAAAAAATGTTGTCTGGAGCATCGTACGACCCCCCAGGTCGCCATTATTGCGTGACAGTGCGATTTTTTTTATAAAAAATTGGTGAAATATTTTTGAAAATTTTCATTTTGAAAAAAAAATTGTATTGAAATTTTTTGATTTGAAAATATTTGAAAAATTAAAAAAAACCAAATAAAAAAAAGCATAAAGCTTTTTTATGTGGATTTAATTCGGTGGTACCCTATGTAGGGTACTTGGAACCCGTGACGGGAGGTACTACCTGCACTGTCTGCCACGTGGCGAGCTTCTAATCCCCTCCGTGGGCCCCCATTCCAACCGGCCGACAACCATCAAAAATCCAGTTACAACACTGAATTCTGGTGGTGGCCAAAGAAATTCAGCATCCTTCCGGCCACACAAAAAAACCAGCAATTTCTGAAGAATATTCCGTCAGGCACTAAGAAGATTTCGGTTGCGGGCAATTTGTAGAGAATATTTAGTCCAAGATAGGCATATTATTTTTTGACATGTAGGAGGCCATCAAATTTAATAGCTTATAATGATAATGTCAGCATCATGTCAGTGATGATGTCAGCAGTCTTTTGAAATTTTTTCCTCCCTCACCGTTGGGCTTTTTGAATTTGCAGTCAAACTTTGAAGCTTCATAACTGAGTCATTTTGGCTCCTTTATTCGATATTTTTTTTTTATTTGGGCTAATTTTTCATGCTCTTTGTAGTGGTGCAATAAATTTTTTTGTTTTGGCTTATGTTGTTTCTATAAATTTCAGATTCTCACAGGTGTTACTGCTTCATCTTCATTTTGGGAACTTTGGGAGCTCATAACTTACTCCTACGGTAACATTTTTTAGTGCCATTTTTTTTGAAAGTGCATAATTTTTTGTGTGCTTGTAAGTGGTATGATCATATTGATGTCATTTTGTACCAAATTTTTTTTTTGAATCTGTGGCCTATTTTGGCATTTGCATGTGCCAAAATAAAAAACCACCTTGTTGTTTTTTGCAGTGGCAAATCATATATTTCTTGGGGGGTTTCTTGGTTGAGTGATTTGTGGGGGTAATCTTGCAGTGATTAGTTGCATTCTTTTGCTTGGATTGTGTTCTTGCAATGGGAAATCTCAAATTGAACTCCTAACTCCACATAATTATGCTACATGGAGAAAATCAGTATGGAACTATCTCATGATGAAAGGTCTAATAGGTCATCTAAATGACACAATTCAGAAACCTACTGGTGCTACAAAATTGGAAAAATGGGAGATTGATCAATAGAAAACACTTGGATGCATATGTTCATTAGTCTCATTTGATTTGCAATTTCATATTGATTCATGTAAAACACCTAAAGAGGCATGGGAGGCTTTTGAAAAATTGTATGGTAAAATAGATAAGATTAGAGGATATCAGATTGATAATGATTTGATGAATCTTGATCCTAAAAGTTTTGACCACATCCAAGACTACATCTCCAAAATCAAGCAATTAAGAACATAGTTGAAAGAATACAATATTGACAAAGATGATTTACAATTGATTCTGAATGTGTTATCCAAGCTTGGTCCTTAGTATTCAGTATTTGTTTATGGCTTTCATACCAATCGAATTTCTATGGGAGCATCATGTGTTGATCCTAAGTTTGATGACTTTGCAAATATCCTAATCCAAGAGGAAGCTAAGTTAATGAACCTGGGTCTAATCAAGTCTTCCAAGCCACATGCATTGGTTTCTAGTGAGTCAAAGGTACATAAAGAATCAGGGAATCTTGATAAGAAGCAAAAGATGAAAAAGAACAGCCACATAAAGAATCAGAATCCACTCATTCAAAAGAAAATTCATCTAAGAAGGAAAGACATTTTTGTGCATATTGCAAGAAAGATGGACATGAAGAACACTATTGTTATAATAAGGATATTGATGAGTTGAAAAATCTTCTCAAAAAGAATAAAATTGATTTTCCTTCTAGGATGTCTGAATCTTCTTCTTCTTCTTCTTCAAAATAGTCTAAGGGAAAAGGTCATGTTGATTTTTCATCTACATCAGGATATAAAGGACAAGCTCTTTGTACTTTTTCAGGTTCAGGATCAAGTAGATGGCTTCTAGATTTAGGAGCATCACATCATATGGCATCTTCACAATCTATATTCTCTTCATTTCAGCCTTGTTCTATGTCTCCTATCTTGATGGGAAACAATACATACATGAGCGTAACAGGGAATGGATCTATTAGTTTTGTGGAGGACACTTTCTAGGATGTTTGGTGTGTTCCTCATTTGATGAACAATCCTCTTTCCATATATCAGATTACACATGGTGGAGATGGGAGAACTGTGGAGTTCACACCTAATTCAGTCATCATTCGAGACTTTGAGAGTAGAGAGATCATTGCTACTAGGGTGGTTGATCATTCATCTTGGTTGTATACCTTTGCAAATTTTACTTATGATGATGACATTGTTCTTTCGGCTATTGATCATATAAACCATGATTCAGAGGAGACATTTGGCTACTTGAACTTGGGAGTTCTCACATCAAATCTAGTACTTGAGTCATGCATTTCATCTTCTTCATCTATTGTTGTAGTTGATGATGCTTGTGATTCCACAGTTTTGGTTCCTTGTGATTTAGTGTAGCGGGACATACATTGTCTTCCAGATATGGCTACTTTGGATGGCTTCTTGTCAGGTATTTCAGACTTGTTTGTGGAGTCTCATCTTGTAGATTTGGGGGAAATCATTGATGAAATTAATCTTCTCTTTGATGAAGATGCTCCTTCTTCAGTTGTTGTGAGGGAACACTCTGACCCTCTTGTTCATTCTCTACATGATCATTCTTTGCAGTTTCACATGAGTGTGGATACTTTTGGACAACATTTGGAGGAGGCTTCTTTGTCTTTAGAGGGGATATATTTCTCTTTGGATCATGTTCTACATTCTTCTCTACTAGATTTTGGATTGTCCTCTTCAGCAGTGTGGCCTAGAACACATATTTGGAGTGTGTCAGCTTTCAGCATCGACATGGAGACACTTGAGCATCATTCAAAGAGATCATTCGTCCTGCATACATCCTTGGTTTTGTTTCTTCCTAAGGGGAGGCAAGTTGTTTGATGAGATTGGATCATCTTCAACATTTAAAGTCGAGCTTCTACCATCCTTGCAAGAGACTCAACATTAAGGGGGGGCTGCCTTGTCTCTCTTCTACTTCTCTCTTATGGGGGGGTCTTTTTCCTCAAATGGGGTTTTTACCTTCTCATGCATCATTGAGAGAATTTCTATTTTTCATTTCATCTCTCTTTTGGGGAGGAGTTTTGTCCCACTTGGTTTTCTCCTTTTCTCCATTTGCGAGAGATTGCATTGCATTTGTACATGGGTATCTAACATGGCCTAGTTGTCGGGACCCATCTTGCATTGTTTGATTTTGTGTACATTCTCCCTAAATTGCACTTAAGGGGGGGTGTTGGTGTAATTAAATCTTTGTACCTTGTCCTAGGTCATAATTACACCTTAGTTAATTTTAATAGGGACCACATAGGAGTTGTTGGAGAATTTTCACCTTTGGTGGACTTATCATCTTATTACTTTATCACTTCCACCTTTCATGGACATATCATGTGATTAGGTTTCCACCTTTTGTGGTAGATCCATCTTTTGTGGTGGTTATCACATTATCACTTTACACTTTAGGTGGAGTGATAGCTTTTCATTATTTTCTCATGTCATAAGATTATGACACTTGTCATAATATTATGCACTCCTATGTTCTCACCTTGGCTATATAATGAAGGGGTCTCTCATTGTAAATTCATATCATAATCATATTGATGAGAATACAGTTTATTCTTGTCACATTATTTTCTCTCTTGTTGTGCTTTTCATTTGGTCCATAGATCTTGGCATCCATAGTCAAATCTAACAATAGGGTTATAGTTTTAAAACCGCTTTGAATATTATTTTTAAGTTGACATTATATTTAGGAGAATTAAATCTTATTTAAAGATTTATGTATACGAAGGGATTTTGCTTTTCATGAAGAGTGGGAAGGAAATAGAATTTTACGACATGGGTTATGGGATCAAATCTTACTAAATCCTCCTTATTATTATTTTTATTTTTATTTATAAACCATACATTTTTTCTTTTAATAATTATGGTTATTATTTATACCAACTCACTACTCCTGTCATGTCACATGCCATGTGTCCCGCCAAGTGTCAAGTTTTGGTGATTCCACATCATCATTTTGACCAAAAAATTGACTAGTCGTATCTCACTCATTCAGACTCTATTTTTGATGAAATGAACGATGTTGGACTTGTGGCGATGAGCCCTTCATCATGACCTTGAATTTGAAAAATTTAGAGATGATGATTTTTTTGCCTTTTTCTCAGCCCTTTGATTCGCCTATTTGACCAGACCTTTGATTGTGCATAAATTTTGCATACAGACTCCTTTTGAGTCTGTTCAAGTTGTGTGAGGACCGTGTCAGCAAGCTCTATGTGATGATGTTAGTTTCATGAGATTCTGCGACTGTGATTTTTTTAGGTTTTTTGGATCGACCTAGATCATGCATGGGGGTCAAAAACTTAGAATTTTTAAAATATGACAAATCTAGGTTAGTTCAGAATGACCAAATCTACAAAACCCGGATTTCAATTTTCAATGCTAAATTTTAGGAAAATTTCTATTTTTAGCAATTTTCTAAAAATATAAACATTTTCTAGTTTTTTCTGGGTTTTTTTCAAAACAGATAGTGGAATTTTTTTCTAAAAATAGAAATATTGGCTTCTAGGGTCAAGATTGATTTTGATTGGCTCAAAATACTTCCCCGTCAGGCTGGTGCAGTTAGAATCACAAAAAGATCAGTTTTGCCCTAGTGGGTCTATTCTACTTTTTCAAAAAAAAATTCTAGAGATCCAATGTCATCAATGGAGGTCAGTCAGCTACCAGGTGCTAGAATCAAATGTTCAATCTGAACAAAAGCTGCCAAAAATGAATGTTCATGAGAAACGGAGAATGAAGAAAAGAAGTTGGAAAAGTTGAAAAATGATAAATTTTGGCTAACACTGGAGACACCAGGCACCCCTGCTCAGTTTGGGTGTCCAAACCTTCATGCATTAGAATATTTTTCATTTCTGATAGTTAGTTAAGGGATGTCAAATGAGGAAGAAAATTGAAAATTTCACAAAAGTTTCTAAGTCTTTCAAACATGGGCGCCCCAGAAGGAGAAGGGCACACAAGTTTTTAAGGTGTCTAATACATGAATTTGTCAGATTTGATCAAGATTTCCAACGCAATCATCAAAACGCTCATCGGAGCTGGCAGTGACCTGATATCAATGACTAAACAGAGGAGAAAACATGAGTGAAACAACGAAAGTCAAAAGCAATGGTGAAAATCTCATAATAAAAGCTAACTCTGGTAAAAACATGAGCCTCCAATCAAGAAGGGCACCAAGGATTTTGAGGATCCAAATCAACTTTGTCAGAGATGGAGTATTTAGGAGACCCCTTCCAGAATCTTCTCAGCTATCCAGTGAACCTGAAAGCTAGACAACCTGATCAGTATAACTCTTGGAATCATGAATTCATTTGAACGTCAAAATACAAGCAAGGTATGAAAGCTCATAAAAATGGCTAACACTAGAAAACATAGGTGCCCCTGGAGAAGAGAGGCACCCGACATTTTGAAGGGTCAAACGAATTTTTCATTAGAAGTTTCCTCCAAACAAACTTCTTTAGATTCAACCAAGCTCCATGATGAATCATTCAGCTCGTTCATCAGATCTATCTGCAGGCCAAAAATCATAATCAAACTAGAGATGAAAATTGAGGAAAAGTTGAATATGATGAAAAAGCAGCTAAGTCTGGAGAGAATAGGTGCCTCATGTCAAGAAGGGAGCCCAAGTTCCAATGCCTTAGTTAAATTTTTGAAATTTTCAAAAATTGAAGATGAAGAAAAATGTCTAAGTTCATTACATAAACTCAAATTAGGGATTTGAAGAATTAGGGTTTAAGAAAGTTGTTTCTCTCAAGACAAATTATTTAAGGCACCTTTGTGTTTTATTTTTCATATTTTCTTGTAGGTGGCTTGAAGGAGAAATAGAGCAACAACTTCAAACCTATATTTTCAAGATTCAAGAACTTAAACTTGTTGGTTTTTCATGAATTTTCTGATCACCACATAAGAAGGCTTGTTGTTTCATGGTTTTTTTAATCCAGAACATCAAATCTTTGAAGGAGGTCAATTTTTTCCAATTTCTACTGATCTGGGTTATCTCAGTTTATGATTCTGGGTAATTTTTGGAGAACTTTCTCAAGTTGTAGCAACTGATTTTTCCTTGCATGTCAGAGAAAACTTGAAAACTTTAACTTCTAATCTTCTAGGTCTATCTTAAACATCCTTCTAGACAAAACCCATATCACAACTTTTTCAGTGAAACTTCAAGTGGCTGCTTTTTTTGTTAAACTTTGAGGTTTTGAAAATCTAATCAAATGGGTTTATCTAGAACATGTGCCTATGAACAATACCCAGATGCCACCTTTTTCTACTTTTTAGAGAAAATTAGTGTTTGTTGCTTCTTCAATCTACATTCATAATTTTCAAAAATGGACAATTTGGGTTTTCTTGTAATGAAATTCTAAACAAAACCCATATCTTAGAAATATTTCCAAAAAATTCATCTGTTTGACAAAGAAAATCAGCAAGCTACAAATAAAAAGTTGTGCAAAACTTGTCAGAATATAGGCGTGTTCACAACCAATCTTCGAGTTTTGCAGAATGGGGTACACTCCCACAAATTTCAAGACTAAATCGACACTGTATCATGACTTCATCGAAATAGTTGAGACTGACTTGCACCATAGTTTAATCTGCATGCTTTAAAAGAAACAAGCCATGTTGCAGTTGAACATCTTGGTCATTTTGGGTTTTCTTCAACATCAGGCAATGTTGAGAAGGCTTTGAGGAAAAGGACAAGTATTAAAAAGTGGTTGTAGAATAATCTTCCATGGGAGAATCAAGAGAGGTGTCAAAACAGTCAAGTTGCAGAGCCGCCAAGTTATCAATTAGTGAATCATCTTTTGGGGTAGCGATGTTTGTCAAGAATAGAGCAGCTGACAATGTCAAATATTTTCCATGTTTGATAGCGAAAGGGAAGAAGATCCTAGAAAAGTGAAACTTTGCTATTGATAGTATTGATGCACCTAACTGAGAGGGAGTTTCTCGCTTTTTGGTGGATGTGATAGAGATTTAAAGCATCAATCTTCTAGAAGATTTCTCCAAGATTTTTTTCCATTCTTATCTCACACTTTCTTTCCATTCTTGTCTCAATTATTATCCATTCTTTGAAGAAGAAGGAAATCATAATGTAATAGCTGGAATTTTCCTTGTTTTTAGGTTTAGAAATAAATATTGCATGATGGCAAGTATTAGTTGTAAAATCAAGGAGATTTAAGGGTTCTCTACTCCTCTGCTTAGTTATAAATAAGAGAAATTTTTGCTCATTTTTCTTTAACCATGCTAGTGATAACAAGACACAAGTGCCTTTAGTGACTTCTCTTTGTTATTCAATGTTGTTCGGAACTGTGCTTGTGATAACATAATCATTGAGCATATGCCTTCATGTTTGTTATTGATTAGTTTCAGTTTACTTTGTGTTAAGGGAAAGTTTGCATGCCCCATTTAGCTGCAAATCATTTTTTAGTGCATGTATCTTGTGTCAAGTGTTAATCTAGTTTGATCGCATGTTGCGTGTATTTTGAAACAACTTGTTGTCCCGAAATTGTGATCTTGTGCCAGAAGTTTGATTAAATAGAGTCTTGAGCATGCTATTTCTACCCTGATATAAAGTCTCAGATTTTTGTTTATTGTTTAATGCTTATATTATCTCCTTTTTCGCTTGCATTAAAGTCAGTAGATGTATGTTGGGAAAAGTTTATTTAAGTATCAATTTCAGAAAATCAATCTTGTTCATTTCTAACTCTCTTACTCTATGTTTACTTGAGAGGCTATAAATTTCAATAGCGTAAGTTAGTTGTAGTTGTTAAGTTTCACTGAAGGGAAAACCTCAGCTGCAAAATTTAGAGTTCTATAACCTTGTGTTCTCACAACTTAATCAAAAATATAGGAAAATTAGCTTTAGTTTACTTTGTTTATGCAAACTCAACAAAAGAGGGAGCTTCCCCTCCTAATTTGAAGAGCATTTTACTGCACATAGTTGTCTATTTCCAAAACACATTCTAGAGGTTCGATTTGAAATGCCAATAGTATTAATGTAGAATAGGAATCCCATTTCCTTTGAGAAAAAAATATTAGAGATACAAAGAAGTTATATTCTATATACTAGAAGAAAATTCTCACTATCATGCATGTGTTGGAAAAGTTCAGGCAATATTTGGTTGGTGGGCGATTTTTTGTTAGAACAAATCATTAACAGTTTGAGTTACTTCTTGGAAGAAAAGGACTTGAATGAACACCAACAAAAATTGGTTGGTAAAATTCAAGCATATGATTTTGATATTGAGTATGTGAAGGGAAAGAAGAATATAATTATCAATGCTCTTTGCAGGGAGACTTTCATATGTGCCTTGTCTGAGATTTCAACGGATTGGAGATCTCTTTTTTTAATTGAGTACTCCAAGAATGTTTTTTCTTGTGAGATGATGGATGGAAAAATTGAGGATGATAGGTATAATGTAGTGGATGATATCATCTACTACAAGGACAAGATATTACTAGTTCCAAAATCTAAGTTGAAAGAGTGTCGGCGTTTCTATTCACACCTTCGGAATACATATTGGAAATGGACAAATATACACAGTTATACTACTCTTCAAATTAGGAGGCGAAGCTCCCTCTTCACTAATTATGCTTAAAACGAAATTTTAAACTACTGTCAATCTTTTTATTTCTCAGCTGAGAACACAAGGTTATAAAACACTATGTTGTAGCTGAGGTTTTCTTTGGTTTCATAACTTCAAACTACAACTAAGCCTATTCTAACAACGCTTCTAATAACTCAAGTAAATTCAAAGTTTGAAAATTAGAAGCAAACAAGGAATGGTTGATTTGACACAAAATCTTAAATAAAATTGCTTCTAGAACATGCCTAAAGACTCATTGTACTTATTATATGTAAACTAAAATAAACATTACAAAAAAAAACATAAAACAAAGTACTGAAATAGATTGAGACAGTAGATCGGAGCAAGGTAGGCATGAGATTTCCTTCCTTAATTTTATAATAGAAAATACACTTCTAGAACACAAATTATAACAAAGTAGGCTTACAATATACAATCAAACAAAATTACACTTGAAACAAAAGTGAATAGACACTGGATAACAAAGCTACAAGAAAAATAGGCTCAACAAATTTGTTATCACAATAATAGTTAAAAATAAATGACCAAGGCTACCGTTATTTATACACAAACAAGGAGTAGGGAAACCTAAACTCTCCTAGTGTTTACAACCAGTCTTGCCAACATGCAAGCTTTTATTTCTAAAACTAAACAAAAGATAACTTAACAAATAACTAACTGCTAACATTAGTTACCTAATTTAACAATAAGAAAATCTCCAACTATAAATTTGATATTTCCAAAGAATAGATAAGAATGAATGATAAACTAGTTTAACTTGGAAAAGGCATCAAGTTAACTACTTCCTTTACTTGAGTTATAATCCTTGAAATATTTGCATGCTTCAACTGGTAGTTCACTCATTTATAGCTTGGGAAATCATATCCTCCAAAAAGTTTTCAATTGCCTCTTCATCAAGAACACTCATACTATCTAGAATGACATATTGTTTTCCCAACATCTCCTAACCATCTGCAATCAAACTTAGTAGTTCTTTCTTCTTTTCAGCTGCTTCATCAAATTTCACTAACATTGTAACTGTTGAATATCTCTTTTGCTAATTTATCCTTGATGACAATATGTGTTATAGTCTGGCATCTTGGTGATTGTTTACTAAGTTGGTCTGCTTCATTTCTGATTGGCATATTTACTTCATTTATGGTATTATCTATTGGTGACACTGATCTCTTGACTCCATATGCAGATCTCGGTTAAGAAATTTTGGATAAAGGTTTATATTCCTTTGATCAAGTGACATGTTTATGATTTGCCAATTTGTGCTACATTGATTCACTTGATTACATGATATTGGCATGTTCAGTGTTCTATAAGTTTATATGTTTGGCTTGATCAGTTTCTAGCATCATGAAATTGATAATGTTCTTGATCTTCTTCAGAGTCATATTACTCTATCCTCATTCAGGTAATTCTCTTTGGTTCTTGATGCTTGGGTTTATAAGAAGTGGTTTTTTTTCAGTTTTAAGAGAACCCTATTGGGTTTCCTTAATCAATTGATAATGGTTGGGCATATAACATATGATATTGTGCCATGGGCATATGATTTATGGTATTTGGCATGGGTTAATGGCATTGTGAACTTAGCATGAAATTAGCCTTATTACACTTCATAAGGCTTTGGATATTATTTGGCATATCATTTGGTATTGGATATTATATTTGGCACACTATATGGTGGTGCATATTATATTGCAATCAGGTCCTATGATGGATAAATCACAAGGCTTAAAAGCTGACAATAGGTAAGATTTTAATTATTGTAAATGTCACATTGGAAGTGACTAGGCTTGTGATTACTTGGGAACATTAAGACTTAAGCATTCGACACTTTACATGAAATAATACCAGGCATTATTAAGTCAACCTTTCACATGCTTGGTCTTTGATCTAGGGGTAATGAGTTTGTCGACAACTAGTTTTTGGATAGTCCACAGACTTCAAATGACAAAATGATTTTGTGAATTATTATGTTAGTCCTTTTGGACTTCAAAGTTCAATCAACACTTGAATAGTCATCGATTCTTTGTTTGCTAAGGATTTTTAGGTCAATACTTTTTCTTCACTTGCTCATGGGTTTGGAACCCTAACTCGGCCGCCACTATGGAAACCTGCTCTCAGCCATTTCACTATATTTGCTAGCTTTCTGACCTTGGACAACATATGCGGAATGTTGGAAGGCCATTACAATGGTCTATTCATGTGTTTGCTTCCTATCGTTGGGTGAAGGCTCAAGATTGGAAGGAGTCCTGGTCATTTCTCTCACTAATAGTCTTGTAACAATGAGCATGATAGTCTCTTTTGGTCTTCATAGGTATTCTTCTATTTGTTTGCTTTACAGAACCATTACTTCTTTGGCAAGGTTAATAAGAGATAAGTGTTCTATGCTAAATGAAAGGTGAAAAATTGGTCTATTCTTTTCATGGTAAGATCTAAAATGATTACACTAAGTCTTAACTGCATTTTTCAAAGGTTATCATGTCAGTTGTATGGGTCATGGTTTTTGGCTTGTGGGTAATCATGAAACCTTCGAATCTCTTCATTTTCTTACATGGGTTCATTTGTAACTACTCTTGGATGCATTATTATGGGGTTTCTTGTTTTCCAGTTTCACTACAATGTGAATTTGGTTACCTTTCTTTGCAAAAGTTTTAGTGGTTATTATTTATGAATTATATGCATGCCTTGATGTTGTTTGGTTAAGCTTTGCCTGTCCAAGCTGCTCGACAAGATAGGGTTCAATTCCATTTCTATATTTGCATGTTGCTTGTTTATCCTAATAGAAGAAATAGAAATGTTGATCTTTCTTTTAAAAAACTTGGCAATACCTAGCAAGGTTGCTCGACTGGAAGTTGGTAACCTGATGATCACCTCTATTTCATTTTTGAAATGCAAGATTTTTTTGTAACCAAAAATTGTGTGTAATGATGAAATCTATAAATTTAAGAAAATAGAGAGATTGGGGCTTTAAAATTACTAAAAATCAAAAAAGAGAAAAAATAAGTATAGTATTATGAAAATTGCATGAGATATAGGGTTATTAATTTATTTTTCTATAAAAAAAATTGAAAAAGAGAAAGTTAACTGTTTGGAGAGAACCATGAAATATGTATGATAAAAAGTGTGAAAAACCAATGTGAGAACATATCACTCTAAAGGTATTTATGAGAAGTTGTATTGAGATTTCAAAATAAAACGTTATGAAATATTTCCTCAAGCTATCTTAAGGCTTGACAATGGGTGGAATTCTAAAGTGTCATTCTTGACATTGGAGAATTGTAAACATTGTCTATCAAGAGGCACTTGACAGAAATCAGGGAAATAGAGAGATCCTCTATATCATTGTATGTTTTACAAAAAATAGAAAAAGGGGTTGGTGCTCCTTGAGTCAATGCTCAGAAATCGGCCTATGAGGCATTGCCAAAAATGATTATTGAAATGAAAGCCTGAAAAAGGCAACAGGTTAAGGAGTGGTTTTTCTATCCGAGGAGGGTTTTCCACTTGACATATCTTGTGTCTATTTGAGTATCTGTGGTTCATTTGATCCAATGATTTAATGCTTTAAAATGCTATGTTTCATTATTCTCATTTTTGTTTATGTGATTTTATTTAATACATGAATGCTTTTATCATTGATAAATGAGAGCATACACTTGGTTTATTTCAGTTTCAGTAAAATTTGTCAAAACGGTTAATAACACTGATTCACCCCCGCCCTCTCAATTTCTTTTCACTCCAACAATTGGTATCAGAGCTTAGGGTCCTCTGATAGCTCTTTCCAACCTAGGATTGATTCTGGCCTTGGAGTCTATTCAAAATGTCTCAAGCTCATGAAGGCACATCCATGACTAGGGCTCCATTATTTGATGGAACTAATTATGTATTCTGGAAAATCAGAATGGAGACTTATTTAACTTCTATTGAACTCAATGTTTGGAGCATAGTATTGACTAGGTACACTATACCAGCTACTCTACCTACTACTTCTCATGAAAAGAAAAGATATGAAACCAATGCAAGAGTAAAACATGCTCTCCTGTGCACACTGACTAAAGATGTCTTTATAAAAGTCATGCACTACAGCTCTACTAGGGAAATTTGGGTTTAACTTGAAACTATCTATCAAGGGAATGAAAAGGTAAAATAGTGTAAAGTCCTCACTCTAAAATACCAGTTTGAAGATATAAAAATGGGGGATGATGAAAAAGTAGCTAGCAACTTTTTGAGAGTTGATTAAATTGTCAATCCCATGAAGGGTCTGGAAGAAAAAGTTAAGGAATTTGATGTTGTAACTAAGTCATCAAAACCTTGCCAAAAAAATTTGAAGCAAAGGTCTCTACTCTGGAAGAGAAGAAACACTTTTCCCAGCTTACCCTTGACAACCTACAAGGCACTTTGACTGCCTGTGAAATGAGGATTAGTAAAAACAATACCTCTGCAAAAGAAACTGCATTTAATGCTGAAAGGAAATAAAAGGATGAGTTCACTAAATTAGAATTTTTTGATTCCAAAGAATCCTACTTTGTGAGGAAACTCAAAAAGGGTTCTGGAAAGTATAAGGGAAAACTTCCCTTCAAATGCTTTAACTGTGGAAAAATAGGCCACTTTTCTGCAAAGTGCCCCTATGGTGACCCAAGTAGTGATAACGAGAAATCTAAAAAACTGGCCAAGAAAAAGGCCTATAGAACCAAAAAAAAAAATCAATTTCAAAAAGAAGAAAAGTTTGTTCAACAAAAATGAAACAGACTCTAAATCTGAAGATTCTTTAGATGAAGAAGATGAAAATCTATTCATGACTGAAATCATTCAGTAAGATGAAACTAACAACAATGATGCAAAAGATGGTGAAGTGGATTTTGAAGGTGAACTGAAATGTGCTCCTAAAGAGGTAAGAAAACTTAAAAAACAAATGTGTTCTCAAGAACAAAATACTACTCAAGATATTTCACAGGAGAAACTCACAAATCTTGAGATATTCTCATTAAAAACTCAGCTTGAAGAATCCAAGAGAGTTGAATATTGTCTTTGTATTGGCATAAATTTTAAAGATCAAGAAATTAAGAAACTTGAACATGAAATTGTTGATCTCAGAAAGACCATTAAGAAATATGAGAGTACTCTTAAACTGAATGACATGCTGAGTAAACAAAAATTGAACAAGGACAAAACAGGTATTGGTTTTGTGAAAGGTGAATGATCAAATGATGGTGCAAAGGATAATGTTGTTGCTGGAAACAAAAGTGATAAACCAAAACATCCTAATTCTGATAAGGATCATGTTAATCCTTATAGGAGTAACATAATGGCACATAATTCCAAACCTTTGTTTTATGGGTATTGTTATTTCTGCAACAAATTTGGTCACAAGGTGAGGTCTTGCAGATTTATAAATCTTAGAACACCTAGATTTGGTTATAGGAAAAATCATGGCTTTGCAAGATAGATTAGATGTTTCACATGCAAGTCCATGGGTCATTCTGCTAAGCAATGTAATGTTGATTAGTAGAATAAACAAAAGAAAACTAAAAAAGTCTGGAAACCCAAAGCTGTCAACAACATAAAACAAACTATGTAAGCTCAAACTATCTTCCACTCCAAGAAATAGGACTTATGGGTCATGGACAGTGGTTGTTCAAACCACATGATTGGTGACAAAGAAAAATTCACTAATCTTGAAGACTATGTAGGTGGATATGTGAAGTTTGGAGACAACTCAAGAACTCAAATCAAAGGTAGAGGTTCTATTTTTTTGAAAGAAGAAACTCCTATTTACAATGTGTATTACATAGAAGGATTAAAATACAACCTTCTGAGTGTCAGTCAAATCTGTGACAGTGCATATCAGGTCTTGTTCACTTCACAGGGATGTGAAATTAAAAATAAGTTTGGAAAAGCTATGGCTGATAGAAGAAGGACTAAGGGAAATGTCTACAATTTACTTGACACTTCTAGAAATGAAAAAAATCAAGTTATGTGCTTAATGAGTCATGTTGAATAAATTTGGTTGTGGCACAAGAGACTAGGTCATATTAATTTTGACAATATGGTTAGAATTAGTAAAAATCAGAATGTAAGAGGTCTGCCTATTCTGAGAAAGCCTGGTAATGCAGTTTGTAAAGAATGTATCAAAGGAAAGAAAGCAAAGGTAATATTTAAATCTAAAGAACATTCTTATACTAGACCTTTGCAACTTGTTCATACTAACTTATGTGGTCCTACAAGGACTAGATCTATCAATGGTGAGAAATATTTCATGCTATTTGTTGATGACTACTCTCGTATGGTATGGGTTACTTTTCTCAAGCATAGATTTGAAGCTTTTGAACGTTTTAAAGTTTTTAGAAAAATGGTAGAAAGGGAGTCAGATTTAAAATTGAAATATCTAAGATCTAAAAAAGGTGGTGATTTCACCTCCCAAGAATTCATAGACTACTGTGAAATACATGGCATAAAAAGATAATATGCAACTGCTAGAACACCCCAATAGAACAGGGTAGTTGAGAGAAAAAATAGGACTATAAAAGAGATGGCAAGGACTATGTTGAATGAAGAAAATCTACCCAACATGTATTGGAAAGAATTTGTTCATACAACTGTCTATATTTTGAATAGAGTCTAGATTAGAGTGAAATCCAATTTCAGTCCATACAAACTATGGTATGGTAAATCTGCATCAATTAAATATTTCAGAATATTTGGCTGCAAATGTTTTATTAAAAGAGATGATGATAACATAGGAATTTTTTAATCTAAGTCTGATGAAGGTATCTTTTTAGGATACTCTACTCACAAAAAGAGCCTATAAATGCTTTAATAAGAGGCTAAATAAGGTTATTGAATCTATCAATGTCAAATTTGATGAAAATATGCTCTTAGATACTGAACCTATGCAGAATGATGAGGAGGAAGAATTTGACCTTGATATAAATTTTGAAGGCTTTGAAAATGCAAAGCTTGAAACAAAATCAACAAGTCCTAAACTTGCTGAAGAAAAATCTGAAGATGCTGAAACTAGCTCTGAAAAATGTGTAACTAAAACTCCTTCAAAATCTCTTGCTAGAAACCATCCTAAAGATCTGATTATTGAAGATAAATCTGTAGGAGTTCAAAGATGGAAAAAAACTGTTAACTATGATGAAAAAGCTCACATAGCTGAGCTTACTGCTTTCTATTTAATTACTTAGTTTGAGCCAAATTTTTTTGATGAATCTCTAAGTGATGAATGCTAGCTTAATGCAATTCAAGATGAAATTGATCAAATTGAGAAAAATTAGACTTGGGAGCTAGTCCCAGGACCATATGAGAAAAATGTCATAGGAGGTAAATGGATTTTCAGAAACAAACATGATGAAAATGACCATGTTGTTCGCAACAAGGCTAGATATGTCTGCAAAGGATATGCTCAGTAAGAATGTATTAACTTTGGTGAAACCTTTGCACCTGTAGCTAGACTTGAATCAATTAGAATTTTCTTGGCCTATTCTATTTTCAAAAACTTTAATGTATATCAAATGGATGTAAAAACTGCTTTTCTGAATGGGTATTTGGATGAAGAAGTTTACATAGAACAACTTGAAGGGTTTACTTGTAAAATCAAACCTAATCATGTTTACAGGCTGAAAAAGGCTCTATATGGCCTAAAACAAGCTCGTAGAGCTTGGTAATCCAAACCAGACAGTCATTTACTATCAAAAGTCTTTATTGGAGGAGGTGTAGACAACAATATTTATGTTAAGATTGAAGGTTCTAATATTTTAGTTGTTGAAATCTATGTTGATGATACTATCTTTGGCTGCAACAATATTGCTTTGAGTCAAAAATTCTCACAAATTATGGAATTTGAGCTCAAAATGTTCAAGTTGGGAGAACTGTCCTTTTTAGGTCTTCAAATCTCTCAACTTGAAACTAGTATTTTTCTCTCTCAAACAAAATATGCAAGAGAAATGATAAAGAAATTTCAAATGGATGAATGTCATCCAGTTAGCACTCCAATGGCTACCGGCTGTAAACTCAACAAGGTTGATGATTCTCCTGTTGTAAATCCAACTAACTATAGGTCAATGATAGGCAGCCTATTATATCTAACAACCTCAAGACTTGATATAATGCAAGTTGTTTGCATGGTTGCATGATTTTAGTCATCTGCTAAGGAATGTCATATTAATTTTGTTAGAAGGATTCTTAAATATATTCAAAGCACTATTGATTATGGAATTTGGTATCCTATAAACAATGATTTTTCATTAGTGGCATATACTGATTCTACTTGGGCTAGTTGTTTGGATGATAGGAAAAAAAACAATGGTGTTGCTTTCTTTCTTGGTGATCGATTAGTGGCTTTGCACAACAAAAAATAAGAATTTGTTTCACTCTCTACTGTTGAAGCAGAATGCATTGCTGCCACCTCTTGTTGTACTCAGCTAATCTAGATGTCACAGACATTATCTGACATGGGTATTGAAATCCCTAAACCTATTTCTATTATGTGTGATAATACTAAAGCAATCAATATCTCAAAAAAAAAAATTATGCAGTCTCGCACTAAACACATCACTATTAAATTTTATTTTCTTCATGAAAAGGTGTTGGCTAATGAGGTTTTTGTGCAATATGTTCCCACACAAGCATAGGTTGCTAACATTTTTACAAAACCATTGGCTAAAGATGTATTTGAAAGACTTTTCTCTAGATTGGGAGTTGTCTCTCAATATTTGTTATCTTAAAATACTCTATCTTGGTGATAGGGGGAGCTCATTAGCCCTCCTTGCAACTCATACTTTGCTGCTCAAATGTTATATCTATAGCTTCATGACGATTCTTTGTTGATTTTGGTTTATTTATTTTTGGCTTCCCTTTATCCTTGTGAGAAAACGAGAATTATGAGAATTTGGTTCCAGTTCATTATTTTGGCTTGGTGACTCAGTTTTTCCCATCAAGGACAAAGGGGGAGTTTGTTGAATATCTCTTTTTCTAATTTGTCCTTGATGACAATATGTGTTATAGTCTGGCATCTTGGTGATTGTTTACTAAGTTGATTTTCTTAGTTTCTGATTGGCATATTTGCTTCATTTATGGTATTATCTATTGTTGGCACTGATCTATTGACTCCATGTGCAGATCTCGGTTAAGGAATTTTGGATAAAGGTTTATGTTTCTTTGATTAGGTGGCATGTTTCTGATTTGCCAATTTGTGCTACAGTGATTCATTTGATTACATGATATTGGCATCTTTAGTGTTCTATAGGTTTATATGTTTGGCTTGATCAGTTTCTAGCATCATGAAATTGATAATGTTCTTGATCTTCTTCAGAGTCATATTACTCTATCCTCATTCAGGCAATGCTCTCTGGTTCTTGATGCTTGGGTTTATAAGATGCAGTTTGTTTTTCAGTTTTAAGAAAACCCTATCGGGTTTCCTTAATCGACTAATAATGATTGGGCATATAACATATGATATTGTGACATGGGCATATGGTTTATGGTATTTGGCATAGGTGAATGGAATTGTGAACTTAGCATTAAATTAGCCTTATTACACTTCACAAGGCTTTGGATATTATTTGGCATATCATTTGACATTGGATATTATATTTGGCACACTATATGGCGATGCATATCATATTGCAATCGAGTCCTATAATGGATAAATCACAAGGCTTAAAGCCGACAGCAGGTAAGGTTTTAATTATTGTAAATGTCACATTGGAAGTGACTAGGCTTGTGATTACTTGGGAACATTAAGACTTAAGAATTCAAAACTTTACATGAAATAATGCTAGGCATTATTAAGTTGACCTTTCACATGCTTGGTCTTTGATTTAGGGGTAATGAGTTTGTCAACAACTAGTCTTTGGACACTCTGCGGACTTCAAATGGAAAAATGATTTTATGAATTATTATGTTAGTCCTTTCAGACTTCAAAGTTCAATCAACACTTGAATAGTCATTGATTCTTTGTTTGCTAAGGTTTTTTAGGTCAATACTTTTTCTTCACTTGCTCGTGGGTTTGGAACCTTAACTCGGCCGCCACCATGGAAACCTACTCTCAGCTGTTTCACTATATTTGTTGGCTTTATGACCTTGGATAGCATATGGGGAATGTTGGAAGATCATTACAATGGTTTATTCATGTGTCTTCTTCCTGTCATTGGGTGAAGGCTCAAGATTGGAAGGAGTCTTGTTTGTTTCTCTCACTGCTGGTCTTGTAACAATGAGCATGATAGTCTCTTTTGGTCTTCACAGGTATTCTTCTCTTTGTCTACTTTGTAGAACCGTTACTTCTTTGGCAAGGTTAATAAGAGATAAGTGTTCTATGCTAAATGAAAGGTGAAAAATGGGTCTATTCTTTTCATGGTAAGATCTGAAATGATTACACTAAATCTTGACTACATTTTTCAAAGGTTATCATGTCAGTTGTATGGGTCATGGTTTTTGGCTTGTGGGTAATCATGAAATCTTCGAATCTCTTTATTTACTTACCTGGGTTCATTTGTAACTACTCTTGGATGCATTATTATGGGGTTTCTTGTTTTCCAGTTTCACTACAATGTGAATTTGGTTACCTTTCTTTGCAGAAATTTCAGTGGTTATTATTTATGAATTATATGCATGCCTTGATGTTTTTGGAACTATATAATTCATAAATAATAACTACTATCAGAAGCATGCCTTGATGCCTTGATTTTTGTAACTACTATCAAGGCATCAAGGCATGCTTCTGAAAAAATAGAATAGACCCAAAATAGAAAAACTAATCTTTTGATGATTCTAACTAGACCAGCCTGAACGAGAAGTATTTTCAACCAATCAAAATCAGTTTTAGCCTTGGAAACAAAAATTCCATTTTTAGAAACTTTCTATTTTCAGAAAATTTTGCTTCTATCTATTTGAGAAGAAACCCAAAAAACCCCAAAAAATCTATTTTTAGAGATTTTCTAAAAAGTAGGACCAAAAAACTGAGATCTGGGTTTTGAAGACAATGTCACTCTGAAGAAACCTAGATCATAAGATTTTGAAAATTTTGAGCTTTTGACCAACATGCGTGACATGCAAATTTCCATTTTCTAATCCTTTTTGACAATTTTTTACAAGAATTTTACCACTTTTTCTAAAATTCCTTAATGAAGTAAAAATTTTAATTTTGGGTACAACACCCAACTACATTTCAGCATCTGACGACATTTGATCATGATTGCATGCCCTGAAAACCGCTGATGAAGGCTGAATTGAAGAAAACATGGATGAGGCATAAGTGTTGGCAGTAAAGGCACCCTCCCTAAAAAAAGGCACCCAAGTCTTCCAAACTTAGAAATTTTTTTGAGATTTTCAAATTTTTTGGTTTATGTGTCTCTGAAATCCAGTACCCTATTTGGGCACCATTTTTCACCAATCTGTGAACAACTGAGACTAAAAGTCAGTCAAACTAGCAAGCCTAATCAAATTTGAGGAGAATGATACCTCATACTAGCCTGTGTTACTACATCTAACTAATTCTCTCAAAATTTGATTGACGAAGAAGTTTTAATATTTTCCAAAAAAGGAAAAAAAAAATCTAAGTGTTGATGTCTCGGGTGCCCTCCTTGAAATAAGGCACCCAATATTACGAGATAGTTTAGTTTTTGAAAAATTTAACTTTTTTGTGACCTTCATTTTCCATGTTTTTGTCTCCATTTGATCTTCAATTCTCGATGTTTGGTAGATCCTATGAACCAGATGAAGGATTCATTGAAGAGCATGAACATATTTTGATGATCTACCACTTTTACCCAACCCGAAAAACTTCTTTTGATTGCATTTGACTATATCTGAATTGGGTTGACAGGTCAAATTGCACGTTTTCCAGAAAATGTGATAAAAAATCTTAAGGCATGAGATCTTGGGTGCCCCTGGTTGAGATGGGTGCCTAGCATCACCAAAGTTAGCCATTTTTTCATGATTTTCAACTTTTCTCGTTTCAGATTCACCACCTTTGTCAACTGTGTTGCCCATCGTTGTTGACTACATTGACCATTGTTGGAAGCTAAAAATTGACTAAGGCATTGAAACCAGGTACCCTCCTTCAAATAAGGCACCTTTTCCCTCCAGAATTAGAATATTTTTGAGAGATTTTTCTATTTTTAGATTGCCCTCCTCCATTGACCATTTCTCGAGCATCTTTCACCATTGATCGATCTATGTAGCATTTGAGACTTTGAATTTGACACCTCGCAGCTCGCAATCATGCATTGATGACCTTAGAGGTCTTGATTTATCTTCCAAAAAAGTGAAAAATAGACCCACAAGAGAAAAAATTATGTTTTGATGATTTTGATTGGACTAGCCTAATTAGGACATATTTTCAACCAATCAAAATTATTTTGATCCCTCCATGTAAAGATTCTATTTTTAAACATTTTCTAAAAATAGAAATTTCTATTTTTTGAAAATTTTGCCATCATATGTTTGACAACAAACCCAAAAAACCCTAATTCATGTCTATTTTTAGATATTTCCAAAAATAGAAAGAAAAAAATTTAAATTTTTTTGACTTGATGATAATTTTTATAAGACTTTGACCATTTTTACCAAAATGTCTTAATGAAGTAAAATTTTAACTTGGGCATTACAAGGAGCAAATCATGTGAGCCATGCATGACACTCCTTTGGTAGGACATCTGAGGTTTTTAAGACCTATAGGCAGATTAGAGAGATGTTCTCTTGGTGGGGCCTCAAGAATGATGTTCTACGTTATGTTCGAGACTACACCACTTATCACCAGAAGAAGTTGGAGCACACTTTTCCTGCTGGCCTATTGTAGCCCTTGCGTATTTCAAAGTAGAAATGGGACAACATATCGATGAACTTCATCATCAACCTTCCTAAGGTACAAGGTAGAGACTACATTTTTGTTGTGATTGATTGATTAATGAAATTTGTTGTAATGCCCTTTTTTTCCAAGATCTATATCAAAGTAGTGTTAGCCTACTATTTGGTTCCTGTAGGCTAGAGAGATGTGTAGGGGGCCTTTGGAGGGTATTCGGGAACTTCAGGAAGCTTGATGTTTTCATTCTAGCATCTTCAACTCAATGATCGAGTATTTTTATTAGTAGGTTTTATGAAGGTAGTTCAAGAGTTCTTCGTGGACACTCTCAGGAGGTTATTGCTAGATCATTGTAGGGATTAATTAAATCATTTAAGTCATTAAAGTGACTATGATTTAATGTTATAAAGTTACTTTTAATAAAGTACTTTATAATATGGTGTTATAAGGTGAATACAACAAATTTAATTAAAATAATATATTTTAAGTTACTTTTGTAGTTAAGGCTAAAATATTAAGGTTAATGCAATAAAGCAGATAAATCAAACCCTAATAAATAATGAAACACAAATGAGCATAAAGATATAAATCATAAAACAATATTACCAAATCTTCATGCCACCATTGATTCACCTCCATTGTACTTCTCCATTTTGCTTGAATATGATAATTGCCCTCAGATTTGAGTGTGCAATAATAAGCCTATGACAAGTGACTAGCAAAATATTTAAGATTGTTGTCTCGCACCAACAACATATACTTGCATAATATGTGTAGATTTGTCCCCATGACAATGACAAGGGTAATGTCCTTTATAGAAAAGACAAATTTGAATGAATGGTGGAGATTGAAAGCCAATAAGATGTCTTAATCAATGGTCAAGATTGAAAGATTTAGTATGAACTAAGGTCAGAGAAAAATTAGGGCAAGTGATAAGGATCGACGGTCAAGATTAAATTATAAATAATTTAAGGTTGGTTGAGACATGGATAGATAAAGACTTGAAGTGGAAGATAAGATTGACACAGACAAAGAGGTGAGAGGAGAAATTAAATAATAAAAATTATTTAATTTAGGTGGCCAATGAATAATTAAATAATTAAAATATTATTTAATTTTTAGAAGAATGTGACAAAATGAATAATTTTGAATTAAATAATGATTTAATTCAAAATTCAAGAGAGTGAACCAAATTAAATAAATAAAATCTATTTAATTTAGGAGAGAAAAGACTGATGAATAATTAGATAATTAAAAATAATTATTTAATTATAGTGGAAAGTGGACAAAAATTAAATAAATAAGAATTTATTTAATTTTAGAAAGAAAATGACTTAATTAGTGACGTAATTAAATAAATATTTATTTAATTAATCAAGGAGGAATAAAAAAAATGAATTAATTAAATAATTAAAATTATTTAATTAATAGAAGAATTAGGACTTTAGAAAATAATTAAATAATTAAAATTATTTGATTATCAAATATAAAAGGAGAAATGATGGAGAATTTAGAAATTGCAAGCATAGGACAATTTTTAGTGTCTACAACTTTATTATTATTTTATTAAATGGCAAATGTTTCAAAAAGTGAATTTAATTAAAGGTTTAAAGAATGCATTGGTTTTTGGAAAGGAATTACTTTATTATTTAAAAAAAAAGTTAATTACAAAGAAGGTTGTAGGGTTTGTAGGTGAATAAAAGAGCAAAGAGAAGTCACTTTTCATTATCCAAGTTTTTATTTGTAAATTGAAGAGATGAACAACAAGGTTTACATGCATGGGGTTTCAAGTCGATCAAAGGATGAAAATCCTAGGTTAGAATATGATCTATAGGCGTGAAAGACCATCCAAGAATTCTAGATTGAATGTTCTCAATTAGAGGGAATTATCACAACATTCATAGATTTACATTTTACATCAACAGATTTGAATAAAATAGAGGTCATTTCTGACAGTTGCACAATCCCCTCTGGGTATGGATTATATGTATTCCCTGAATCATTAATAAAAATTCTAGTTATTTGTCTCTTGCATTTGTTTGGAATTGTTCTTTTGCAAAATTCTATATTATTTGTATTGTTGGAAAAATTCAATAACCCAGATTAGGGTGGGTTATTACATTAGTATAAGAGCTCAATTTCTCCTAACAGCCTGAAGTGTTTTTCAAAAATAAATTTAAGGTTTTCCAGGATTTGAGGGTAATTTTTTTGAGCAAAAAATATAATTAATACTGTAATTGCTAAGAAAATCAGCAGGGATTAATCTGTTTATATTTGAAGCACAAATAAGACAAATTTTATCTTATGCGACAACCAAGTTATTTAAATTTCTTGTAGATGCTAGAAAATTGGGAAACTATAAAAGACAAATTTAGGGTTTGTAAAAAGAAAAATGCACTAGCCACATATAATCAAAGGAGGTGTTCAAGAATAATTTAATCGCAACTTTCCCTTAGAGTGTCATCATGCTTGAAGGACAAAGTTTGTGTTTCTCGATCAACACTCCATTAAGAGCTGGAAATTAACTTTAAGGACGCATTTATGAGGATTTTGCCAATCAATTGGGAGTCTTACTTGGCATGTGGCAGAACATTTCAAACATTCCTTGATAAAGACAAAGGTGCTAAGTGCAGGAAAAGACAAACGATTTTCTAATGAGAGGAAAAGACAAGGAATAAGGTAGCTACCATTTCATTAGTACATTGGCATTCTCCTTAAGTAAATCACAAGTATATCGGGAGCTGCTAGTGTTGGAGGTCTAATTTAATATTTCATGCTATTGTGGGAAAGAAGACAAAAAGGGGAAGTCATGGTAGTTCAGGGTCAGCGCCAGTCTACAGTGGCAGAATAAGGAAAAATCGATATAGCCCCAAACAAGTCTACCACCAATCCTTTTTAAAGATCGTGCCTTACCTCAATAATCGTGGGTCTTAGTAGAAGCGTTTGAAGGTTGTTGATATCGAGTGTTGCTTGTGTGTGAGGCCGATTACTTCCATAGCTAGAGGAAGATGATATTATATTGGATGAGCAATTGTGATTATAATTGTTGACTCTTTGAAGAATCATGGGCATAAAACAAACTTATATAACAGATTAAAATAAGTCGATGCAAAGAAATTGAAGGAGCCGATATGAAGAAGATTGAGCACTATTCTTGTAAATAATTGAATTATTGACCAAGAAGCTGAATGGTGAATAAGAACAATCTTTTATTAATTAAGTTTATCACTGATAAGGAGAAAAGAAAAGAGCCATGTGGGTCCCACGGAGATGAAATGGAAGATTTCTCTGACATAGCAATTTCATACCAAGGTAGAATCAAAGACTCTTAGAGCCACAGAGTATCATATTTCTAGTGTCGTTGTTTCTCTAAGGAAGTGAGGTGTTTAATTTTTGGAACACAACATATTTTATGGAATCTAAAAATGGAAATTCAAATCTATTGTGAGATAAGACAAAAAAAATATTATCTTTGAGTTGTGCTAGCTATGGTTAATGCAAGTTATTCGTGGGTTCTTTCTAAAGTTGTTAAATAAATATTGTTGGCGTTTCAATTCCCACCTCTAGAATGTAGATTAGAAACAAACGACTATGCATATATAAACTATTCTTCAAATTTGGAGGGGAAGCTCCCTCTTCGCTAATAATGCTTAAATAAAGTAAACTAAACTATTTGCCAATCTTTTCTATTCTCAACTAAGAACACAAGGTTTATAAAACTCTAGCATCATAGCTGAGGTTTTCTCTTTTACATAATTTCAACTACAACTAGGCCTACTCTAATGACGCCTCTAACAACTCAAGTAAACTTAGAGCTCGAGAGTTAGAAGTAGACAAGGAATGATTTTAACAAAAAAACTTAAACAAACTCTCTTCCAATGAACACCTAAAGACTCATTAAACTTTTCGATGCGAGCTGAAATAAATATTAAGTAAGAAAAAAACATAAAACAAAACCCGAGAGAGTAGATCAAAGAAAATGAGGCATAAGATTTCCTTTCTCAAATTTTTGATAACGATTACACTTTTGGGATAGTAGGATTGTAGCAATAACATGCTTATAGTTTTGTGAACAAACTAGAATACACTTAACACAAAATACAAATGAATTGGACAATACCTTGTAGCAAAAGGAAGGCATGCAAGCTTTCTCTTACACTAAGTGAGCATACACTAAATAACTTGTAGGAAAATTAGGCTCATCAATTTTCTATCACAATAATGGTTAAAGAAAAATGGACAAGGCTACCCTTATTTATACACAAACAAGGAGTAGGGAACCCTAAAATCTCTTTTATTTCACAACTAGACTTTCCAACATGCAAGATTTATTTCTAAAACTAAAACATGACAACATTCATTAGTTATTTTTCAAAAAATTAAGTTCCCTTGATGAGTTATATGTCTGGAATTTTAGAATGGGTATTCCTTTGCATTTAGCTTCTCTAGAACTCTTATGGATGCAAATAAGAGTCAACTTCTGTAAAAATACTAAAGGTTATTCAATGAAGCACAATATGTCCCCCATTCACTGAATTTCCCATAAGGTTGTTCATGATAAGTGCAAGATTTCATGATCAATAGTCATTTTTTTGGCACACCCAATGGGACCCAAATCAATCATAGAATTTGAAAGTCAACCTATAAAGAGGCATTCAAATCAGATTAAAAGAGGTTGGGTAAATCCATGTTCAAGATACAAACAAGAGCATCCTCAAAGGGAAATTTCCAGTATTCTTAATTATCCTCTCCAACCCCTATGAGAAGACGAGCCACTAGTTCTATATAACCCATTTGAAGTAATATATTTAGGAGCATAAGCTCATAATCTAGATCTTTATCCACCCCTCCTAGTTGTAGAGCTTTCCAGATTGGAATACAAGCTTACAAGGTTCATTGAATCTTATTTCCAATGGCTCATCTAGTTCAAGGAGCCCCCCAAAAAATTGTAACTTGGGACAACAAAAGTCCATTAACCTCTCCTACCCCTCCTGATGTATGGCCTTCCAACCTCGCTAATGCTCTTAAGTTTATTTTGTCAAACAAATTGCACTTGAATGTTTAAATGATGAAATTCAGCAATTTGTTGAAACATGGGAACTATCTTTAGGCTATGGGTATTCCTATGGTGAAGATAGACCTCCAGATTCTAGGTTGGTTCATATATGATTCTGTGATTATGAACTTGAACTTGCTTGGAAAAGGGAGAAAGAATTATTCTAATGCAAAACTGGAAAAAACTTAACTATGGTGATGCACCGAAAGAATTTAATGTGCAAAATTAACTCACAAATGATTAACCAGTACTTTAATTTTCACAACCTAGTCTAGTAGCTTAATCACCTAAATTTTTTAAATAGAGGCTTTGATTAAAACTAATCTTTGAAGGAAAACATGGTTTTCACAACTAAACTGTTTAATCATTTAAATGCATAGTGTTTAACTAGTGAGTTTTAAATAAGATGCATACAAAAATTTATGAAGGAGACAAAAATATCAAAGGTCTAAAAAATGATAACAGAATATTTCTTCGATCAAATCCTACATAGCAATGATGCCTAAAATCTTGAAGGAAAAAATCTAAAATACTTGAAATTAAAGGAATCTTCTACAAATCATACACTAATTAACCTATAGACACTACTACATAATCTGATTAAAATTTGAAAGTTGAGTTACATGATAATTCACTTTGCAGAATGCAAAGCATGAAAAATAAGAACTAGGAAAAAATCACTAAGTTTTTCCAATATATACAAAAGGAATGCACAAAGCAGCCAATAATAGAACTGAAATGAGAACTGAAGTGAAAATCGATAGCTCCAAAGTGAAATCCGAGAAGAAGAGGAAACCTTGATAAAAGTAGTCCAAAACTAAAGAAAACTGCTCTCTTTGCCAAGAAAACTCCATCTCTCCATGTGTATGACCCAAATATCCTATGAACTAATGTGAAATTGGAAGAAGAGTCTCCAAATTCTGCATGAACTAAAAAACCAAACTTGAAGTCCACTTGTGCATGAGTGAATTTTTTTTTTGGATTTTCTTGATATTATCTCCTCCATGCACAATTAAAATCAAGCATCTTTAGATAAGCATTGTTGACTTGAAGATCAATAGTCAAACTCCAACTTCATGCCTTTATTGATCATGCATGATTGGGGGTAACTCAATGTTTAAAATTTGCTCCAAAAATAGTTGAATTAATTAAATGATTTATAACTTATCACTTAATAAACAAACTTTACATGTATAAGAAAACATAACATTAAGATTAATATCAAATTAGAACATTGACTTTAGCTTTCAGTCTCCATGCACATAATCTTGATCAGTAACCACACATAGGATATTTTCTCAATTATACCTCAATGGCCACCATTGAGCATTGTATCATTGGGCATCATTGTAAAGATCGACTACATGAGTAGGTTAATTGACTTAAAGTCAATACCATGGGAAAAGATAAATCAAAATGATTTTAAATGAAACTAAATGATAAAAAATGCCCATCAATTGGATTAGGGTGAATAAACATATCAAAACCTAATCATTTAATCACTCATTTCTTTACTTTAGAGAAGCTTCAAGGTGAAGCTTTTAGCTCCAGCTGCCATGAGAATTCCAGTGAGTTTGAAGCTACACATCCCCTAATTTTCATGTTGCTTCTGGTGGCCTACTTCTAAGGAAATTTGTATGGTGAGCCTCTTCTCTTCACAAAAGAAAAACTTCTGAATCTTCTTCATTGTAAATGTATTTGTAAGAATTTTAGGTCATGACCTTCCTCACTTTCTAGTGTATTTTGATCTTTACATTCATCCAATACTTTACTTCATGTACCCGAGGTCATCGTTTGAAGGTCCTACTGAAGCTTGAGGTTGATTTTCTGAACTTATATTTCAACAGAAATCATTGGTAAATCTCATATTACTCGAACCTCTTCATTGTTTCTTCAAGGTTTGCAAAAAAATTTCTCTATTAGATTCCTCTTGAGACTGAATGCTTGCTTTTCCTATGGATAAAAAGGCTTAGCCTCTATGCTTTCATCTTTCTATGTTTTCGATTGATAAAAGACTATATTCAGATCTCTTGCTTCTCAGGAAAAATATGCAAGTTATGTTCTTGTACAAGGATAAATCATGCCTTAAAAACTTCTAAAGTGTTCTAAAATTTAGATTTTATGCAAAAAATGATGTGGGTATATGTTACTGGTTGCGACATCTTTGTAATTTTTGAGTATTTATTTGTCAATTGATACCTTCTCCTTTTGAGGTTGTCATGAATGCTTGATATGCCTTGGGGCTGACCTTGAGCTAGGAATTGAGTTTTCTATTCTGGGTATTCTCCTTTCAACAATAAAAGGCTAAAATTTGTTCATAAGATTTGTTCTATTTTAGGAAAAGACACAGACCCTCATTCTTTGAGCTTTTATTCTTTTTTTCAAAAGAAGGATATTGCATATAATGGTGAATGTATTTAGCTATTAGATTTCAATTCACAAACTATGATATTATATACTATTCACTCACCTATTGCATGACTTATTGTCTCTGTTGTTCAATCAACTGCATCTAATAAATTTCATGTCATGTTGATTATACCTGTAGCTTTTCCATTGTTCTGAATCACTATTCTCATGAAGCTTTGGTGTACTTGACAGTGCTAATGTTCTTTCCCTCCTTGACTTGATGAAAGATCTCTTTTGATGTTGTGAGTATTAATTTGATGTGATCTATGTCTGGCAGCATTCATTTTTTTAGACCTTGTAGCTGTGAATAAATTCTAGTATTCTAAGTGGAGTACTATTTTGTCTTTGTCCTCTTTTAATTCTCTTCACAGTTTATCAAAAAAAATTGTTTGAATGCTCTTCACAACCCCCTTACAGTTATTTCTTTGAAGTTTATGGAATGGTATTTGCAAATCTTGAAAAACTTAAAAAACCATGGAATAGTATTTGGAAATATGGAAAAACTTAAAAAATATGTTTTTATGAATAACACACCATGTTGTCATGCAAGCCTCATTATGACTCTCACAATGGATTGCCCTCTTTGTTCTTGTTTTTTGATCATTAGATTTTACTGTGCATATCTTTATGAACTGTACCTTTGATTATTGCATACATAATCCTCCTATCTCTTTTATAGACTGTGTATAAGCTTTTGAAGCTATGAAAAATATTCCAATGCTTGAGTACTCTATTTCCATTCAGTGTAAAGAGGCTCTATACTTCATTTAAATTTAATGTAAAAATTCAAAGCAAAGCTGAAACAAGATATCAACGAAATTGATGAGTTCTTTACATGTTTTAATCATTCCTTAATTATGATGGGCAATAAAAATAATTGGTCAAACTGTTTACGCATATTGAAATAAGGTTACTTATATATTTTTTTCTTCTTAGTTTCAACAACTTTCTTAATGACTGTTTTGACATTGTTAATGACTCTCATGTGTAACTTGAGTGTGTCATGTTTGATACGTTGGGCTTAACCCTTGTGGGAGCATGTTTTAACCCACATATCTAAAAAAAATGATCAAGAACATAATAAACCTATTCTTGCATAGTGAAAAAACATGTTAGCAAAATAATCGAAGCTGAAAGCTTCCAATTTCTTTATGCTCTTTTAACTTGATCATCTAGTGTATGCCTAAATTGATGTAGATTACATTTCTATTGGTAATGTAGGCATAAAGTAGGATTTTATTTTTCATTGCTTAAAGCTCAGCTCTAACATCATTACTCAATGGCCTTGTGGGAACCATATGAAGCTTGGAGTTGAACAACCCAGAAACACTAGAGACGCAACAAATCGAAGACATCAAGTGCTCAACGATTTGTCATTTACATTCAATGATGAATCACTTTCTTCTTTATGGTTACGTTATCCTTAGTTGTGTAATTTATAGTTCCTCCTTGCATCCATTATTTGATTATGAAGATCAAATGAAGTCACTCCCACATGGGACATTATGAATAAAACTGA
The DNA here is from genome assembly GCA_007115665.2 of Sequoiadendron giganteum. NCBI lineage: Eukaryota > Viridiplantae > Streptophyta > Pinopsida > Cupressales > Cupressaceae > Sequoiadendron > Sequoiadendron giganteum. Next base: position 61,681,804 of record CM021101.1, on the reverse strand, counting down.
AAATCAAAATGTAATATGTTTTCTACATGATGACACATACTAGCAAAAAAAATTGAAATTCTATGTACCTCTCAATGATGGACTCAATTCAGCTCTACCTATTTGAGCTTGTAGTGAAAAATAGGTAACAGTCCATCTCAAAGTTTATCAGTGAAGATTTCAAGACACTAGTAGAACACCTCCATGATATCTCTAAACAAAATATTGCCCTCAAATTTTTGGAAACATCTTTCAAAGGAAATGCACAAGATTGGTACAAATCCCTAGCTGCTAATTCTATCTCCACTTGGAATGAGCTTGGCCAGAAGATTTTCAAACACTTCACAGGAAAGGGAGATTGGTCATCATTATTCCAACAACTATTGACTATTAAAAAGGCCTTGTAAGAGGCCATGATGGATTTAAATACCAGGTTCAAAAAGGCCTAGGAAAGGATCCCTACATCAGCTAGGCCCCCAATTGACATGGCATTATCTTTTTATTTGAAGGTTATCAACTCAGATATGATAGTAATGATATAGTCACTCAAAGGTGACACCCTGTCAAATGCATATGATCTAGGTGTAAAAGTAGAGAACAATTTGATACATTCCAAAAAGCTTCCTCCTAGACCACCAATGCCTATGTTTGCAGAAATATCAGGTGGTTCATATGAGGAAATGGTTCCTAGCACATCCAATCGACTACCTAGAACATTGGCCTCCCTATCACCCTCTATGTATGTGTATCAGAATACACAAACAAACACCTTAGGTTGTTCTTCATTAGTCATAGACCTCAGTGAAATGAAGATCCATATGTGGTCCTTCACAAATGAGCTCATCATCATTAGATGACAACAAGTGGTAGCTCTAAAGCCTCCCTCCCATAATTATCAAGGAGGAAAGCCACCTTATCAAAACAACACATACCGGGGTGCTCCAAGAGGTGGCAATCAACATTAATTATTAGTCCAAATGGTCCAAATCACCAATTGACTCCAAAATACCAAAAATAGTTTGAGCAAAGATTTAGTCTCGGGAAAAAATAATCTGGTGGAAGATTTCAAAGCTTGGTGCTTCCCATGTAACAATTCTCATATGCCACAAAATTTTCTAAGAGGAAACCTTCAACAAAGAGTGGTGGAGAAAAGAAGTTGTTGGAGTTTGTGCCTCAAATTCAATTGAATTGATCAACCTCTAAGTGACCTAAAGATCTTCGCTTCAAATTGTGTTGCTTTATTGTCCATATCGATGTATCCCAAATATGTTACATCGATGGAAAGTTCAATTGTCATATCAATCTTATTGAACAATTCAGTGTAACCTAGCTATAGTTATGCTGATGAGATTCCATATCAAAGTAAGTCTGCTATTCAAAGTAACATTTGTTTTCGTTGCCAACGAAGGAAGTTATCCCGATGAGTTTTCTATCACTATGACTTAGACTGTTAGAATGATCTCTAATTTCTTCACCGATGTAGGGAGTTATGCCGATGAGATTTGTATCAATGGTTCTATCTTGATGAGGGTCATATCGGTGTAACTTAGAAATTTGGAAGAACGTGGAAGTACTATGCCGAAGAAGGGACCTATGCCAATGGGTTTTCATAGTGGTGGAGCTATGTCGATGGGTGTATTGAGGCCTTAGATGTTCAAATAGGTAAATAAAAAAAGGATAACTTGTGGACACATAAATTCAGTGGGCTTTTGGATTTAAACTATTGACTGTATCTATCCTGCAAAATTGTGGGATAATGTAATCCCATAAATTTAGAATGGTTGATGGTTGGACTTCCTTGATAGCTGAATGAACTGAATCGGTTTGGACAAAAATTCTAGGAGATAAAAAGGTCTTTGTGAGAACAGTGAAATGTTTGGACAGATTGAATTTGTGTTTGATGAAAAATATCGTTTTGGTCATTTATATACTATATGTTGAACAAACATTGTAACAGTGTTTCTCTTGATTGTGATCTGTAAGAACTATGAGATTGGTTTGATTGTAATGTTATGTAATATCATAGAAAAAATATGTGTGAAGAAGGGATCAATAAATTTATTGTAATTCATTTTACTATGAATAAACTGATCTTTCTTTGGTGATGGGTTTTTCTCCTAAAATGGTTTTCCCATGTAAATTTGGTGTCCATTCTCTATTGTGTTTATTGTCTATTATGTTCTATCCATTTAAGTGTTCATATTAATGTTCTATAATTTGAATTTAAAAGACACTCTTGCATTGTTTCCCCTCTGAATTGACATTAGGAAATTGATTTATGCACTAAGTTTTCCTTACAAGTGGTATCAAAGCATGGCCAGTTGTGTTATCCTTGTAGGTAGGGTTGGTTTTTTGTGTCAATTCTAAAGTGGGAGTCTTGTAGAAATCTGGTAATTGAAATTGCAGATTAAAATGGAAAGCACATCTGGAAGAGTAGAAATCGAAAAGTTCAATGGAAACAATTTTTAGTTATAGAAACTTAAAATGGAAGATCGGTTAGTGGATCATGATCTTTGGGTTGCTATGTCTAGAGTGAAACCTTCTAGCATGAAGCAAGAAGAATGGGATTTGGTAGATTGAAAAGTGAAGGGGCTAATAAGGCTTTGTTTGGTAGACTATGTCCTTATAAATGTTCTTGAAGAGAAGACCACATCTTCTTTATGGAAGAAATTGGGAGATATTTATTAGGGAAACTCGTCGGTGAATAAGTTATTTCTAAGGAAGAATTTGTATTCCTTGAAGATGGAGGAAGGAGAGTTTGTTGCTGATCACTTGAATACATTTAACACACTGATTACTCAGTTAACATCTGTGAGTGTCAAAATTGATGATGAAGATCGATGTATGTTTTTGTTATGCTCTTTGCCTGACTCTTGGGATCAATTAGTGATGGCGATTAGGAGCATGACAACCACTTTCAATATGGAAGATGTGGTTGCTTCTTTGTTATCAGAAGAGATGGGAAGAAAATCTTTTGAGATGGTGAAGGAGGCTCTTTCTATTCATGGACGATCGAAAGAAAAAGGCAAGAAGAAGGATAAGAAGTCGAAATCAAAATTAGAAGGGAGATCAAAGTCTCCTAGAAAGAAGTCCAAGGTGAAGTGCTAGAATTGTGGGCAACCTAGTCAAGTTTGAAAGGATTGTAAAGAGGAGAAAAATAAGAAGAAGAACAACTCTTTAGATAATGGTTCTTCTTAGAGTGATGTAGATGCCTTCATTGCAGCTTTGGCAACTCAAGCATCAGATGATGTATATCTCATTAATTCTTGAGAATATTTCCACATGACATCTCATAGAGACTGGTTCACAAAGTACAAAAAATACGATGATGGAAAGGTGTATTTGGAAATAAATTCATCTCTGGAAATAGTTGGTTGTGGAAGAGTCAAAATTCAATTCCCTAATGGAAGAATAAAAGGAATTGATGGTGTAATGCATATACCAGGTATGGCTTGGAATTAACTTTCTATAAGCAAGCTAAATGATGTTGGAGTGCAAGACTCATTCTCAAGCAATGGTTGAAAAATGACTAGAGCCTCCATGGTGCTTGCAAGGGGAGCTCAAATTGGTACTCTGTATAGGTTGGAAGCACTTGTTGTTGAATGTAACAATGTCTCTGCAAAGTCACAAAAAGTTGTTCATGAAGAGGAGGAAAATATTCTTGTTAGTGAAAACTCTTTGGAAGTTAAACTTCTAGTGGAGAATACTATGCTCTGGCATTGAAGGCTCAGTCACATTGGTGAAAAAGGTTTAAAAGCATTGAAAAATAAAAACCTAGTTGAGGGGCTTGAAGATTGTAACTCTAGTCCTCACAAATCTTCTGGTGTTCTGGATTATATTCACTCTGATGTTTTTGGTCTAGTAAATGTTCCTTCATTATCGAAATCAATATATTATGTTTCCTTTATTGATGATTATTCGAGAAGGGCATATGTATATTTAAAAAAAAAAAAATCAGAAGTGTTCAGTCGGTTTAAAGAGTTCAAGAACTTGGTTGAGAATCAAATGCTTGAGGATAGATAACGGTGGTTAATTTTGTTCTACAAACTTTGATAGGTATTGAAAAGACCATGGAATTAAAAGGCATAAAACAACACCTTACACTACATAGAAAAATGGAGTTGCTGAAAGGTTGAACAAGACGTTGATGGAGAAGGCAAGAAGTATGTTGAGTAATGCTGGTCTAGAGAAAAAAAATTTGGCTGAGGTTGTGGCTACAACATGTTGCTATGTAAATTGATCTCCTTATTTGACACTTGTTGAAAAAATACCTATGGAAGCTTGGTTTGAAAAGAAGCCCTCTCTAAGACATTTTTGTCTCTTTTGCTGTGATGCATATGTTTATGTGCCAAATGAGAAGAGAAATAAATTAGAGAAAAAATTTGTTAAGTGTATCTTCATTTGCTCAGACATTGGTGTGAAAGGATGCAAGATTTGAAATCATGTGATTGAAAAGGTTGTATACAACAAAAGTGTAATCTTTTGTGAGTTGAAACCTCCTTCAATGGATTTGACACAAACTCTTGGCTGGAAGCCATGAAGGAAGAAATGGCATCTTTAGAGAAAAATGAAACTTGGAGTTTGGTGCCCTTGCTTGAAGGTAGGAAATCTGTTGGTTGTAACTGGATATTTAAAAATAAAATCAGTCGGGATGGAAGTGTTGAAAAATATAAAGCGAGGTTGGTTGCGAAGCGATACTCCCAGGTAGAGGGAATTGATTATGGAGAAATATTTTCTCCTGTATCCAACCTGACATCTATCAGATTTCTTTTGTCACTTGTAGCAGCATATGACATGGAGATTGAGTAGATGGATGTGTAGACAAATTTTCCTCATGGTGATCTTGAAGAAGAAATCTATATGTCCCAACCTGGGCATTTTGTGAAAAAGGTAAAGAAAATATGGTTTGCAAGTTAAAGAAATCTCTATATGGTTTGAAACGGTCACCTAGAATGTGGTACTAGAAATTTGAAACATTTTTTTTATCATTGGGATTCATAAGATCAAAATATGATAATTGTGTGTACTTAAAAACTGAAAATGATCGTATTCTTATTATTGCCCTCTATGTTGATGATATGTTGTTCATAGGGAATAGTAAGTTTATGATTTCTAATCTAAAATCTCAATTGTTTGAAAATTTTGAAATGAAGGATCTTGGTGCAACAAGGTATATTTTGGGGATGGAAATAGCCCAGGACAAAAAAATCAGAAAGCTTTGGCTTAGCCAGAGTAAGTATATTAACACTTTTCTAGAGAGATTTGGTGTGAATAATTGCAAGTAGCTAGTTGTTCCAGTGTTGCAGGGAACAAAGCTATGTATTGAAGATTATCCAAAATTTCCTACTGAGATGGAAGACATGACTAGAGTGCCTTATGCAAGTGCATTTTGTAGTTTAATGGATGCAATGTTTTGTACAAGGCCATACATTACCGAAGCAATGGGAGTCCTTAGCCAGTTTATGGAAAATCCAGGAAGGCCACATTGGGATGTTGTGAAAAGAGTTTATAGATATTTAAAAGGTACATCACAATACACTTTGTCTTATCATGGAAAATTGGTTAGTTCATAGAGATCACTCAACATTCGAGGCTATGTGTATTTTGATTGGGTAGGGGAGATTGATAGCTGAAGATCCACTAGTGGATATATTTTCATGTTAAATGGTTGTGCAGTTAGCTGGATGAGAAAGTGGTAGGCTGTAGTCACTTTATCCACTACTGAAGAAAATTACATGGAAACAAATCACACCTACAAAGATTTTTTTTGGCTTAGACATTTGTGTTCTGATATTGGGTTCAGTGCAAGGAAAATTTCAATTTGTTGTGACAATTAGAGTGCTATCTATTTGGTGAAAAATCCAACTTTCTATGCTAGGACGAAATATATTGATGTGCAATATCATTTTGTATGAGATATTGTGGAGGATGGAAAGGTCTTTTAGAAAAAGTGGATACTCTGGAAAATATTGTAGATGTGTTGACAAAACCTGTGAGAACAACTAAGTTCAAATGGTGTACAGATTCGATGGGTCTTGGTACTCATAGTCTTTAGTGATATTTGAAAGTGATTGGAAGCCTAGTGAATTTCTCATCAAATGGGAGTTTGTTGGATTTTGTGCCCTAAATTCACTTCACTTGATCAACCTCTAAGTGACCTAAAGATCTTCGTTTCAAATTGTGTTTCTTTCTTGTTCATCTTGGTGTAACCCGAAGATGTTACACCAATGGAAAGTTCAATCACCAGATCAATATTATTGAATGGTTTGGTGTAACCTAGCTATAGTTATGTCGATGATATTCTATATCAGATTAAGTCTACTATTCAAAGTAACATTTTTTTTCATTACTGATGAAGGAAGTTATCCCAATGAGTTTTCTATCGGTGTGACTTAGACTGTCAAAAAGATCTCTAACTTCTTTTCCAATATAGGGATTTATCTCGATGGGATTTGTATCGGTGGTGCTATCCCAATGAGGGTCATATTAGTGTAACTTAGCAAGTAAAAAGAACGTGGAAGTACTATGCCAAAGAAGGGACCTATTCCAATGGGTTTTTATATCGGTGGAGCTATGTCGATGGGTGTATTGAGGCCATAGATGTTCAAATGGGTAAATAAAAAAGGCTAACTCATGGGAACGTAAAGTCATTGGGCTTTTGGATTTAAACTATTGACCATTTCTATTCTGCAATAGTGCGGGATAATGTAATCCTATAAATTCAAAATGGTCAACTGTTGGACTTCCTTGACACTTGAACAAACTGAAACGATTTGGACAAAAGTTCTAGGAGATCAAAAGGTCTTTGTGAGAATAGTGACATGTTTGGACAGGTTGAATTTGTGTTTCATGAAAAAGATCATTTTGGTCATTTATGTATTGTATGTTGAATGAACATTGTAACAATGTTGCTCTTGACTGTGGTTTGTAAGAACTATGAAATTGGTCTAATTGTAATGTTGTTGTGTAATATCAAAGAATGAATAACTGTGAAGAAGGGATGAGTAACTTTATTGTAATTCATTTTACTATGAATAAAGTGATATTTCTTTGGTGGTGGGTTTTCTCCTGAAAGAGTTTTCCCACGTAAATTTGGTGTCCATTATTTTTTGTGTTTATTGTCTATTTTGTTCTATCCATTGAAGTGTCTATATTAATGTTCTTTAATTTGAAATTAAAAGACACTCTTACATTGTTTCCCCTCTCAATTGACATTAGGAAAGTGATTTTCACACTAATTTTTCCTTTACAGAAGTCAAGGTATCTTTTTAGATAACAAGGATTACCAATCCCTTAGGATCAAAAGCAACCACTTTAGTACACAAACACAAGGAATTTCCTTGGAACAAGAGTTAGAGATATCTCCAAATTAGGGCCTTTTTTCCTAGATGGAGGAGGAATTTGTGTTTGTAAGAGATGTCTCGATGACTAGCACCCCATAGGTGTAGTCAGACTATAAGACCCGATCCAAGAGAAGGCCCATGAGAGAATATATGCAACAAACTATATAAAAACTGCCTTAATCACAGTCGCAATTGCTATCAAATCCATAGGCATAGCAGGGACAACTGCCTCAAGTACAACTACTTTCGACAAAAGATATGAGCAAGGCACTAGACACACCTATTGTTTATCAACCTAGGTCATGGGAGGCACCACTTTTCAAGCCAAAAACCTTTCCGATTAGAACACTTAACGTGGTGGAACAACTAATAAAAGTGCCCAAAAATGTATCTTTGTGGGATGTCTTGTCCATACCGAAGCATAAGTATTTACTCCAAGATGCACTAAAGGAGGATGAGAAGAACCCATAGACCTAGCCCGACCAACGTCATCGTGACTTTGGGGTATTGGGATAGCCTTCTTGTTTGTCGTGTTTATTTTATGCATTAGGCATTAATCCGTCTTGGTTTGCATACCCTGACATCTGATGTCTTGCGCTATAGCATCAATCAGTGCTCTAAAGGATGGAAAATTGCATTCATGTTGCATTTCATCTCATGTTGCATATTCCCTCTTCATCCTATCTTACCCCTACATCTATGACTTGTGGTTTTGGTTGTGTAAACTCTCATTCACTCTCACTAACTTTTCTTCTCGAGATCCTTACGGTCTTTGACAAGTACTGCAACCCCCACATCCTACACCTATCATCTACCCATTGATACTTATGTCCACAATCATTAGGTCTATTTATCCATTTACATTAAACATTCATTCATTTATCTATTTACATTAACATCAATTCATGAAGTGCATTAACATCCATTTACATTAAACATTCATTTATTTATCCATTTGCATTAACATCAATTCATTAAGCGCATTAACATCCATTTACATTAAAACATTCATTCATTTATCCAAGTGCATTAACATCCATTTACATTAAACATACATCCATTTATCCATTTCGCATACATTCAGTACAATTCATTTATCCATTTTACATCCATTCATCCATTCATTTATCCATTTGCACTAAATTCATTTAGTTCATTAACGTCCATCCATCCATTCATTTATCCATTTGCATTCACATCAATTCATTAGGTTCATTTATCCATTTACATCCATTCATTTATCCATTTGCATTCACATCAATTCATTAGGTCCCTATTACTCACATCATTAACACAATTGCATTACCATTCATAAATCATTTAACATAATCACACATGCATAAGTAAAACATCTGCATCACACAAAAACATCATATACATATGCATAACATACATCCACTATCATAAGAACATCACATAAAACACCATATGCATACCATACATCACCAAAATGTGTGACATACTATCAATGGGACCATTACATATCATCATCATACTAATACATTGTCTATATTCAAAATATGGTCATCACATAATCACCTCCATATCATGCTCAAAATAAGGTGCATCTGAAGATATGCACTACTGCCATCTGGTACCTATCAAAAGCACCTGCATCTCGTCATCTATCCTCTACATCCCCTAAACTGCCCACATCTGACCTCTGCGAAGACTCAAGTACTGGCCCCCTGTGTGTCAGAGTCCCCCGAGACTCATGCCCGGGAGTCCCAAACCGAGGAGGAGTCAGTTGGAAATCAATGAACCCTCTGGTCCGTGTACCTAATGATTGCGATGGTGCCAACATCTGGGGCGTCTGCCTAACATACCACGCTGTACGCTGCACTGGATCTAGCACTGCCTGCTCGTACGCACATCTCCAATACGCTGCCTCTTACATATAGTCATTTCTCTGCCCAGCTTGGTACCGAGCGACATTCCGCTCATGCCTGTACCTATCCCTCTCTCTGCTCATGGCCCATCGCTCCTGCTCCCATGCCTCCTGTGTCGCTATCAAAAGTTGTATCTGCTCTGCAGACCTCTCTCTCTCTGACCGCATAGTCTCCAGCACTGCCTCATCACCCTGCCCTCACCGTGCCTACATCTATGCTATGTCTCTCTCGACATTCTCTGCCCGACCTACTGCTGAGTCTCTCTAAAACTGCAGGATTTGGACCTATCTCCATAGATTGTCCCTATCTCCCTGGAGTTCCTGCATCTGTCCCTGTACACGGTCCCTCTCCCCCTATAGAGCATGAACCTACCCCTATGTACTATCTCTCTCCCTGTGTAGAGTCTGCATCTGTCCTTGTGCATTCTTTATCTCCCACTGCACCGTCTCCAATCTAACCTCTACGGCCCCGGCCCTCGCCCTCATCTCCTCTATAGATGCCTCTACCATAGATGCCCTCTCCTATAGTGCCATCCTCTCCTCCTAAAATCCTACCACCTAAAGTCTCAATGTCTCCATCTCCCCTCCTCTTGCTGACTTCGGCTACCCTCACATCTGTGCAACTATCATCGCTGCCTCTAGCCTGTCTCGGTCCCATGTCACCTGAGCCAGCTCCCCCTGTGCTCTCTCCCTCTCTACTTGCATCTCATCTCTCTCTCTTTGCAGCCAATGCATCTGTCATGAGTCGACTCACCATATGATCAAACACTATATCCTCTCTATCCTGTATCCTCTGTACCTCTGTCTCCACCCTCTTCACCTCCTCCTCTAGCACCCATATCCTCGCCTGGGCCCCTCTCAGTAAAATCACTGGATCGTCAACTGTGGCTTTTGATACTATGGCTAATGGCTCCATTGCCAGTACATCCGGGTCCATCCTGCCCCCTCTCTCTCCTCCTACACCTGCTTTGTTTGGCATGTCAACCGAATCCTCCACAGCTATCCATTCCTCCCCACCCTCATCAGTCTCCTACCCTCCTGCTCAACTGGATAGTCTCTCCCCTAATGACTACTCTCAAGCCTCTCCCTGGGCTATCCTCTAACATCCACCACCCTCTTTGCCTCCTCTTTATGGATCTCTGGCTCTCCCCTCCACCGACTGCTCTGAGACTCTCCCCTCCTCCTGCTCAACCCTCACCTGCACCTGCCTCCATCGTACTCTAATGCCAATCCCTAGCTGAGCAGCTCTCCCCTCCACCACCCAAAGCATCTCCACCTCTGGTTCACTCTCCAATCTCACCACCTCTATCTCCTACCCCCATCGCCTCTACCACAACTCTCCTCGGTCTCCTCGTCCTCCTCGGCCTCGTCCTGACTCTCCCCCTCCTCCCCAACTGATCTCCAGCAACACCCTCCTCTGCATCACCACTCTTAGGTGCCTCCTCCTCCTGTCCCCCCTACTCCGCCTCCTCCTCTTGTCCCCCCTCCTGCTCATCCCCTAGCCCCCCCTCTAGGGCCCCCACAGCCAACATCTTCAGTGTAACCCTACCCCATCGATGGTTGCAAAACCACCGACCATATTGATCTGTCACTCCAGCATCCTCTAGACCCTACCACCTCCCTAGATAGGGCACCTCACCTACCACCACCCATGCCGCCCTCACGTCTCTCGTTGCCAACGCTGCCCACCAAGGTACCTCCCTAGTAAGCCAACGAAACATCACCAGTGCTCTTGGAATATCCTGCACCAGTCCAAACTATCGTCCCACTCAGTCGGGATGATGTAGCTCCACTGTGTACCCTGGGCTCCCAATCAAGTAACATCTACACATGAAGAACCCTCGTTGTCTCTCCTCCTCGGTCCTCCATCCTCTAAATTGCCAAAACATATATGGCCGTCATATAATGTCCTCTCTCCGTAAATCATCAAATGACCTCCTCCATCGCTCCACCTCTCCCTGTGTCTCATACCGAAGGATACAACCCCTTGCTACCCCAAACTGCCATGCCACTAGCTCTCTGTCATCCAAATCCCCTCCCCTGATCACTATGGGCCTCGTCACCGCGATGTGCGTCCATCCCCATACCTGCAGTAGCGTCTGGTGTGTCAAGCTCTACCCCCCCAATAGCAGATCACATGCATATCCTGGTATAACTGAGCCAATACACATGAACCCCAAGAGAATTTCCCATCCCCCCACTCGATAATATGTCAAATCACCCCCATATACCGTAAGCTACAGAAATGACTACTCCTATCTAGCAACAGAATCCCGCTGATCAAACAACATAGAAACAGTTATAACGTCGGCACCCCTAGATCCAGACATCTATCCACATCCAACCCTCCCCTCTGTATCGGCAAGTCATCGCACCCAAACAACACCAGAACGGTCTCATCCAACTGCTCTCCTCTCAACTCTCCCTTCTACACTAGCTGTCCCGCTATCGGTAGCCTCAGGATATGCCACACATCCTCAAGTGTAACCGTCATCTCTCTAGTTAGCAAATGGAACGTCGATGTGGCCAAGCTCCACCTCTCTATCAAGGCAGTCAACATCGCCTGATGAGCCCTCATCTTTGGAAACTGCACCAAGTGCAGTAATCCCGCCCATTCCAGAGCTGCATGGTCCGCTCCATTCATTGCCTCAATCGATGATGCCAACGCCTCTGGCCTCCACTCGTGAGTCTGCACTCTACCAAAATCCTGCCAAAATTTCATCCCCCCTATCAGAAAATTTTTTTCGTCTCCAAATCCCATCTTCCCTCTCTTTATTTTCTTTTCTCTCCCTCTTTTTCATTGTCTTCCCTTCCCCCCTCCCCTGTAGCGGGGTGAATAACTTATGGACCCTACATTTTGATGGGAGTAAATACAAAACAATTTCTAGAGCTAGCATCTGTATTATGTCCCCTGTTGGAGATGAAACCCTCAAATCTCTCCACTTTCAGTTCCCTTGTTCAAATAATGATGCACAGTATGAAGGACTAGTCCATATATTAACATTGGTAGAAAAAATGAGCATAAAAATGATATAGGTTTTTGGGGACTCTGAGCTTGTAGTGGGACAAATCCAGGGGCAAGCGACTGCCCAGAATGTAAGGATGTGATCATACCGACACCGAGTATGGGAACTAATCGATGAATTTGAAGCTTTCAATATTTAGGTCGTCTCTAGATCTAACAATCTTACTGTGGATAGGACGAATTCAATCAACTTGCAATTACAACTAACATTCGAAGCAGCCGAAGATCAACATGCAGTGTGAACCATGGTATGATCATCCATACCCAACAATGACCAAAACTTGCAAGTATTCAAGGATGATGCTCAAATTGCCACATTCCTACAACAGTAAATAAAATTTCATGAACATAAGAAGTTCAAGTCTGATGAGAATAAGAAGCTGATGATCCAACTAAAAACCAATAAGCTACCTTGAGGTTTGATCACAATAGAGAACCTCTTTTCTTGTGAAGATGCAAGGAACAACAAGTAAAGGTTTGTTGCAAATAAATAGGACTACAAGGATCTCGATGTCAGAAAATAGAAAGCTCAAAGTCAGGAAGAACGTGCCACTAGAGGATAAGGAGAGACTAAGGACCTTTTGCATAAAATACAATAGGGTAATACATTAGACCTACAATGATATTAAGGTTTATGATCCAAGTATTAGCCAGCATACCATCTATCTCACCGATGGATCCAATTCAATCCGACATAAGTAGAGGCCAATCAACCCAAAGGTGGAGGCCTTAATGGCCCAAGAGCTTACCAGGTTAGAAGAATCAGATATCATTTATCTAATTAAGCATTCCACTTGGGTTTCCAATTTGATTCTGGTGTGGAAAAAGTATGGGGATATCTTATTGCATAGATTTTCAGTATATGAGCAAGGCTTCACTATAAGATTACTAACTATTTCCTTCCATGGAGAAAATACTGCAAATTATTGTAGGGTCAAAAATATTTTTATTATTGGATGGTTTCTCGGGATATAACCAAGTCTAAGTCAAAGAGGAGGACCAACACAAGACAAGGTTCACTACTAAGTGGGGTACATTCAAATACACCAAAATGCCTTTTGGTCTCTCCAATGCATGGATACTTTTCAACACACCATGGATATCGCATTTAGGGAATTAATAAAAAAAATCATTCTCATTTATCTAGATGACCTGACCATTTTGATCAAGTACTTGGAAATGGTCTTCGAGAGATGCCACCAGTTCAAGATTTCTTTAAATCTCAAAAAAGTGTATTTGGAGTCCCACAAGGAAAGCTACTCAATTTTGTGGTTTCAAAGGAAGGAATAGCCATCGAATCAGAAAGAGTGAAGGCTATCACAAAACTTCCACTTCTTGTTAGTAAAAAAGGATTACAATCTATCCTCACGAAGATTAACTTTGTGAGTAGATTCATTTCAGACTTCGCAAGAATAGTGAGGCCCATCACATTGATGCTAAAAAAGGGGTTGTCTTTTAGATAGATCCTATAAGGAAAGCTCACCTTCAAAAAGATTAAAGTAATTATCGCCACAACTCTGGTACTGGAAAATTTAGACTTTTCAAAGGGCTACATGTTGTATGTCTACAATGGGGAACATAGTATAGCTTCCATGCTCACCCAAAGGATCAAGAAGGAAGTAGAGAACATCTGATCACTTTCCATTCTAGAACCTTGAAGGGATATGAAAATAGGCACAACTTCATGGAAAAATAGGCATTCATGATTGGGAAACATCTGAAAAAATTTAGACACTTAGTCTCAACCAATAAAATTATGATCCTCGTTGCCCACCCCAGTGTTCGAGAATACATCAAATAAAGGGAGATCGCAAAAGAAAATGACCAGCTTGATCACCAAAATATTGGAGTATGATGTAGACATACAAACCACCAAGCTAGTTAGGGGGCGGGGCCTGTGCGAGTACCTTGCCTAGGAAATCACCCCTGAAAATATGGATGGAGAGGATGAACAATTTTTTGTCAACCAATTCAAAGAAAAATATTCTTGGGTGGACAACATAACAAAGTTCATGCAAAGAAGTTGATACCCTCCTAATCTCCTAGAACAAAAAAAGAGATACTACATGCTTCAAGGCATTGGGTATGTTCTTATCAAAGGCCTCTTTTTCAAAATAAAGTATGATAGAGTATTCCTCTGCTGCATAGACAGACCATCGGCTGAATTTTTTTGAGTGAGTTTCACAGCAACCTAGAAGGCATACATTTTATTCCAAAACCACTGCATTAAAAATTATGTTGGCTGGCTATTATTGTCCAACCTTGTTCTCAAAGGCTCATGAACAAGAAAATAAGTGTTCCTAATGCCAATATTACGTTGTAAAGCAGAAAAATTCTACCATGCCACTAAACCCTCTTGTGGTTGAGGAACCTTTTGCACAATGGGGCCTAGATTTTATTGGAATGATTAATCCAATCTCTAGTATGAGACACAAATGGATCCTCACATCCATGGTCTACTTTACAAGATGGAAAAATTTAGTTCCATTGAAAAATGCCATAGAAAGAGAAATCATTAACTTCTTGGAGGACTTGGTGACATGGTTCAACTCCCCAAAAACCATCATCTCGGATAATGCAAGAGATTTTGTGGGCTTGAGAATGACGAATTCTCTCTTATGAATGAAGTCTACTTAAAGACCTCATCAAAATACTACCATTAGGGGAATGGATTAGTAGAATCCATAAACAAAAACCTACTCAGTTTGATTAAGCACATCATGTATGAACACCGAAGAGAATGGAATAGACATCTACAAGCTACTTTATGGGCTAATTGTATTACTCCAAAGCAAATATTGAAAGATTCCCCTTATGAGCTCATGTACAACAAAGAGGTGGTGTTACCTGTAGACATCCAAATTTGATCACTTCCATATGATCAAAATCGTCTACTACATTCATCTATTCCATTAACAATGATTAAATAATATATTTAATCATTATTTTATTTTCTACCTAAGGTTCTTAAAGTATCTAATTAAATAAATTAAATACTTTACCTTACCCCCTTGTCTTCTCTTCTCTAAATTAAATAAACATGACAAATTATTTAATTTGGTCATTTAACCTATTTGGATTAAAAACCAATTTTTAATTCTTCCTTTTTCTCTCTCCTTGTCACATTCTCCATAACCCTCTTCTTATCCAGATTAAATTAATTAATCTGTGATTAGGATGTGCACCACTTAATCTTGATTAAGTGTCACATCCTCCATAATCTCCCACTTGCCTCTAATCTCTCATTAATTACCTTAATCCTGTGTTTGCACAACCTTAATCAGAATCATTAACCATATTTGGCTTACCTTTTTTGGTCAACCTTCTCACTTACCATTTTTGGTATAGACTCCCTTCCCCATGTGAATTTTTAATTCATATTTATTCAACCAAGGTTCCCCTCTTCCCCATGTGAATTTTTAATTCACTTTTATCTCCCCAAGGTCTTCTTCATCCCCCATGCAAATGTGACATGTCATTTTACATGTGCCCAAGGTTTCTAGGACCTTGGACTTGTCACATCTCCCACATGTGAAAAATCTCCAGCTTTTTGGAGACCTCCTTTTATCCAATGAATCCTCGATAAAATATAAATTTTTAATTTACATTTATTCTTCCCACACATTTCCCCTTTTCTCATGGAGATTTTTGAGGAATTCTAAAATTCCTTAAAAGTCTTTTTCATCCTCATTTGGGGAAAAGAAGTTCCTTTTTGAGGAAATCTTCTCATCTCCCAAGGTACCTCAAAGGTACTTGTCCTTCATCCACCTCACGTACTTCCCTTCCACCTCTTATCCTTCTCTTCCACCTCATTTCCACATCACTCCACCCTAAGACATCTCACATTCCACATGTCAAAATGTGAGGGCTTGTGAGTCCTCAACTCACCATAGCCCTTTATCTTGATCTTTGTTGGATCAATCCCAACTGTTGAATTCTCTAGAGAATTCAATTTAGCCTATAAATACCCCTTCAATTCCTTCATTTTGCATAATCAAGTCTTTTGCAAACAAACTCTTGCAAATTTATCATTTGAGCTCTCATCCCATTATCATTACATCCTCATCCATTTTCATATCATTTACTTATTCAACATAGCTTGCCATCCAAGGAGCACACAATTCTTGAAGCATCAAAGGGCCAACCAAGGAAGCAACAACATGAAGGTATAACAACAATCATTTTGTTTATCTTACTTCTATATTTTTTATTTTCTTAGGCTAATCTTATTGAGGTGCCCTATTATCTTATTGCTTCTCTTTACATTGCATTATTAGTTCTTCATCTTGCATCTCACATTAGGAAGTAGCATTTTATTAGGATCACATGACCCATTTCAATGGAAATTCTGGTGCTACAACTATTGAAATCCTTGGAGGTCGAGTAAAATGGAAAAAATGGAGGTGAGGCTAGCCAAACTGAAAAGCCTATAGGAAAAGTGAGAAAATATGTTTGATTCCACGATCAAGAATCAACAAATGGTTAAAAGATGATTAAAAAAAAAGGATTATGACCCAGGTTTTGGGGAAGGAAACCTAGTTTTAAAGTAGAATGAGCAAGCTGTGAAACTAGGCCAACATGCTAGTGCAGTCACAGTAGGAGAGTCCTCAAAGAGAATAGTCTAAATCATGCAACAAGAGTTACACAAAAAAAGCCACTCGAAATATGGAGGCAAATGTAGATTCAAACATTTGTATTTTTTAGAAAATTCAATTTCATACAACCGACAACATCTGGGTTTACAGATTGGGCTTGTAGACACTCAAAATTAGTCTAGGCTTGCGAGTACCATTTTCAAGGTAGTTTCTAATGTCCATGATCATGATTAAATAATGTAAATTATGTAATTACTTCCTATAGCCATCTCTCTTCTATTAATTAAATAACTTTAATTAATTCATTTCGACTTTTATTCAACCTTGATTAATTAAATAAATCTTATTTATTTAATTACATCACTAATTAATTAATCCCATTTCTGAATTAAATAATTTATTATTTAATTTATCCTTTATCATATTTTGACTATAATTAAATATTGATTTTTAATTATTTAATTTTTCAATTAACCTTTTCGATAGGCAAATAAATAAATCATTATTTATTTAACTAAATCCTTCAATTTTGAATGTTGAATTAAATAAACATTTAATTCATAAAAATAATTATTCTTGTCATATTCCTCTATTGCCTACTTATCTAATTATTCACTCATCACTTGAATTGAGATATATTTGAATCAATCGATTATCTCTTGATTCCATATTTGATCGTCTCTATGAAGAGACTCTCTGTCATAACTAGTTAGTTATCTAGTTAAGACTCTCATGCATGAAAATGTTTATTAATTAAATATCTTTATTTAATTAATTAATTCATGTGTGCATTTGAACAAATCGTTGTCCAAATTCTATCTTTATCCTTTTCATTCAAACATTATTCTTATAATTTCTGAATACATTCAACTAGAGATTAAATCATTTATCTATTCTTGATTTCCATTCTTTAATATTTTTGAATAGTCTCAAAACCAGATTAAGTTATTATTTAATTTAATCTTTATCATGTAGAATTTATCAACTCATGTTGTAACTGACACAAATCCACATCGCATGACATTCATCAATCTCGATCATTGATCTCTCTTTTGAATCTAAGTTGATTGTTCGAAAACCCATTTTCTATAAATTGACCTAGCTTTCATCATTTCAACTCCTCCTGAAAATGATATAATTTTGGAAGTGATTCGTAATATTTGATATTTTTTTATTATTCCATACATACAATGGCTATACTTGCACACTTATTGAAAATTTGAGGGAAAGAATACTATCAGGACAAAATGGAGAAGGACAATCAAGACAATTCGAAGGAGTGGACAAATATTCGGTGAGAATGTTTCAGTTATTGTTTTGTTTATTTATTTCATACTTTGTTGTTTAATGTAGGTTATATTAATGTATATTTATTTAAAAAGTTTCTTTTTGACATTTTCCCTATGTTAAATTTGGTGAACCTAGTGTGAAGACATCATCTTCACAAATCTGTAAATGTTTTTTTTCTAATTTTTTTTGTAAGTATCGTACAAAACAATGCATTTGAAAAATGAAAGGACACAACTATTATCATGAACCGCAACTGAAAAAAACAATGACACATCTAACAAAGTTCAATGCATTTGTGGATTCCCATGACACAATTGGCTGATGAAACCTGTGACACATGTGTTGTTTTAAACGATGCATCTGACTGGTAATAGTTTTCATTTAACTTTTGATTTTTGATTTATGATTTCTCTTTTTTCTTTTATTTTAGCTAACCTTCAATTTAAGACATGTGTCTTAGGGGGATAATATAATTTTTGTAGGACATAGTGTAGAAGACATTGAATTCAAAACCTTTTCTATAGAACGAGTGATGAAGACAAAGAAGAAATTTAAAAAATACTAATGTTTTTAGAAAAACCATTGATGAAGATGAATGTATAAACTACTAATAGTTTGTGTGCAAAACCTATGTTGAAGACCTTAAATTTTGAAAACAATTTGTTTGGTAGATTAGATAACTTTGATTTTGGGGATTAAAATTAAACAGTGTGTTTCATGTCTGTACATGTTTAGATTATTATCCTAATTTGGTATATCGGATTATCTTCTCCCCTTGCGCATTCATGTGATCCTGGGTGTAAGAGAATTGATTACTGACTCTAGAAATTTGAGATTACATTGGTGGTTAAGAGTAACCAACATGACTCAAAACTGGTGATGGGCTTTATCATCTAGCCACTCCCAATTGGTATACAAATTTAAGTTCTTGAGGAAAACTTAGTATTACAGAGATCCCAACGAACAAGCATTTGATTCCCCAGTAACCTTGTGGTGTGTCAAAATCTGCAGAGCATAACCTTTGTCTACTAGGATGATATTGCCTCTTGCATGGCTCTTCTGAATGGGTGTCGAAACTAAAAATCCAATTTTTTATTAGTTAAGCCAAAATACCTATCTATTTATTGGTGCAGTAGGTCAGACCTGTGAAGCCATCTCACGTTCTTACAATTCATTGTAGAGATGATAAGTATGCCATGGGAAGTTTGATGGGTATTGTAGCTTCGCTGCCCCGAGAAGTGTGTGTCATAGAGGGGAGGTAGTGGGGTCAAGCTACTAGTCATCTACCTTGAATAAGCGTAGCTAGGGAAACCCAAGAGAGAACTCAATAAATATTCTCACTGCCACCCTTAGGAATTGTACATGTCTTCTGGTTTTTTATATATTCAAGATCATTGAGCTTGAAACATAGTGTTTTTCATTTGTATTCAATTGCTAAAATTTGATCACAAAACTGAGTCCGTCAAAAAACCTATCATCATAACACCACATCTGTAATTTTGAGTCACATCTATTAAACATAAAACTACATGTGTCTATCAACAAAAGTCAGTTTCCACTAGGACTAAATTATGAGTCACATCTGATTTGTGAGTCTCATTTGACATTAGAGTTGTATCTGTTAAAAGTTAAACCACATATTATGATATTGCTATCAAGATTCAACCATGTAGTTTTTGAGTCAAACTCATTGACCCATGATTCATGAGTAGTGGTTCACAAGAACCCATCTCTCATAATAATGAATGGTCCACTTAGCACTCATTGCATCTAGGTGATGCTCATAGAGGTGAAGCATTGGTCCATCCCGAGAGGTCACCCATCCTAGTACTGCTCCAGCTCAAGCACACTTAACCATAAATTTTCCCCCAAGGTTAATCCCACTTAGCTTACTACC
The DNA here is from genome assembly GCA_007115665.2 of Sequoiadendron giganteum. Classification (NCBI taxonomy): domain Eukaryota; kingdom Viridiplantae; phylum Streptophyta; class Pinopsida; order Cupressales; family Cupressaceae; genus Sequoiadendron; species Sequoiadendron giganteum. The sequence continues at coordinate 61,661,787 of CM021101.1, read as the reverse complement.
CCATTTGCAAAACCTTTAGCAAGTGGTGTGCCTTATGAACCATTCGTTATAGAACCCCTTTAGCTCATCAACTAATAAGTAGGAGGTTTCTTCCACAGCGCGTTAAATTATGATATTGCTATCAGGATTCAACCATGTAGGTTTTGAGTCAAACTCATTGAATCATGATTCATGAGTAGTGGTTCACAAGAACCCATCTCTCATGATAATGAATTGTACACTTAGCAATCATTGCATCTAGGTGATGCTCATAGAGGTGAAGCATTGGTCCATCTTGAGAGGTCACCCATCCCAGTACTGCTCAAACTCAAGCACGCTTAACCAAATAGTTTCCCCCAAGGTTAAGCCCACTTAGCTTAATACCCCATTTGAAAAACCTTGAACAAGTGTTGTGCCTTATGAACCATTCATTATAGATCCCCTTTAGCTCATCAATTGATAAGTAGGAGGTTTCTTCCACAATGTGTGAAATTATGATATTGCTATCAAGATTCAACCGTGTAGTTTTTGAGTCAAACTCATTGACCCATGATTCATGAGTAGTGGTTCACAAGAACCCATCTCTCATGATAATGAATGGTCCACTTAGCAATCATTGCACATATGTTTATGAAATTCATAATTTCCTGTCAGCAAACCGAGACTAGATTTCATCAGATAACTGCATCTGCAAACCAAAACACATATGTAAATTTTAGTGACACATCTGAAACCTGAACCACAATTGACTATCAAAAAAAATCATGAAATTACAAATCACAGTCAACCTGTCATCTTAATCTTTGTTTCTTGCAGTCAACCTTGGACAAAAACTGGAAACTTGCTCAAAAAAAAAAACCTTGCATTGTTTAGGTGTCATTTAAGTTTTAGAGATAAACATCTTAGTTGCAAAATGTAGTCACCTCATAGGAATTTGCATATATCAAAATAGGCTAAATTTTCATAGTATTAGAAAAATTCATCCTTCGAGAGTCTATGTCATTGAACCTAGTAATTTTTGTCCTACTAGTGAATCATCCAACTCATTAGTCTAGTTTGGAAATTCACCTTTTCATTTGGTCCTTGTCCTACATCAGGTTGCTTGGTAAAGATAAGTCATAGTCTTGATTAATCTGTAGGTGGTAGTAATTATCCTCTTATAATCATTTACTGTCATAGTCCATTTTTCATATTGTCATCCTAGCATACATCATTTTAGACATCCTTTATTTTCCAAGAAAAATAAATAAAAAAATAGCAGCATTCATTCAGTATTATATCTAGAAAATCCCAAAAAAATAGAAATAGAACATATCATTTCTAGACTTATTTTTGCATTTCCCCATTTTGAGAGACTTTTTGATGGTTGAAACAAGGTCTAAGAAGAAACATAAAGAGATGTTAGACCCACACAAATTCATTAATTCTTTCACAAACCAACCATCAGGGACAGGGAGACCTCATAAAAATTTTCTTGAAAAATTTATCACTAGGGACACACATGGAAAAATTTATGTAGAAGATGTAGATGCTTCTATTCAAGATCCTAAATTTGTATCCCTTATGGATGAGTTTTTGGAAAATGGCCCTTAAAGATATCTAGAAATGTTGCTAGTAGAAGGATCCACACTACCACCAAGATTTGATGTTCACACCTTAAAAACAACATCTACTCAACCAACACAAACCGTGACATCGAGTGTCTTCATTCCTCAAATTATGATAGCAATACCAAATAGCATACCTACTTAAACAACCTCAATTGTAAACACAACACCATTTGGTATAACATAGGGCCTAAAATTTACCATGGGAGCATCCTAATCGAACCCCTTTGGCACAAACACCACACGTAAAAGACCCAAAGTTGGTATGAACACAACATAAGTTATATCCCGTACTTCCATTCCACACATGGGGGCTACACAAACAGGGTATATTCATATACCAAATCAGAATATTCAAACAGGACATACCCTCACCAAATCACAATCTGTCACAAAATATTGCATTTTAGAACACCTACATTGATCATAATAACACAACCAACATGTCTTTGACACAGGTAGATGTTTTGCAAAATCAAATGCAAATCCTCCAACAATAAATGGACAGTATGTCGATGTTAGACAAATGAACCATCTCAACACAAGATTTATGTCCATGTCCTTTTGAAAAATCATTGTACATGACACCCTTCCTGCACAAATATATTATACCTAATTTTCCTAAGTATAATGGGAAGAGGAATCCTCTATATCACATCATGGAATTTTATACAACATGCATGGACATCTTGTATGACCCCACATATATTATGAGACTCTTTACGTGAACCCTTGTCAAGATAGCATTAGAATGGTTCTCTAAACTATCATATGACATAAAATCATGGGGAGAATTAGCTGAGAAATTTGTTGAACACTTTTTCTTTAACATAGACAATGAGATCATGATAGCTACCTTGTGTCATATCATGCAAGAAGACGGAAAAAAATTTCACCATCTTTTTCTAGAGATGGAGAGGTTTAGCTAGTCGATGTCTAGTTAAGGTACCAGAGAAACAAAAAGTCACAATATTCCTTGAAAATCTTCATCCAAAATTGTGAAGTGACTTACGAGTGCATTTTTGTACTTCTTTCCTAGACTTAGTGCAAAAGGGCATTATCCTTGAAAAAGGCCTTATTGACAAAGGAGAAATTAAGGTGCAAGGCAGGAACCTAGTTGTTCAACATCAAAATGCTCCCAATGATAGAAACAAGTTTTGGTATAGGAACAAAAATGTAACAAATGATGATATTGTTTATGCTAAGACCCTACACACATGATCTATCATCACACTAAGAGGCTACAACTCCTCTCAAGACATGACTAAAATTCCTTATCAAATGCACAACTTTGTCCAAAATTCATAGCAACAACAACCACATAGGAGATTTCCAAAACGTGAGTTTACACCCTTAGGGGAACCAATTGAGACAGTTTACAAGGAACTCATTAAACATAAACTCATACAACCTCTAAAACCAAAATAGTATTATCTTGGATAGTTTAAACCTTCATGGTAGGATGATAATGCCTATTATGAGTACCATCAAACTAAGGGACATAAATTACAACAATATTGACAACTGAAAAACATCATACAAGATTTTGTTGAAGACAAAACCATAGAAGTCAATGGGTAAAAACATACCAAAAATAATGATCAAAAGGTCTTCAAAGATCCGTTACATGACAATGTAGAAGGAAATGCCTCCAATTCAAGTACTAAGAATAATACCTTGGCCAATTACACCATCTCCAAATATGACTATAAACTAGGTATGATCATCAATCATATCTGAGCTGCTAATGAAAATATCCATACCATTACCATAAAGAAGGGTCCTAAATGTGATGGAAATACACGCATAACTAAGATAACCCTTCTAGGTTCTTCATCGGAACCACAACTACAGTCTTCCAAGCCTAAGTATAACTTACTCCATCAATTGGGGAAGCCCCTAGCACATATATCTATCCTATAATTGTTGACCTTATCACTAGATCATCGAGCCATTCTCAATAAAGCCTTGTAAAGTACAATAGTCCCTAACAACTTAGATGTCAATCATTTTGAAGAAATGGTAGGATACTTAACTAATTCCCATCATGCCACATTATCTCAACAGGATTATTCAACCGAGAATAACTATCATAATTACCCACTACATCTTGAAGATTTGGTCCACCAAACCAAAGTTAGATGAGTCTTGGCAGATGAAGGAGTAGTTAGGAACACTAGTTTCCAAGTCTTGGATCTCACCCTTCCCTATAATATTTTGTTGGGTAGAACTTGGATACACGTTATAAAAGTTTTACCTTCCATTTATTATCAGTGTCTTAAATTCCCATATAATGGCACAAAGATCACAATTGATGGTGACCCAGATCCTTTTGAATATTGCACAATCCTATGCAAAATACCACAACGACAGGTGCCAGTTAATCAAAAGGCCTTATCCTCTATAGTATCCTTGTACATTGATCCATAAAATCTCTCCATGTCCATTGCATCACAACCACAATCATCCACTCCTAGGGTTGAGATCCAACATAAGGGCTATGGAGAATATAACATGAAAGCATCCTATTGTGTGAGCCAACTGATTCCTCCTAAGTCATACAGGTTACCTAGAACAGATAGAAAAAACTTGGTTTTCACAATACATGTACCTCCTATAATGACATTCACAAAATGGGGAGAGCTAAGAAAAGAATCTATGGACCAAGAATATGTCATCTCCTAGTTATATAATGAAGACAACAAAAACCCTCCACTGTCTATTCAAATATCTAAGGATCAATATGGAAAAGGCTTCATGATAATGAAAATGAAAGGATATGATGAACATAGTGGTTTAGGGCTACATCAAAATGGAAGGACTAAACCAATCATTGGTTCACCATGACCAAAAGGCCTAGGACTAGGGTTTCAACTGATTAGAATTGGTATACCTGGTACTCCCTTATCATCACAAGAGGAAGTAAGTGCTCCTGAAGACATCGAGATATCCCATGAACCATTGGAACCATTTTACAATGAATCCCTTAACACAAGTGAATATGAATGGGATTCCCTTTCCTCTACCAGTATGATGGACCTAGATAAACTATTTTGAAAACTGGATAAAATGCTTAAACCTTTACCAAATCCATCTAGGCCCCATCCTCAAAATTCCTTGTCAAAAGAAGAATGGCTTAAGCTTTATTATTGGGAAACTCTTGATCCTACCACTTGGGAACCTAACGAATCATCTTCTGATGACCTAGCCCTTGCAATAGTCTCACATCAAAGTTTACCTATCCCTAGGAAAAAGAACAAGGAGTTAGTCCAAAACATACGTGACCATGTCAACCACTCTATCCTAACTTTGGTGGCTTCCACATTTGATAACTATGATGATGACATGCCCCTTGTTTACCCTCAACTTATTTATTGGGATCAATAAGGTACACTAGTTTTTGACATATTCGAGAATGACGAAGTAATAGCTGAGTTCATGGGACTTAGAGAAGGCATACCTAGAGGTGATCATAAAGTTGGATTTACCATAGACTTGGATGACATGGCATATTTTGAGGAATCTACTCACACCTCCATTAACAAAAATAAAAAGAAAGAGAAAAACAATGAAAATGATGAAAATGATGAAAATGACAAATCCCTAGGTGAAAACAGAAAGATGTCGTTGGATGAAGAAATAATAAAAATAAAGGACACATCCAAGGGCAAAAAACTCTCTGAGGCACCCAAGGATGGAGATTTCAACATTCTCCCAGTTGGTCAAGAAAATTAACCAATTTTAGTAGAGGAGTTTGTTGAAGTCAACATAAACACTGAAGAAAAGCCTTGGGTAATATACTTTGCAACATCTTTGACAAAGACAAAGTAACTAGAGTTTCGAGAGTTTTTTACAAAGAGATAGATAAAATTTTCATGGTCATATGTTGACATGCCTAGGATGGATCCAGATCTTATATTGCATCATCTACCATTACAAACAATGCTATCAAAATTTTCAATTTCCAAATCGGGACAATTTCCAAAATGTTCAAATTTTTTTTCAAGAATTATCATTTTTCCTGAGGGGGCATACCCTAACCTACTTCATATTGGGGAATGCTTTTGATAAATTTTCTTTGAAAAAATGCGATAAACAACATTATGTCAAAGAGGGGCAAACTATAGACACTCAAAATTGGTCTAGAGGCCTACGATTACCATTTTTGACATAATTTCCAATGTCCATGATCATGATTAAATAATGTAAATTATTTAATTAATTTCTGTAGCCATCTCTCTTCTATTAATTAAATAAATTTAATTAATTCATTACGACCTATATTCAACTTTGATTAATTAAATAAATCTTTTTTTATTTAATATTTTTGCTAATTAATTAATCCCCTTTCTGAATTAAATAATTTATTATTTAATCTACCCTTTATCATATTTCGACTATAATTAAATATTCATTTTGAATTATTTAATTATTCAATTAACCTTTTTGATAGGCAATTAAATAAATCATTATTTATTTAATTAAGTCCTTAAATTTTAAATGTTGAATTAAATAAACATTTAATTCATAAAAATAATTATTCTTATCATATTCCTCTCTCACCTACTTATCGAATTATTCACTCATCACTTGACTTGAGATCTATTTCAATCAATCAGTTATCTCCTGATTCAATATTTGATCATCTCTGCGAAGAGACTCTCTGTCATAACTAGTCAATTATCTAGTTAAGACTCTTATTCATGAACATATTATTAATTAAATATTTTTATTTAATTAATTAATTGATGTGTGCATTCAAAAAAATCATTGGCCAAATTATATCTTTATCCTTTTTGTTCAAACATTATTCTTCTAATTTTCAAATACACTCAACTAGAGATTAAATCATTTATCTAATCTTAATGTCTATTCTTCAATATTTCTAAATAGTCTCAACACCAGATTAAATTATTCTTTAATTTAATCTTTATCATGCAGAATTTCTCAACTCGTATTGTAATTGACACAAATCCACATTGCATGACATTCATCAATATCGATCGTTGATCTATCTTTTGAATCTAAGTCGATCGTTCAAAAACCCATTTTTTATAAATTCACCTGCCTTTCATCATTTCAACTCCTCCCAAAAATGATATACTTTTAGAAGTGACTCGTAATATTTGATATTTTTCTATAATCACATACATACAATGACTATACGTGTACACTTATTGAAAATATGTGGGCAAGAATACTATCAAGACAAAATGGGGAAGGAAAATCGAGATAATTTGAAGGAGTGGACAAATATTCGGTGAGAATGTTTCAGTTATTGTTTTGTTTATTTATTTCATACTTTGTTGTTTAATGTAGGAATGATTAATGTATATTGATTAAACCAGTTTCTTTTCAACATTTTCCCTATGTTACAAGGCTCACAGGCTTGATACAACATGCTCAAAATCACAGTATTCCTACATGCTCCTTAATGCGAGTGAAAATCTTACAAATCGAATTCCATATTCTTCTTAATTTCTATCCTAATAAGCTATTACAATGACCTATATCACATTTGAGATCTAGAAGCATCCACACAGACCAAAGATCATTACAATCTTCGATGAAGGAATGTAACGTGCAAGAAATAGGTCAGCCTTAAATCAAATTTCTCCTTGACAGGTGCATATGATGAAGTGTGGACCTAAAATTAAGGCCACAAACACTCCATGCAACAATTTGAAACACCTCACAAGGATCCAAAAGTTACGAGAAGGATCCACAAGAGATCAAATTAGCCGTTAAGCTTGAAACTATTTTGGTACTTTGTTTTAGAAACTATCACTTAATTTGAAAGTGATAACTTGTTGGAAAAACATCCAATCATGTTGAAATATTGGAATTAGGAAAATGAACATGTCCATGATGAAAACGTAGATCCATAGGGTTTGGTGAGCAAATATGATGAAATACTAAATCTGCCAGCTTGAACTAAACAAGAACAAAAACTGAATGAAAATATTTTTGGTTGATATAGGATCGCAAAGAACCAAGGATTCTCATGCATTAGACATCTGGGGTTATTTGAAAAGTGAGTCCCTTACTTTTTTGGGGATAAAGGAAAACCAATACAATCTACCTCAACCTGAGAAATCCAAGAAGAATCCTCCATTGGTCTGTCTTTCCACTTCACAAGATATTATTTGTATTGTCTTTCACGTATTTTCCTCCCATCTCTGACATCCAAAATCTCTTCTATCTCATCTGATTGCTATTTAGGAATCTATTTCTCCAATTTTTCCTTACTTTCTTCACTGAATATTGCTTCATGGTACTACTATAGATCTCCAATGTTGAATATAGGTGATATACCCATGTCATCTAGTAACTCTACTTCATATGCATTTCTTGAATCATTTTTTCTTCAAAATATTATAGGGTCCAAACTTCCCTATCTTGAGCTTATTGTATGTGCCAACTACAAATATTTCCTTCCTCAAATACACCATTAGTTCATCTCCAACTTTGAACTTCATATGTCTCCTCTTTTCATCTGCTCACTCCTTATATTTCTGATTCATATCCTCCAACTGCTACTTTACTTCAGTATGCACTTTCCTCGTATGTTCAAAAAATTTATTTTCTTTTGCACTCCCTTTATCTTCCTTACTAATGTCTTGCAACTCTGATATACCTCTAGGATGAACTCCAATAAAAATCTCCAAAGGTGTATTTTCGGTACTCCTATTCACTGAATTATTGTAAGAAAACTCTGCTTGTGCAAGGACTAAATCCAAACTCCTGGTCTTGTCTCCAACCAAACATCTCAAAAAATTCCCCAAACTCCTATTTACTACCTTTGTTTATCCATCAGTCTATGCATGAAAAGTAGAACTAAACTTTAAATCTATCTTCAACTTCTTCCAAAGTGTCCTCCAAAAGTAACCAACAAAGTTTGTATCTCTATCTGAAACAATACTCCTAGGTAATCCATTCAATCTGACTACTTCCTTGGAAAATAAGTCTGCTACATGCATTGCATCTTTTGTCTTCTTACAAGGTACGAAATGTGTCATTTTAGAAAATCTATCCACGACCACAAATTTATAATCATTGTAAACCTCTATGTGTCTTTGACAAACCAAGTATGAAATGCATGTAGATATCCTCCCAAGGTATCTCTCGAACTATCAAAGGTTTATACAATACAACATTCAGACTACTCCCTTTTGCAACTTGACAAACTCTACAACTTTGCACAAATTTCCTAACATCCTTATGAATTTGTGGCCAAAAGTAATTCTCACTTACCAATGCTATAGTTTTATCAATTCCAAAATGTCATGCCAATCCTCCACTATGTTTTTCTTTCACCAATATGTCCCTCATTGAACTCCATGGTATACACAACTGATTCCCTCTAAAAAAATTATTCTCCTGAATGAAATACTCAAACCACTCTAGCTTATCCTCCAAGACTTGTTCTTTGTAAGATCTCCAAGGTTCTGCAGAATATGGGTCTTCCTCATACAAGTTCTTCAATTCATCAAAGCCTAATACCCCCACTCTCATTCATGCTAGTAAATTCCTTCTCCTACTCAAAGAATTAATGAATCTATTTGAATTTCCACTCCTATGTTTCAAAATAAAAGTATAACTCTGGAAGAATTCCACCCATCTCATGTATCTTTGATTCAACTTACCTTGATTGTTCAAATACTGCAATGGCTGATGATCTGTATACAACACAAATTCCTTAGGCAACAAGTAATGCTCCTCTTCTTCAAGGCTTGAACTATGGCATAAAACTCCTAGTCATATATTAAATACCTTTTCCTTGCATCATTCAATTTCTCATTGAAATAAGCTATGGGTCTCCCTTCTTGACTCACTACTGCTCCAATTGCATTTCCATTTGCATCACATTCTACTTGAAATACCTTTTTAGAGTCTGGTAAAGCCAACATAGGCTACTTATTCACCCTTTGTTTCAAGAACTCAAAACTTTGGTCTACTCTAGATGTCCACCTAAAATCTTTCTTATCTTCTCTCCTTGTGTTTGTCATAGGACTGCAAATAAAACTTAAATTCCTAATGAAATTTTGGTAGAAACTAGCCATTCCATGAAATGATCTTACATATCCAATGCCTTCTGGTGTAGGCCATTCAAAAAATTCTCTTACCTTCTTAGGATCCATCTCCAATCCATTCACAATGATAAAAAATCCCAAGTATACCAACTCTTCCTTCATGAAACTACACTTCTTAATGTTTATCAACAACTTCTCTTCTTTCAAACTCTGCAAAACTTGTCTTATATGTAACAAATGTTCTTCTCTAGTCTTACTAAAAATCAAGATTTCATCCAAATAGAAAATCACAAACTTACCCAAGAATTTCTCCAATACCTCATTCATCAACCTCATGAAAGTACTCGATGCACTTTTTAGTCAAAAAGGAATCACCAACCACTCATACAATCCTTCATTTGTATTGAATTTTGTCTTCCACTCATCCCCTTCTCTTATTGTGATTTGATGATATCCACTCTTCAAATATATCTTTGTAAAGTATTTAGCTCTACTCAAAAAATCCATAATGTCATCCATCCAGGGAAAAGGAAATCTATGCTTCACTATGATTTTGTTTATGGCTCGTGAGTCTGTACACATCCTCCATTCTCCATCCTTCTTAGGTGCCAACACAGTAGGTACTGCAAATGGACTTAAAATTTCTCTGATCAAACCCTTCGTCAACAATTCTTGCACTTTTCTATTCAATTTCTCATTCTCTGTTGGTGTCATCTAGTGTGCTTCTTTATTAGGAAAACTAGCTCTAGGAATCAAATCCATGCAATGAATAATAATCCTCACAAGTGGCAATCCATCAGGTACATTATCTGAAATGATAGCTTCATATTCTACCAACAACTCTTTTATCTCCTCTGGTTGTTCTTCTACATGCTTCAAGTCTTCAACCTTCAGGCATAACACATGTTCCCATGTCTCAATCCATCCAAAAATATCCTTCCATCAACCAAAAAAATTATAGCACTCATACAAACCTCAACTTTAGGAACAACCTCCAATGGCAACAAAGTTTGCTTCATCCCATTAGAAACAATGATATATATTTTCTTCTTTCCATCACGAATAGGTTGTATATCATACTACCAAGGCCTTCCAAATAAAACATGGTATACATCCATAGGCATGATATCACACAAAAATTCATCATTATAATTTCCTATCTTCAATTTCACCAAACATTGTTCACTTACCAATATCTTATGCTCATCTTGAATCTATTCTATCTGATAGGGCTTCCAGTGCTTCAATCTTTCTAGCTTCAATTTGGTCACCATTTCTTCAGAAACCAGGTTCTTGAAGCTTCCACTGTCAATAATCACTCTGCAACATTTACCAGCTAACTTGCATCTGGTTCAAATCAAATTCTTTCTCTACAACAGTTCCTACTCCATCTCACTTAGACACAATACTCTTTTATTCAGCAACACTTCTCCTTCTTCCAGTTGATTAGATGATCTGACATGATCCTCCTTAGAAAAGGATGTTCTTCCACTTTTCTATGTGTTTCTACTTGTCTCTTCTTGATTACATTGAAATTCTCTATGTCCTTCTCCGCCACACTTATAAAAATTTCCCCTAAATACTCTTTTATCTTGTCCTTTATCACCTTATCTCTATAACCCTCATTCTAGGAAACACCATATCCTCCTCTCCGGTAAGAATTTCCATCATCTCTATAGTACGAATTATCATTCTTACTGACTTCCTTATTTTTATTTTTATTTGAAAAAGATTCTCTTCCTCCTCCTATAAATATTCTTCCTCTTTGAAATATTCCACCTCTTCCTCTTTGTCTCTACTCATGCCTTTTATTTAGCTTATCGTATGCTTTTAGGGCACATTGATATGCCTCCTCCACATTCAACAACTTAATCAAACTGATCTCATCTTGTATATATGACCTCAAACCATTCACATATTTTTCTACTTTCTCGATCTCCACTTCCGAATGTCTGGATCTGATATTCAACTTGTAGAACTCCTCAATACACTATGTCACACTTGACTCCTTCTGCTTCAAATTCTTCAACTTTCAAAACAAACTAATCTGATAGTCTATCGAGATAAAAATTTTCTTTAACTTATTCACCATCTGATCCCATGATTTTATCTTCTCCTTTCCTCTTCTTTTCTTATTTGTCTGCAAATGTTCCCACCAAAGGGATGCATACGTCCTTTCAACTTTGTACAAGAAAAATTTACCTTCTTGTCTTCGATGGTACCTTCAAAATCAAAGTAATTTTCCATCACTATTATCCAATGAAGAAATTCATGGAAATCCAACTTACCACTATAATCCGATGGATTGAAATGTGGTTTAGTATTTATTCTGGTTAGGGCTCTTATGAACCTCTCTTCTCCCTGATCAAGGCTAGGTTGATCTTCTCTTTCCCTTTCTTCTTTCTCTTATACCTCTTCACCACTCACAACATCAACTGGTTGACCTCTCCTCTAGGTTGTTTGAACTGCTTCCAATCTAGTAACAATTCCTCTCAACATCTCCATTATAGTCAAGTCTTCATTTCCACACGCTCTATTTCCTCTACCATTTCTTCTTCCCGCCATCTTTAAAAAAGTCCTCTACAGCTACAGGTTGGATCGTCAGTCCCCTACCCCACAAAAAATCTTCAACAAGACTTAAAAACTCTAACGATCTCTCATGGAACAAATCTCGCTTTGATACCAATCCGGTGTAGTCATGGTAGGAGGGTCCTGAAAGAGAATAGTCTAGATCGTGTAAAAAGAGTTACACAATAGAAGCCACTGGGAATATGAAGGAAAATTCAAATTCAAACATTTGTATTATCAAAAAATTCAATTACATACATCCATCAAAATTTGGGCTCACAGGCCTAATACAACATGCTCAAAATTATAGTATTCCTACATGCTCCTTAATGTGAATGAAAATATTATAGATAAAATCCCATATTATTCTTAATTTCTATCTTAGTGATCTATTACAATGATTTATATCAGATCCGAGATCTAGAAGCATCCATGTCAGCCAAATATCATTACAATCTCCGATGAAGGAAACACAATGTGCATGAAATAGGTCGGCCTTAAATTCAAATTTCTCCTTAGTAGTTGCATATGATGAAGTTTTGACCTAAAATTAAGGTTTGGGACACTCCACAGAACAATTCGAAACACCTCACAAGGATCTGCAAGTTACAGGAAGGATCCAGAAGAGATCAAATTAGTCGTTAAGCTCAAAACTGTTTCAGTGCTCTATTCTAGAAACTGTCACTTAATATGAAAGCGATAAATTGTTGGAAAAAGATCCAATTGTGTTGAAATATTGGAATTAGGAAAATGAACATGTCCATGATGAAAACATAGATCCATAGGGTCTGGTGAGAAAATATGATGAAATACCGAATATGCCAACTTGAGCTGAACAAGAACAAAAACTGAATGAAAATATTGTTGGTCGATACAGGATTGCAAAGAACCAAAGGATGCTTATGCATCACATCCCAAATTCAACACCATGTGGGAAGGCCCTTTTTTTATTATGAACTATAAAGCCAGTAACACATACGAATTGGAAGAAATGAAGAAAAATGCTTTGGGGATACCAGTGAATGAGATTTACCTAAAATTATTTAATGAAATCTCATAGTTCTAATTTTTTTTACTTTATGTACCATATGTAAAAGTTTTTTAAATAAGCAATTTTTGTGAATAATACAGAGTGAGAAAAAGCTATATTATATTCATAGAAAATATTTACATATAGAAAAGGCACTAAGGCCAAAATTTTGAGCCTTAAGCTTAAATTTTCTTGATTCTTCAAACATGCTAGGAAGAGGATTTTCATCATTAAATAGAAAGTGGAGGTGGTACAAAAAAACATGAATGCTCAACCTCCAGAATTACAACAACAAAAAGGGGAAATTATCATCACTAGACAACCAATACTAGGGTCCTCATCACATGAGCACATGGCCACCAACCAAACCTTGGTCCTCCACTTTAAGTCAATAAAATAGGTCCCGAAAGGAAGTGATCTCAAAATGATAGACCGGCTAAAAATTGTGAATCCCCAGTAGGTAGTGAGTTTTAGGTCGTGTATGTTGCCGATGTTGCTCTAGGTTCATGGCTTAGAAGTTTGTAAGAAATGGTAACCATGACACCACTTCCAATCTATCCACATGGTGCTTGATATCCATAGTAGTTGGAATACCTAGGCCTAAGATTGCAATATGAACGACCTTTTCATGAAAAAATAGAAGTGCCTCAGAAAAAATTTCTCGGTAGAGCTTGAGAATCCATGGATTTGGGATGTCCAAATCTAGTAAGGAGGCCACGAACCGAGAGATAATGCTGGTGTTGCACTATAGCTGGTTTAGGACCTTCACATAATCATGGACCAACACCAACTTGAAAGCAATAATGGATAGGTCATCCCTGGTCCTAAGAAAGTGCTTAATGCAATGCTCAACTATTTCTCCCACAAAGGAGCCTTACAACTTTCAGCTCCAAAGCCGAATGGGAGTACCTAGGCTAGTCATAGTGAAGCAGGAAAAATTAGCGATTTTCAAAAGTATATTCAACAAGAAGCAGGAAAAAATAAGAGCAAGATTAATTACTATTCTTCAAAGTTTGGCATACTATTTATAGAAAAATGAGAACCAAGAATGGCCAGCAAACAAAAAATATTCTTGACAAATGACAATGAAAAACACAAGTAAGAAGTGAAGCATTAAGAAGGAAAGCATACAGAAGGACTTTGCAAAATATGAAGAATTAATTTGAGTGATGGAAATTAATGACAATGTGTACATTCTATCATCATGTGTTAATCACCTCCACAAATGCCAACGAACTCAGTTATGTGAAAAGACCATTTTAATGGCATATCCTACTTATTAATTATAGATGTCTTGTCTAGTTAAAATCCCACTTTCCTAGGCCATCGTTCCCTGAAGACAAAATAAGGAATGTACTATTTCTATTACCATGGTGAAGATAACACTTTCAAGGGATACAAATTTATAATCCACACATATTGCTTTATTAGTAGTGATCAAAAAGAAAGGAATGACGGTAGACCATTTACTCTGTACCAATACCGGCAGAACGAAGCTTTCCTCATATCAAAACCATCAAGGAAGGACAACATATTGATCCAAAGGAGGTCAAAGATTTCACGAACAATATCTATGACCCTAAGCTACATTTAAACCCTAAAGGTCTTTGTGAAGGGGTGTTATAGATAATTCTCATCTGGGGTAAGAAGAAAGCTTCATAGCAAGGCTTTGGTACTATGGGTTGTTGCAATACATTCTACCTTACACACACCCCTATATAAAGCTTGATGATATATGTGCAAAAAAAATTGATGCAAACATTGGAATCATCAAAGAAAAAATTATATAGGTCACCATCAATGCGGTAGCCATTTAGGATATGCTTTGCATTCCCGATGAAACAGAAGACACTTATTTCTCATGAGGAAAAATGAACAAGTTCTAGGAGAAAAGAGAAAGGAAGTTTCAATTTTATAAGGACAAAAAGGGTAACAAACCTAAAGATTGGAGAAATCATTTTTCCTCTAGCATTAAGGGCATTTCTTTCAGACATATAGTCTATCTTTGAAATGTTGGCTTCCATGTACGATTTCAATAAGGATGATAAGGTCTAGGATTTCTAGATGGGTCTAGCCTTTATGCTAAAAAAGGAAAATAGACAAAAATATTTTGAACTTGTAGAGGAAATTATAGGAAAAATGCTCCAACAGTTAAGAAAATATGATTATGCTTTCAAATTTATGTATTCCTCTATTTTGGCCCATTTGATTCTGCATCAAAACCCTCGTTTCTTTAAGACCCTTTTCCCCCTTATTATTTATGATGTGTCAAGATTAGTCAAGCCTATTTCAACCTAGACTATTATGAATTTGTTGAATACTTCTTGCGCCCTATGATTGAGGACTTGTCTAAATTACCTTTGTGTAGATCCTCCCCGAGGGAATGAAATGGATGAGAAGTCACTAGCCCCCACTAGATTATTTCATAGGAATTGATTTCAATTTCATTAGATTCCATGGATTCAAAGGAGAACCTTTTAGGTTATACAAGTATGTCACAACTTGAACCCTCATCCTCAAGGTATGCCAATAGTTGTCAATTTTCGACTATGCTTATGGCACCAAGAAACATAAGAAAGTGTTTCACGTGATCCTGCTCAATTTCAGAGAAGGCTAGGTAACCCTAATGAAAAGCGAAGAGAAGAATGTATTGACTATAAATTTGTCCTATCTTAGCCTATTCCTCATTTATGATAAATGCAAATTCAATCTGGATGGGTATCTATCACTAAAGCATGAGTCAAGGTCATATTGGGAGGAGTCGAGGAACCTAGAATGGTAGAACCTCAATTGTTATGTTGATTTGTCCTTCATAGCATTTTTGTCCCCTGTTTGGCTTAAGTTCTACCCTTAAGTTGTAGAGTACCAAAAGAGGCTTGAAATGGGCCAATCCCTTAAAACACAACTACAAAATTTGGGATGATCAAAAAGAAAAATGGCCAATTTTTGGAGATATTAGCCAAAGATACAGCAACCAAACCCCATGTATGAAAATGTTTTGACTGATGCAGAGTTCAACTATATCTATGAACATGAGACCAAATCTAACACAGATTAGGGTTATGATTAGGAGTCTAGACAAGAGCTCACACAAAGTTATCAACCATTGCCTTAAGTGACAGAGAAAGGAAAAATAAAAGAAAAGGCATCCCAATAGAAGGAACCACCAACTGGTTCATCCAAAAGTATTCTAGTAAGAGCAAAGGGAACCTGACGATCCAAAGGAAGGACTATCGTAGGTTAGGAAACACAAGGTTTGACATGATTGATAGTGGAAGGATTTGGAGCTTCAAGAAAACATTCTACAAAGAGGATAATAACCCAAGACTTGGGCAGACAGGAGGAGGGAGAAGTAAGCAATGTTTCAGAAGCACCAGAAGCTCCTATCACCTAGGTAAGTTTTCAACTCATTATTCTTTCTCCCTCTACTTCTTTGGTAGCTAATTGTGCTCCACCCTAGAAGAAAAATGTTTCTCTAACCAGTTCTAACATAATTATCCTTGAAAGGCCCCCCACTGTATTGGCCAATGAAACCCCTCTCAGAACCCCACGTGTGGAACACACATCTTCGATTGTGACCATTGTTGATACTTTGATCAAACTATCAGAGGCATAGATTACACACACATATGCCCATGATGCAAGTCTCATTGCCTTTACCTACCTCTCGATATATGACCTTTTTTCCATGGATCAATCCCTCTACTCCCATGCATCCTCATTTTTCCATAGAATATGCCATGGCATCGAACCATTCTCGTCGATTGCATTCCATTTTTCTTCTCCCCAAACTCAGTCAGTCGTAAACACACTTATCACCACCCTTTATGCCTTCCCACCTAGTGTCACTATCACATCACAAAACTTTTGGACCTAGGTGGAATTGACTAAGCAGGCCCAACAAGAAAAAAAATAGAAACAATAGCTGAAGGAAATGAAAAATCTAGCTACCGAAGGGATGGCGACCTGTTTTGACTGAGAGTTGAATGCTTTTCTGATTTCAACCATGAGGTCATGGGTGTTGAAGCCAAAAGGAAAAGTGTAGTATGAATATTATGACATCCAGGTAGTTAGATGGAACCTAAGTGAATCTCTTATGCATGAAAAAATACACCTTTCTAAAGCAACACAGAAAGTGGTGTACACCAATTATGAGAAGTTGGATAGGAAGTTGAAGAAGCACAAGGAAAAGCTAGAAAATTTAAATTCCATAGTGGATTGGTTGCAGGCGGAGGCCAAATAAAAATATATTGACTTAGACTGACTAAGGTAGATACATGATTAGTAAGGAGAAGTGGCTAAGACCATTGAGGAGGTTTAGAATGAGAAGAATCAGTTCTCAACCAAAATGTGAAGATTGGAACAAGAGGTTGAAGTTGGGTGTAAAGAAATAGAAAATGCAATGATCTTGATGCAAAGGACAACTGAAGAACTACAAAAGGAGATTCGAGAAATAAATAGCATCAAGGAGGAACAAAACAGTCTCCGGTCTGAAAAAGATGAAAGTCTCTAGAAAGCTCAAGAAGAGGTAGACAAAGAGAGAAGGGAGAGAATGGATCTTGAGTCCATCCTATAGATTGGTAATAGAGATCTGTAGAAGATATGATTGGAGCTTCCAGATGCACTCCAAAAAGTGGGCCAACTAAAGGAGGAGATGAAGGTTATGGAAGTTTAGTTCTAGCAGGAGTTGGCTGGGGTGAGGAAATCTAAACTAATTCTGATACTTCAAGAGTTTTTGCCTTTTCACTAAGAGAAGGTTATGGTGGCTATGGTAGCATTAAAGATAGCCTTGTCATTCTTAACAAATGCATTGGAGTTGAACGCAAGGGTCAACCTTATCAATCCCTACAATTAATCACTCCCTGAGCTGATGAGTTGAATAATTTGATCACCAAGCTATACAAGGCAACCTAGGAGTCAGTGAATGTTGCTATAGTTCTAGACCAAAGGGTAGCTTCAAGAAAATAAAACAAAACAATCCTCCGTAGTCAAGCCATCCAAAAAAGAAAATATTAGCAACAAGTGCTATTGATGAAGGTTAGTGAAATAATAGAATATTTCAAGGCATTGATTGAATCCAAATTTCCCTCTTTGTTCTCACCCGATAGAGGAGTTTCAATAGAGGAAAAAAATCTAAAGGGGCTATTAGAGCCAAGAAACATGATTTCTTTGTGCTTTAAGCATTTGGCCCATCACCTTCAACCAAAGAAGTCAAATATTCTCTTCTTCCCTTGGTTTGACATTATCATCACATTAGTGTTGCAGCAAGATGGGGCTAGGTTTCTTTCAAGGAAATCATTGATCTGGAAAAGGATTTTGAAATTCTGCAAATGCTTGGTCTGCCATTCGACGAAGACTAGGGGTTCCTACATGTCAGTTTCCTTAAAATCTAAGGATTTTCTCTTTGTTTTGTGCTATGTATTCTATCTCGGTTCATGTGTCCATGGACAAAGGTAACCTGTGAGTCACCAGAAATGTGAAGCAATTTTTCTCTTAGTCCCCTTTTGAGATTGGCCCAAAGTTCCCTCTTTTCAACTTTTATATAGTGAGTAGACTTCACCCAGATATTTGCAAGATCACTTGCCCATAGAAAGATGTGTAATGCACCATGTGGTGGTTGCGCAATTTTTTGGATATTTCCCTACTTTAAGACCCTAGGGTGATCACATGGTTGTGTTTTAGAGAATTGTCTTAGCTACTCTAAGAAAACATGAAGGCCACCCACCAAACTGCCACATCATCTATTTCCTCATCAGGTGGGTTTTGCTAAGTCCATAGGCATGTCTTTCTTTCAGAGATTTTTGAGGCGATATGTTGGGAATTCACTCTTCAAATTTTTCTCTCTTCTAGTGGTGTCATCCTTATCTATAGCTAGGTCAATTTGATTGTTCATTTACTCTTGTAGGTTTTCTCTAATGCATATCTTTGGAAAGACATTAATGAAGCAACTCAATTTTCATGAGCTAGAACTACCAAAACCAGAATGAATCTTTGATTGGATTGTAGAGAAGATTTTTTTAGGGTTATGCTTGTCAGTGGTGATGCTTCTTATTTTCTATAAAAGGGAACCAAGTTTTCTATTTTTAGGATCATATCATTATTCGAAGATTTCCTTTCATTTGAAGAACTAGGATGGATAGATTTAGGAGGCTTTTATAGAGCTTGTTTATGCTCTTTCAGTATTTTATGTACTATCAAGACTATTTTTCAGATTGGTATTTAACCTCTACATTTATGTTCTATTACAATTATAATCAATAGAAGGAAGGAATATGTATGATTGTGCACTCTTGGCCTTTCTTGCATAAGTTATTCCTCTATTTTACATATATTAAATGTGATATGTATCTTCATTCTATGTTTAGTCTTGATGTTCATCTAGTATGTGATTAAATTTTATGTTATATAATAGCTTTCAAAAAGATGAATCATGTATGTAATACTATTTAATATGTTGCTATATAGCTAACTTTCATATTATGTTGTACGAGTAGATAATTCTATAAAATATGCCTATTTGACTTCCTTTTTTTGTCAAGTCTTAATGACGTGTTACCCACGAAGGTTTGAATATTTCTCTATGCCCCTCAATGACCATAGTGGTACATTCTCTTTTGTCAATTATTTCATGACATTCAGTATCCATCTCATTAGAAACAAGGATCTAATAGGGTTTTAAAAGTGTTTCAAAAAAATGTCTAACACATGGCCTTATTTAATTATTTTTTTGCATTTCTTTCTTCCTTTCTCTAAAGCATAGAGAAGATTCAGCTTCTATAAAAATCTCAGAGGTTATTCAATGAAGTGAAATATGTCCCCCATTCACTGAATTTCCCTTAAGTCTATTCAGGAGAAATGCAATATTTCATGATTAACATTGCAGTCTAAAACGAATGATGTAAGTGATGAAAAAAATATCTAAAATGACATTTTGAGATGACTATTTTCCTAATTAATTAATGCTAAAAATAAAGTCCAAAATTTGGAGTTGAAGGTGCTTAATAAATATAGGACTCACTAGGGAGGTTGAGGATTTTGGTCATTGAAGTTACCTTTCACCCAACCTTGCAAAGACCTTTGGGAAAAGGGATAGCTTGAAGATAGACGTTGAGGAGCTTAAGTATACTATTGGAACCTTAATGGAGAGAGAAAAAACTATTGGAAGATCTAGCTACCATGCAAAATATTTAGGAAAAACCATTTGTAGCCTACAAAACTTTATGGAATATAGCAAAGAGATGGTAAAAAATATACCGATCTGATGGTGATACCAAGAAGAAGAAACCTTTTTAATTCGAATAAAAAATGCATTTCCTTGTGAATGGATGAAAAACAATCAAACACCTTTGGTTGTTGGCTATGGACTGAAGGAAAATGGTTTTCCTTTGTGGATTGTTCATTAGGAAACCTAGGATCCTCAATCAAATGACTATCAACACAAGGTGAGTCAACTCAATTGAGGAAGACCTAAGTAGGTTCCTTTTTGGTTTTGAGGGGATCACCACTAAGCTAAAGCTTAGAAAAGACAAAATGAAATGAAATGTATGAGATCTAACAAAGTAAGCTAAAAGATGAATACATAAATGAACTCTAACAATCCGAAAATTAGAAAGTGTGCACCTGCAAAGTCTGGAAATGCCAAGAGGAGTCTAGAATGCTTAAATTCTAATATTTTATGCTTACTAGGACTAAGACATCAGTCTAGGCATATGAGTCCAATCTGTGATTTTGGGGTAGAATCTGGAATCTTCAAATGTCAAAATAGAATCTTCAAAAAAATTTGGAAAATACTTATGGCAGGACTAAGACACCTAAGGTGGCATATATTCCCGTAAACTAAGTTGCTCAATAAATTTTGCAGTCCTCAAGAGATTCATTGTTGTTTTATGTTCCTCTGATCTTAGGGTCTAAATCTCCAGAATTTGACCTATAGGTGAGTTTCCATGAAGATGCAAAATTTCTATGCAACTTTCCAACTATGACATTTTTGCACTTAAATGATCTTCAAGTCTTCAACACCTAAATATGTAAGCACACATGAAAGAGAGGAAAACCCGTTGTTGTTAATTAAACCTTGAAATATAATGAAATAGAACGAAATGGAAGGAGATGATGAATGAACAAATGCTATGTTGCAACTCACCAAACCCTTATAATGAACGCAACAATCTTATGTGAAATGGATAGCATGAATGTAGATCTTGATTTTGAAGAATTCTTGAATGAATCTTGACTTGAATTCTTGCTTGAACCATTAAACCCTACATAACAAATGTTATCTCAAAAACACACATGATGAATGATGATCTTTAACATGATGCTCGAATCTTGATAATGTCTCTAACTTCTTGATGACTTTCTCTTCAATGCTCTTGAATTTGATCTCTTCAAGTGCTCTTAGTGCTCATGAATTCATCTATATTGCTTCTTATGTGAAAATGATTGAAATGATCCTGTATTTATATTTGTTCATGCTTAGTATCTTGAAATTACAATGCAACAAGCCGATATGTGAAAAGTGTTATGTACAATAAATCTCACCATAATTTGAATTTAACTTGGGAAAAAAGCTTGAGTGGGACCCCTACACCCAAGGTGGCATATGAATCTCGATCTAGGAAGCTGAGTTTTAAGATGCCATTTTGAGCTAGGTCCCAAGATCTCGAGAGGACCCATACACCTAAGGTGGCATATGGGTCCCAGATGCCGAAATCTTGAACACAATCAAAATCATTAAATTATTGATTGTCTTTTAATATTTGTAGGGATTGTCCTTAGAAATATGTGATTAATTAGGCTTGTGGATGAAAAATAAGACCAATTAAGGCACAAAGAAGCATAAATTAAGCAAGGCGGACCCAAAAAAGTGTGAAAATATAAAGGTATACATTTTTCTACACTACATTTAGCCCTCACTTAAGTGAAAGGATGAAATTGCTTCAAATTCACACTAAAGTAGATAATCACACACTCAAGAGGGGTTTGAATGCACAAATGTTGGTAAGATAAGATGATGAAAATCAAGAGGGTGGTCAAGCCCCCAAGATTAAGATCCTATGGAAAACTAACATAAGTAGAAAGGAACACACATGTCAATGATGTATGAAGCCATAACTAGATCAAAAGCAACACCATCAAAGCTAAAGGAAATGGAAATTGGGAATGAAAATGGTGATGAGAACATAAATGAGAACAAATCACACTTCAATAAGTTTTCCAACACATTGCAAACCAGGTCTAGTTTTTTGTTAAAGGATGTTTACAAGTGACGTAGGTTGTACACTATGCAAACAAAATGCATTCTCACAACGGATAGTGAAGCTAGGTGTCCACTAGGTGAGCCCCTAGGAAACCATACCAAAGCCATACCTATAATGAATTTGAGAAGGTGCGACACAACAAGAAATTCAAAATTCACATGCAAGACACTCATGAATGAAAAAGGATTGGACCCATGGGCTAGCAAGGTGTGTTATGCTAGGTGGAAATGGTACAAATTCTTGGAAAGTGCAAAAATAGGACAAGGGATGTTCAAATGGGTTTCTCTTAGTTCATGTAAGGTCTTAATATTAAGGGACATCATGCCTAATGTCTCCAAGAGAGGACCAATCAAAGGATAAATGATTTACAACTTAGGGAATGTAGTCTGGTCAACATTACCACTAAGAGGAATACAATATTATAAGAGAGATCAAGCTCTTGAAGGACATCACTCCCAAATTCACCACAAAGAGAAAAAGACATCACATGAAGTAAGAAAACTACATCATAGAGCATGAAAAACACAAAAGAAAATTCAAATGAAATAATTCCAATGTATGCCCCCACTTTAAAGAAATTTCTGAACACCATGACATGAGATTACTGTAAAGTAGACACACATGAATGCAAACAAGACAAGAAAGCTATGTTATGAAAAAGGACAAGGGGTTTCCCCCCAGAAACATATAAGGGATCTATGGATTTGTGATTTGTATATGTCTTTACTACAATGATATTACAGAGCTCAAAACTATCAGGTGATCCCAAAATACTAGTTTACAATTTTTGGAAAAGAAGACACCAAACTATTTCTCTTAACTAAATCTTCGCTTTCGGGCTCCTAAAGTGGCTAAACCTTGAGGAATTTGAAGATGATGAAAACTAGTGATTTGTGGAATTTTGTCTATAGATTCTAAATATATATTTTTTAATTTATTTGGAATCATATGGCACTTATTTTTCCATCTCCTTCGAAATTTAGTTTTTTTTTTTTAAAACAACATTTTTAAGGAGTGATGCTCACCGTATACAACATAATTTTTTTTGTATGAAGGATAAAATTCTAATTATTTTGAATTTAGATTTTTAACTATGATATATAGCACTTTCATTTGGTTTTATAGTGTTTTATTGAATAATTTTTCCTTAATCAAGTTTCAAAGTCAAAGAAATTACAATTCAAATGTAGGCGGTCCGTATACAACATAGATTTTTCTATATGTATAGAAATTCATATTATTTTAATGGATCAAGGACATCAATACCTAGCTCAAACATATTTTTCAAAACTTTATTTTGATAATATACTATTTTTCACATATGCAAAACATAGAGTTTTATTTTCAACGAAAAACCTATTTTTAATAAAACTAAAAAACCACATAGACAATAAAACCAAAAAATATTAAAATTATATTTGTTGGATAGATCGTTTCGAGGACTACCATCTTCTAGTTGGGTTTATGAAGTCTCCTCCATTTTCATCCTCAACCCAAGCTTCGAAGGGAAAAAATATGGAGTTTTTTTTGTGTCAGAGGGTGGGAAGGTGGGAAAAGGGGGGTTCTCTCAAACTAGGGTTCGAGCGAATCCCCTTTACACAATCGGAAATGTGGGTACCCAAATAAAAAGGGGTTCACTCAAACCTTGAGTTTGCTCGAACCCCTCAAAACAATTTTTTTTTATATGGGTGAGTTTTTTGGAATTTTTCCTTCCTCACTAAAATTGTAAACCACTTTTGTGGGTTCACCCTATCACCATTCCTCAAATACTCATAGGACTAGAAGAATGACATAAAGATAGTGAAAAAAAGGAAAATCCTTTTGAATCAATGTGGAAGATACCTGGATGTATGGACACCTTGTGTCATCCCAAAAAGGAAAACATAAGACAAAAGGAAAATGAAAAGATAAGGAAAACTAATTTGGGTCAACATGGAAGAGACTTAGGTGTCTCTATGCCTTGTGTCATCCCAAAAAGGAAAACACAAGACAATTTAAAGTTAAAAGATAATGAAAATGAGAAGATAAATTCTTACAACATATAGAAGAATATAGGTACAAATAGAGGAATGCGCAAAGAGAGATACATTAAACAACTTGATATGGGGGATCAAATTACACACATGCAATCAAGAAAAATGAATATTAAAAAGAAAGAAAAAATACTAGTAAGGAACATGTGAGTCAACCATCTAGCAGGTCATCCGCATCCTAGTCTTGTTCAATATATGCGAAAAGAAAATCAATGGCTAGGGGGAAAAAATCAAGTGTTATACTAGGAGAATCACTAGGTTCCACACATGGTGAATCACTCTTTTTAGGAGGATTATCATGGTTTTTACTGTCTAAGCTCATGGGTGATCCCACAATGCTGGTTTACAATTTCTAGGAGATTCTGATTTTTGCTGAATTAATTTTTTTTAGAAAATATAATGAATTAAGCCTTACAAAGTTATATTTTAAGGATTACAATTGAAGAGGGTTTGATCAAACCACCTTAGATCTAAACCCCTTGGATAGAACCCCACTATTTTTAAACCATACCTGGGTGATCCCACAATAGTAGTTTGCAATTTTTGGCCAAACTAGACACTGAAATTATTAATTTTAACTTAATATTCACATTCGCGAACCTATAGCAGTTAAACCGTGAGGAATTTGAAGATGACGCAAATTAGAGTCTCATCACATTTTGTCTGTACATTCTAAAAAAAAAAATTCAAAATTTTTGGAATAAGATTGCACGTCTTGTGAATGTAGGTTTTTCACTGAAAATCAAGCTCTTTGTTCTGCACATGTGGAAAAATAGAATATTATCATATTTTTAAAAAAAATATGAGTGCAAAAAATATTGAAGTCCTTGATACAACAAAATAAATTGAATTTCAATACATACAAAAAAATTTGTGTTATATGGTTCGCCTATATCTGAATTGTAGTTGCTTTGACTTCAAAACTTGATTAAGGAAAACATATTTAATAAAACACTATGAAACCAATTGGAAGCACTAGACATCATACTTACAAATCTAAATTACAAAAAATAAAAAATAATCCTTAATGGAAAAAAAGTTATGCATTATACGATAAGTGTCACTCCTTAAAAACGGTGTTTACTGAAAAAAAGTAGTTTTTGAAGGAGATGAAAAAAGAAGTGCAATATGATTCCAAAAAATTTGAAAAAACTATATTTAGAATCTACAGAAAAAATTTCACAAATCACTAGTTTGCATCATCTCCAATTTCCTCATCGTTTAGCCGCTATAGGTGTTCGAAAGTGAAGATTTAGTTAGAAAAAATAAGTTTAGTGTCCAGTTTGGCAAAAAATTGTAAACCAGTATTGTGGGATCACCCTCATGGAAGAGGAAAATAATAAATTCAACTCATTATACACTTCCTCATCAGTTTTAGCAGTCTCATCATCATCATCCAGGTTAACCAAAATGGGAGGTCAAATGATAATGTCCATAGAAGGTGGTAGTTCTTGTTGTGGTGGAGACATAGAATCTTTTTGTTGTAGGGAGGAGGGAGAATCACCATTTATTTCTTTAGATAAGTTTGGATCTTGATTTTATAAGTTTCTTTTTTCATTCATCTTTCAAGAAATAACACGACATCTATGCCTATGCTCTCTAGTATTTTTTTTAATTTTGTTATTATTTTAAAGTTGCACTTGTGTAGTAGGTTTATTAACCATAGGTTTTTTTTTTCTTATTGCAAGGGAAGAATGAAAGGAACCATGGAAGTTTTTTCAACCACTTTCTCTTTGTCTTTGTAAATTTTTTTTTTTAGGAGGTAGAATATGACTTATTTTGGTGTCTATTGGTCTTTTGCAAGATATAGGCAAGGGATTTGTCATGGATGGGTCTTGGTTACTTGAAAGATCTTTAAGTTCAATATTGGTTTCATCAAGGGGAGGAGCCTCAATCATGGGTTGAGGAAATTTCTAAAGGGATAACTATTCTATGCGTTTTTCCTTAAAATTTTGGTGGGATAGGAAAAAGAAGTCCTCATGGGGCTTTATAGGTTCCATGGGCTCGGGAAAAATGAAATATAAGGAAAAGTTTCCATGGGAAGATTGGGGACGAAAGCCACTATGGTTCATAGTGAATATTTCATTTCCTAATGGAAACTTCAAACATGTATGGACAATGGTTGGGACCGCATTCATGAGGCAAATCCATTTGTAGCCTAACTTCATATGAAATTGATTTGAATTTGAGATGATGAAAAATGAAAAATCTAATTTCTTCGGTCCTACTTGTAAAAGGAGAGTGATTGAACCTATCATAGGGTGAGTGAAACCATCATGCATTTTGATCCATGCTTTCGGTTTATCATATCTATCTTGATTAAGCTTATGCACATATATAAATTCTTCAGTGATCACATTCTCTCCACGAACATGATAAATTAAAATCCCAAGAGTGGGCTTGTTATTGATTATGTCAGCTATGTAAAGAGGACCATTAGTTGCATGTTTGATTATTTATTTTGAGGAGAAAGAAATTTTAATGGGCATTATGGTTTATCCCATACGAGGCTTGATTTCAATCACTCGTATAATGCTATCCATAGGAATTTGTTCATTGGTATCTATAGGATTTTTTTCATTGGTATCCATAGGATTTGTTTCATTGTTATCATCATTTGTGTCGACATTCATCACATCAGTCTTAGTTTCACTAGCTTTGGAAAATGAAATATTATGGTTAGGCATTGGATTGGTAAAGATTTGAGAATTTTGGTTGGGAGGAGCTATAGATTTGTTATATTTATCATTCACACCTATAATTTGAAAATGATTGGAATCAATGAGGTCTTACACAAGATGTTTAAGATGCTTGAAATGTTTTGTATCATGTCCATTTTGCAAGTGATAATCACAATAGGTATTTGTTTTATAGCCTGGAGGTAATTTTTTGTTAGAATCAAAAGGTCGGATGGGAGGTAAGGTAAGCATGTTCTTGTTTATTAGTTTCATCATGATTTTATGAAGGGTATCGTGTAAGGGAGTAAATTGTCTTTGCAGATCCCCAAATGGAAAATGAGTACTCTTCTTTATGACAATCACTTGGGTATCAATCTATTGGGTAGGTGAATGGGGAGGATTCAGCTAGAGGAAACCCTTATTTTGTCTTTTCAAATGTTGGTAATTGTTTTGAGATTATGATTTAGACCTTTCAGGATAAGTAGAATTGGGTTTTGTTTCACAACTACTAATTGATTTCTGATAATCATGAAGGGTAGTGCACAAGTCTAGGAAGGAAGGGAATTTCATCATTCCAATCCTATCTTGAAATTTAGGTTGAGATTTCTCTATGAACATTCTTTGAAGGTGAGGATCGAGAATCTTTATGTTAAATTGGGAATAAAGAAATTGGTAGCGTGAAATGAAGGACCAATGAGATGTGTATGTGTTGGAGGGGAAACTGAATGAATAACTTATGCTAGGATATATAAGGTTGGATGCCACATAGGTATAAGGAGAACTAGAGAAAACACTCGATGTAGGAAGGATATTGCTAGTAGGTTGCTTCGTTGTGGTAACTTGAGGGTTGGTATAGTTAGAAATAGAGGTGATGGTTGAAGGGGGCGAATTTGAGTTCCTCCTTGGCCTTGAAATTTTTTGGATGTTTGAGGGCCATGGTTTGTGGGGTTGAGGCGTTTACCAAAGATTTGAGCTAAGTTACAACAATCTCTATTCCCTCATTATTTTCAATCATGCGGTGGATGTTATCTATGGTAGGAATAACAGTATTGGAAATGTTATCAGTACTCACACAATATTGTAAACAAGCTAGCTCTTCATGGGATTGCATTAATTTTTCATGAGGGACACTATCAACCATTATTTCAACACTTTTCACATCACTTGTAGGTAAGGTAGGCATAGAAAAAGAGTTTTCAAAGGTGTGGTCCATACCTTGTGAGCTAGAGTCAACACCATGAGTGAAAGAGCTAGACAACCCAAGATCCATGATGAGTTTTTTATTGTGGGATTCCATGAGTCTCGAACTTTGTCTCACTATAGTATTAACAATAGGACACCAAGTAGTACAATTCATGCAAGGGAAAAATCAAGGAAAATGCAATGAACACAAGATAAATGATATGATTTTAACTCAATTTTTATGCTTAAAAATGCACTTGAAATGAAAGAACTGCTAACAACAAGAATTCTTCAAAGTGAAGCAACAAACTGATAATAGAAAATAGAAGCACAAAATGAAACTTTTAACACTAAAAATGCATATTCAGATTCAAACAATGACTAGGATGCCTAGGTAGGCGACTTAGTCCAACTTAGGGTTTTTTGCAGATTTAGGAAATGAAACATAGACAACATGCAACATACAAAAATATAGGAAGATAACCTTTAGAGGGACTAAGTTGCCTAGACTAGTATTTTAGTCCTAGTTAGGGTTTTTACAGCAGAAATAGGGAATTATGAGTGGTTTACTGAATTTTTAGGTTGTCTATTCAGGTGGGTTGTTTTCAATAATAGAATGTTGTGCAATTAAATACAAATGCAAATGATAAATGATAAGCAAAAAGGTGTAATTATGAATACAATTTTCAATCTTAAATGAGGTAAGAATGCTTCTAAATTCTATTAAGATGTAATGACAATGTAATTTTTTTGTTTCTCAATGAGATGAAATGATGCAAAGATGCAAAAATGCAACCTATATGTAGTTTCACTAATTCAAGATTTAGGAACCCTAGATGCAATTTCATTAATGCAAATGCAATGCATAGATGAATGAAACCTAGATCTAGGGCTATTGTGGTCTCCAAATCATAAATTAAGGGTACAAAGGTTGGGTTCACCAAAATGAACTGAAGGTAAATGGGGGCCACAAGTGGGGAAACAATGTGTTAGATCCTCTCCCTACTTGGTTTTCCTTTGTGGGCGGTTTATTAGGAAACCTAGGATCCTCAAACAAGTGAATATCAACACAAGATGAGTTGAATCAATTGAGGAAGACCTAAGTAGGTTTCTTTTTGGTTTTGAGGGGTTCACCACTAAGCTAAAGCTTAGAAAAGACAAAATGAAATGCAATGTATGAGATCTAATGATGCAAGCAAAAATATGAATGCATAAATAAACTCTAATAATCTAGAAATTAGAAATTATGCACATGGAAAGTCCACAAATTCCAAGAGGATTCCAAAAATGCTAAAATTCTGATATTTTATGCTTACTAGGACTAAGAAACCGGTCTAGGCATATGAGTATTCTATGATTTCAAGGCAAAATCAAGAATCTTCGGATGTTGGAACAAAATATTCATAAAAATATAGAAAATACCTATGGTGGGACTAAGGTTCCCAAGGTGGCATATTAGTCCCATGAATTGGGTTTCTCAACAAATTCTACAGTCCTTAAGAGATTCATTGTTGTTTTCTACTCCTCCAATCTCAGGATCCAAATCTTCAAAATTTGACCTGTAGGTGAGTTTCCATGAAGATGATCACTTTCTATGCAACTTTGCAATTAAATGATCTTCAAGTCTTCAACACCTAAATATGAAAACACACATGAAAGAGAGAATTTTTCTGATTTTTTAGTGGATAGGGGTTTGCTTTGGTCAAACCCCTTATTGGTAATTAAACCTTGAAATAGAATGAGATATCATGAAATGGAAGGATATGATGAATGAAAAACTGTTATGTTGTAACTCACCAAACCCTTATAATGAAGTATACAATCTTATGTGAAATGGCTAGCATGAATATAGATCTTGACCTTCAAGAATTCTTGAATGGATCTTGACTTGAATGCTTGCTTGAGTCATGAAACCCTACATCAGAAATGTTAGCTCAAAAAGACACATGATGCATGATGATCTTTGACATAATGCTTGAATCTTGATAATGGATTCAACTACTTGATGACTTTCTCTTGAATGTTGTTGAATTTGATCTCTGGAATTGTTCTTAGTGCTCATGAAATCATCGAGATTGCTTCTTAGGTGAAAATGAGTGAAATGACCTTGTACTTATACTTATTCATGTTTAATATCTCGAAATTACAACACAAGAAGCCGACATATGAAAAGGGTAAGTAAAGAACAATAAATTTTGCCATAATTTGAATTTAAATTTGGACAAAATCTTGAGTGGGACCCATATGCCCAAGGTGGCGTATGAGTCCCAAGGCTTCAAACTCAGGGCACACAATTTTAGGAAGGTGAGTTTTAAGATGCCATTTTGAGCTAGGTCCCAAGACCTCGGGAGAACCCATATGCCCAAGATGCATATGGGTCCCAAATGCCTAAATCTAGAACGCAACCAAAATCATTAAATTATTGATTATCTTTTAATATTTGTGGGGTTTGTCCTTAGAAAGATGTGATTAATTAGGCTTGTGGATGAAAAATAGGACTAATTAAGGCACAAAGAAGCATAAATTAACCAAGCCATGCCTAAACAAGTGTGAAAATGTAAAGGTATACATTTTTCTACACTATAGGTTGATCAGTAGCTCTCTCTTGTTTCTTGCTGATCTTTTTCTATGTTTGTGTTCTAGTTTTTTTTCCCATTTTTTCTATTGCATTTTACTTTGTGGTGTCTCACTTCTGAAGAGCTTCCTTATGTGGCCTTCATGGCTATTTTTTAATGGGTATGGACTCTACCCATATTTATCTTAATCAAAACATCATTGAAAAATTCATCATATGTTGATTGATATGTTATTTTGATTCAACATTCGAAGTATAAGAAAATTCATTCCTATATCACTGTTACTCACAATTGACACATTAGGATTGTTATCACATTCATGTCATTACACTAAAACTCGTCACCATTGTAAATCAGCTCTTAGCATAATAAATATAAATAAAAACAACTTTTGAATAAGTAGTGAGCATAAAGTAAAATAATTAAAATATTACAAAATAAAATAACTCTCAAAATTGTTAAAATAATAAATTTTATACTTGAAATTTTTTCTAAGGTAAGTACTAAGTGAGTATGTAGTAGTTTAAATTTATAGTCAATTTTTAATATATTTTAAATTTTTTACTATATTATTAATCCATAAAATTGGGAAAGAAGAGTGATTTGGATTGTTTTATCACTTATTCCTCTTCTCTTTCCTATGTGGTAAAAAAATTTCATTAGTTCATAAATGTGTGTTTGTGAGAGAGAGAGTGTGTCTATTTTAATAAGGCTTTCATAATTTTCTTTCACTTGTGTAGTATCAAATTCATTTGGATCTTAAAAGAGGTAAGCTTCTCACTACCTTTCACTAAAATTATGTTCAAGATTAAGTAAACATCCCTTTTTATTATTCTTAAATCACATTTTACTCTCTTATTTGATATTTGTGACACAATGGTGTTGAGACTTCACTCACCTTAATCCCATCTCTATATATTGTTGTTGTTTATTGTTCCATCTCTATATATTATTAGTTCCTACCAAGGAAACTATAGGCACCACCTGTGCTTTAACTAGTGATTAATAAGTCTGTTCTTAACGAATGAGAGATCATTTTTATGTTCTATTTGATAAATATTTGTATATAGTTAAAGTAAATATGCAAGATTTTTAACTTTTCAAATTTCAAATTTCAAATTTCAACCCCCTATTTTCAAATAGGACATGCCAATGGCATAAAAATAGTAAAAATAGTTTTTTATATATATTATTAGTTTTAATTTAAATACTTTTTGATTAAAATTAAAAACTAATATATGTATGCTTAAATAGTTTTTTATATATATTATTAATTAATATATGTATACTAATATTTAATTTATTTATATTACATAATCATTATAATTTCAAATTTCAACCCCCTATTTCCAAATAGGACATGCCAATGGCATAAAAATAGTAAAAATAGTTTTTTATATATATTATTAGTTTTAATTTAAATACCTTTTGATTAAAATTAAAAACTAATATATGTATGCTTAAATAGTTTTTTATATATATTATTAATTAATATATGTATACTAATATTTAATTTATTTATATTACATAATCATTATAATTTCAAATTTCAACCCCCTATTTTCAAATAGGACATGCCAATGGCATAAAAATAGTAAAAATAGTTTTTTATATATATTATTAGTTTTAATTTAAATACTTTTTGATTAAAATTAAAAACTAATATATGTATGCTTAAATAGTTTTTTATATATATTATTAATTAATATATGTATACTAATATTTAATTTATTTATATTACATAATCATTATAATTTCATTAATTATGAATTTAATAATTAAATAATAAATATTCTACAAATTTTAGAAAATAAAATTTAGTTTAATTTTAAAATGAAATTTTAAGTTTTGCAAATATTTTGTTGATTTGAATAAGCAAGTAAAATATTTTATGAATTTTTGAAGTTAGAATTTAATATGATTTTAGAAAATGAAATCACTTGCATGTAAAGAAATAAAAAAAGTTGTTTATATATATATATATATATTAGTTTATTAATTTATTCTCAAATCATAATTAATTTTTGTTGAATTATTTTGAAAATAATATTTAGTTTTATTTAATTATATTAAATATAGTAGAATGATCAACCGTCATAATATACCACTTCACCTTTTACATTGTATGCATTGTAAATAATCTCCACATACACCAAATCAGACCTTTACAGATGTATAGACATATACATTAGATAGGATGTAGTTTTATTTAATTTATTTGTATTGAATAATTAATATAATTTAATGATTATTTTAAAAAATAAATAATAAATACTTTATTAATTTTTAAAATTAAAATTAATTCCAAGCTTTAAAAATATTTTGTTGATTTAATTTTTTTATATGATTAATAATTATTACCTTAATAATATTTTATTTCACATACAAATAGAATTCTAGATTTGATTATTAATTTACAAAATGATTGGTTATTCAAATTTAAAGAACAATATACCTAATTGAAATAAAAATACAAAAATAGGCATGCAAAATAATTTTTTATTTTTTTGAAGTTAGAATTTAATATAATTTTAGAAAATAAAATAATTTGGATGCAAAGAAAAAATTTATTCTAAAATTATAATTAATAATTGTTGAATTATTTGAAAAATAAAATTTAGGTTTAATTAAATTTATTTGTAGTAGATAATTACTATAATTTAAATGATTATTTTCAAAACTAGATAATAAATACTATATAAATTTTAGAAATTAAAATTTAGTTTAATTTTATAATTAATTCTAAGCTTTACAAATATTATTGTGATTTGATTAATTATTTTTTATGATTAATAATTCTAAGTCTAATAATAATTCATTTCACATACAAATAAAATTTTAGGTTAAAATACTAATTTTTGTTTGTAATATTTTTCATTAATGCTGAATTTATAAACTAATATTAAGACATTAATAATTTTAACCCTAATAGTACTTAATTTCACATATGAATAAAAATATATACTAACTTTTCTTTGTTTAATATATTTATCATTAATGACATATTTATAAACTAATATCAAGAAATAAATAACCTTAACCCAAAGATTTATACTAGAACTCTAATTGAACCCTAAACCTAACCCTAATTCAACCATAACAGTAAGATTTAATTACGGTTAGGGTTAGATTGAGAATTTAACTATGGTTAGTGTTAGGGTTAGGATTAGGGTTTAATTAGGGTTAGGGTTAGGATTCAATTATAATTATAGTTAGGGTCAACTTTATAGGCTAATATTAAGATATTCACAGCTCTAACCCTAACCTAACCGTAATCTCCACCCTAGAATGCTAATTAAACCCTAATTGAACTGTAACAATAAGGTTCAATGAGAGTTAGGGTTAGGGTTTAAGAAGATTTATGGTTGGAATCAGGGTTCAATTATCTAGTTAGGGATAGCATTCAATTAGTGTTATGATTAGGGTCAAGTTCAAGTTATAGTTAGGGTTTAGTTAGGCTTACTTTGGTTAATCTTACAATTGGGGTTTAACTAGAATGCTAATTGAACCCTAATTTAACCCTAACAACAAGGTTCAATTAGAGTCAATGTTTAGGTTCAATTAGGGTTAGGGTTAGCATTTAATTAGTGTTATCCTTAGGATCAAGTTCAAGTTACAGTTAGGGTTCAATTAGGCTTATTTTTGTTAAGTTTACAATTAAGGTTTAATTAGAGTTAGGTTTATGGTTCAATTAGGGTTAGGGTTAGGGTTCATTTAGATTAAGGTTCAAGTAGGGTTCAATTAGGATTTAATTAGGGTTATGATTACTATTTAATTAGGGTTAGGGTTAATGTTAAGTTAGGGTTATGATAAGTTGACTTGGAAACTTCTTTACTACATATACCTCTTGTCAACTTCAACCAGGGAAATACTAATTGCATAATGAATTATCTTCTTTTTCAATTCGATTAATCATCCCCCATAGGGTCTTCTTCACCAAGTAGGGGATTAAGTTAAAGAGACCCATTATCATATATTTTTTTCATCAAAATGGCAAAGGCCCTTAGTACAAAAATTATACTAGCCAGTATGTTACAAAAATTTACATGTCTGACAATTCTAGTAGTACAAGCCAGTACATAAAGTTTTTAGATGTTACCTGACTTACAAGATAGATGAGTTTCTGGAGGAGATGCAAATAAAGATGAATTTTCAATTTGTTTCAATGCCCAGTGTGGAGTATCCAGAATTTATTGTTAATTATGAATCTGATATTGGAATATATCATTGAACTAAGATTGATACTATTGTTTTGATTCATTTGGAATAATTATTGGATATGTGTGTAAAATATGGAGATTTGTGTTTGACTGCAAAGAGTTATCTCTTGTGATTTATCAGCAAATTATTATTTATGTTTGTGGGCTTCTTACATAAGACAATATATTTATGCATTTCTTGCAGAGTTTATTCCAATTGATCATAACAAAAAAACTTCCAATTTTGAAAAGAATATAACATATAACCAAATAATAGTGAAAATCCCAAACAAAGATTGTCAAGAGTGTATCTCAGATTTTATTTAATCTTTCTCTTTATGTCTATGATTTCTTGAAGTTTGTCTGATCATCCAAATAAAACATTTATGGATATGTAACACATTTAGTGCACTCATGCCCTAGTTCATCATATTTAGAAGAGAGCATGCCCATCTAGAGATGACCTTATAATTTGGTTATGACTTATTAAGAGATAGTGATGTCGAAAAAAATTCAAATGAGACAAGCAAATTTGCAAGCTAAGGGTATACACATCAATGGCTAAGTTAAAATTTTAATACCCTAGACAAATACCAGTTCACATAGTAATGAGTCTGTAGTATGAAATTGTGATTCTAAATGATAGGCTTATAACTGTATTATCCTAGAAATGCATGAGCATTGTTTGGTCACCTTGAAAGGAATAAAATAATTTGAATCATCAATTTCTTGAATCATTATGGTTGAAGCATCTAATGTGTCCACCATAATATTGAGTAAAAATTGTCACATGAAGAGCAGGTTCTTTAAGGGTAAAACATTTGCAATCCAAAGAGTAACATCAAAATTTGAGCTACAAAGGAAAATTTAAAATTTTATATGGTTATTTAAATACTAGAAAAAATTACTTGAGAATTAGTTGTGCCAGACTTTCAACTTACACTTTATTTGGAAGGTAAGGGATAACAACAATAACAATTAAATGTCTTAAAAACAGATTTGTTAGACAAAATGGGTAGATTTGAATTTTTCGTAGATCACTTTTTACATACTCTACAAGAAATATCGTAATCTTTACTTTGAACTAAAAAAGGATTTGGAAAATTACATATCTATAAATTTATTGTAGACATGGAAAATTTACACAATTGATCCTATATGTTGGATCCTGATTTACTAACACCATTTCATCCTGAATCATCTCCTTTGCTAATCATTTAATGGAATAATTTGTATTTGATTAAATTCATCACTCTTCATCTCTTAATTAAATAAATTAACTTTGTCATCATCTCTTGTTAATTAAATAAAAGAATTTTATTTAATTAATTATTTAATCCCTCTTTTTAATTAAATAAATAATTTTATTTAATTAAATCTCTAAAGTCATCTCATTTAAATTAAATAAATTAATCTTTATTTGGTTTAAATCTAACATCATCCCTCTTTAATTAAATAAATCAAATATTTATTTAATTAAGTCTTTAATCATTTTCTTCTCATTTTGATTTAAATCAATCCTAAAATCTAAGTCAAAATGGTCAAATCGGCTAATCTCCCATAAAATTAATCAAGTCTTGATTAATATTAATCTTAATCTATCAAATCCTCTAGCTTTTGCCACTTTCTCGTGAAAATCATTTATTTGATTTATTAATTCTTCAATTACTTTAAAAAAGGTATCAATGTTTGGAATATTCCCCAAATTTAAAAAATCCCTCGAAAAGGGTTTGTGCATCCAACAAAGCATTCAAAATATCTTACATGACCTTTTCTTGAGCCAAATGATATTAACTTCACCTTTCACCTCATCCTTCAAGCCATCTTTTGAATTTCAAATATATGTCTCTTTGCACATTCTCAAAAATGTGCTCATCCTTCATCCTCTCACATGTTGACAAGTGCGCTTTATCATTGGCTTATCTTTTGTCCCACATCCTCCATGTTTTGCAATCCTCCAGCATTCTCATCCATAAATAAGAAGCTCTTCTATTGATTTAGGGGAGACAACTTGAGGTAAAGTCATTATCTGCAAATTCGAAGCCAAGTTTATCCATTGTTCATCCAAGTCTCCATTTTTATCATTTCATAGCTAGGTTATGCATAAATTTTTTGAAGGGAGCATCAATCTTCATCAAATCATCACAAAGCTTACAAGGGATTGGGAAAGGGCCATTTTCCACATCAAAATGGCACCAATTCCCTAATGGGATTGAGATTTTATTTGCTTTGAATAGGATTTAATCATTTTTATTTGTATTCTTCATTTATTCCTTGTTCTTTGCATTTCAAATGAATTCTATGGGAAATCTTAGTTCTAACTCGCATAGGGATCTAATATTATGTTTGTTTACTATGTTTGTGCAGGTCTAGGATAGGGGTTCACATTTATAAGTATAGATGTTTAGTCTGTAAATAAATACACATTGATTAAGGGTGGATTGCATTTTCTCTTCTTAAAAAAGTATTTGACATGTCAAAATATGAGCCATATTCTATTGAATAGCTCTGAAATTTGAAACATAGTAGACAATGTTTACTTAAGTATTATTTTAAAGTTTTAAACCATGTTTCCACAAAAAAATTATGTATACCATAGCTACTCAAACCAAAAAGAATTTCCTACATATTTTACTCATGAAATAGATATTCTTGTTGCTACAACAGGTGTGCCAAATTTGGTTTGTGGTGATTGGCTAAAACCTACTGTAGTACTAATTCATCTTGGCTTTAATGTAGTAGAAGTATGGTGCCTTCTAACTGCCTCTTTCAAAAATATTTTTTAAGTAAAAGATAATTAATATATAGCAAATTAAAACTAGATTGCTTCCACTTTTGTAGGATCATAGTGCTAAAAAAGAATACCAATTAGTTGATCATGTTTCCTATGAAGAGGCTTCAAGAATAGTTTCATCAATTAATCCACTACCTTGTCATCTTGGTCTGATGACTATTGCAATACTTTTATCCATTACTCTATAATCAACAAAACAAACATATGGGTTTAATTGAGGTTTTTGATGTTTGATCAAGGCCTTTTTCAATACACTTCACATTATAAGTTTTATGAAGCTTATAAATGAGTTATCTATTACTGAATGAAATAAAAAGATAATTTTTAAGTCATTTTTTGGAGACATTAGACATCTATAAGAGGACTTAGGACTATATGCTTTCATTTTCATTTGTGCAGAAAATTATAACATTTAAGCAGGTTGGTTATACATGAGTCTATGTGCAATGAAAGTTCTAAAGATCTTTTCTTTTTTAAAGAAGATTTTTTATCATATATGTTGAATGGTTAATTAAATATTTGAACTCATTAATATTTACATAATGTTGACAACATGTAAATTGTGCTTTCTTCATGGCCTAAAAGCACAACCAAAGCATCTTAGAATTTTGAAGTGAGCAAAATTCTTTTGTTACAAGGGTCATTTTCTAATGGAAGAGAAAATTGACTCTATCAATGATCAAATTCCTAAATTTAGGTGACAACTTCTTTATCCTAACCAATTGTTCCTAAAACACAACAAACACAATAAATACAAACAAAACTATGCTAAAAATTTCGCTCTGCAGCTCTTGTTGTTGATACGACCATCTATATATTTTGTTTGGTTTAACATTTTATTTAAGCCTTAATTGTTATGATTCTTATTGTTAGTCAGCCTTCCATGTTATATTAAATATGTCACATTCTATCTATTTCATATCTTATTCTTCCTCACATATCTAGCATCCCCTTTCTGCATCGGAGAGGAACATAGCATAACCATATTTATTGATAGGTGACATAGAGCTGGTATAATCCTAATTCCTTCTAGATAACCACTGACGTTATGCCATATTTCTTTCGGCTCTGTATTTTGATGCTCTGGTGCTGAAATTTGTGTTTGTATTCCGATGCTCTGGTCCTGATATTCGGGTCTGTATTCTGATTCTCTTGTCCTGACAAATGAGCTTTTCGGTCATTTATATTTCAGGCGTTGAGCGTTCCACTCAATACACGACATGTCTTATTCTTCCCAACATATCTAATATTCCCTTTCTGTTTCGGAGAGGAACATAGCATCACTATGTTCCAAGGTGTGGGAGTAGGCGACATCGAGCTAGCATAGTCCTGATTCCTTCTAGATAGCCACTGACATCATGCCATTTTTCTTTCGGCTCTGTATTCTAATACTGTGGTCCCAACAAATGAGCTTTTCACTCAATACATGTTTTGTAAGCATATATAAGGAACAAAACTCCTTGAATTTGGCGTCCGTTGTTTGTTTTAAAGGTTTTGTTTTGTGAGCATTTGACATCCCGCTATAGATAGTGTTCTCAATATGAATCAATATAGATGTACTCACAGAGCAGCTGCCACACCACCTGCTGTCAATATAGATAGCGTTTTGCATGGTGGTACCCGACCTTCTCAGCAAGCTGCTGCAACACCACCCGCTCAGCCTTCTCAACAGGTTACTATCACACCACCCGTTCAACAATCAAGCGTAGACAATCATGCCTCTTGGTCATTCCAGAACGATCAGAGCCAACGAAACTCTGGTTCATGGAAGAACAATCAGCAGGGTGCACCAACTAATTCATCTGTGAATATGTAAAGGCTGGTGGAACATTAATGAAGACTAAGCGGTAAAGTCCGCGCAAACAAAACTCTAAGTATGTGTTGTGTCATGTGTTTTCATGTTGAGTTGTCACACTCAATACGTTGTCATGTGTTTCATGTACCTATTTTTGGCCGTTTATGTTTTCAAGTTTTTGTCGCTGTTTGTTTTAGCTCATACTCTGAAGTTTTGTAATATCTTCGCAAGCTGAAAAGTATTGTGCTCTTTTGTTTCCCTTTGTGTTTAAATGTTCCTACATTCTCACATCTCATAGGAGAAGAGAACAAGAAAAGTAAAGCTAGATTTCCTATCTTTAACAATAATCAAATAAGATAAAAATTAATTCTTGATATTTCTTTCAACGGTATTTAGTTCTAATCTAGGGAAATAAGGAGAAATCTAGTTTGTGTGTTGATGATCAGTAGGAAGGGGATGGCGAAAATGAGAGGGATCATTCGAAAAGCAATGCTTGCGCCTTTCCTTGTGGATAAAATTTCATTGTTGGGTCGTGCACACCGAACAACTCTTTTTTTTTCTCTACAAGACTTGAATTCATTTTTTATCATTCGTGCCAAAGTTTTCCAAACAATGGAAGTGGCCTCTGTCAAATGATCAACATTACCCATGTGGGAAATCCATGAAAATGAAGAAACTACTCACAATTTAAAATGGAAGTGGCCTCTATGAAA
This sequence comes from Sequoiadendron giganteum, assembly GCA_007115665.2. Taxonomy (NCBI): domain Eukaryota; kingdom Viridiplantae; phylum Streptophyta; class Pinopsida; order Cupressales; family Cupressaceae; genus Sequoiadendron; species Sequoiadendron giganteum. The sequence continues at coordinate 61,621,340 of CM021101.1, read as the reverse complement.
TGATCAACATCACCCATGTGGGAAATCCATGAAAGAGATATATTATTTGCATGTACTGTCTTTCACAAGAATGTTTTAATAATCTTATTTTGATTTTGAAAAAAATTGGTGAAGGGGGAAAAATGCAAAATTAAATAGATTTATCCACGGTAATATGGTATGAATAGAACATAATATGTTAATAGTCAATGAGACTGAGCATAAATGTTAAATCCATTGGTTCTCATTGCGGTCCTAGCTTTTAACATTCCCAAAATGACATCTAAGCACAAGAACATGTGGTGCAAAAGTAAATCAATGTGTCTAGTCCCATATTGGATGCACCATAGTAATTCCATGTTTCTACTCCCACAGTGGACATGTGAAAGGTGTTGGGTGTGGGCCTCAAACTTAATCCATCATTAAGTATTTGAAAAAAATGATATACTCTTATGTGAAAAGTGAAAATGAAACTCTATTGCTTGTACATAAAAATCTTGTACAACCTACAAGACTACTAAATGTAGTATATATCAATCAGTTCATATAATGTCCAAAGTTTAGAGTTTTATTTGGAAATCGGCCATCAAATATTTGATTATTTGATTGTTGATTGGCTTAGTTCGATAATTTGAATATGCACCTAATCAACCATGAAAATGCAGCAAATTGTTATGATTTCAAGAAGACATAGAACAAAAAAATAGAAACAAAGGAACCTCGCATATAAATTTGAGCTTGATTTGGCTAGACAAGAGGTGCTAGTTCCCTAGAGCTAGAAGTGCAAACCTTTGGAATTAGGATTTAGATCTGAGATGACCACTGTTTATAATATCTTCCCTTCTAGACTTAGTGTTGAAACTTCATTTGTCATTAATAAATTCCAGTTTCCTTAATTTCTTGACTTGTAAGGCTTGAACTATTTAATGACCAATTAGGTCTTCAATATTTTCCCAAATTCACTTCAGATCTATAACCTACACATAAGAAAGAGGGAAATGGTTATTTCATATATGGGTTTTCCTATGTATATCGCATTTTGGTATTTTTACCTCCACAACAACAGAGCTTACCATTGGTTGAGGAGAGGCTAATGGATAAACAAGTGACAAATTGAAAATTTCTACAATTTACCACACAAAGTTGCATTCCTTGATGAATCAAAGTTGTTGTACTCGTCATGTTCAAGGATAATTTGATGCTTGATTTTAATTCATACAAGATTTATTGCTCACAAAATAAATGGATATGAAACACAAACAAACTCACATATTTGAATGAAATAGCATTGCAATAATTTTGCTAATTCTGCTCTTGACTACCTTTTAGGATACTTAATTGCTCAATTCGGATTCTAGGATGTATTTTTAGGATTTTAAATGGTGAAAAATATTTGTATTAATATGCAATTCTTTAATTTCCTACATATTTATTACTAAAACCTGATAATTGAATTCAAATTTCTAAATTTTAAAATGCCAAACCTAGTGTGAAATTCTCAAGGGTGACAATTTTTGACACTGCAGTAGGTGCATGGAAAAATAAAAATAGGAAATAGATTTTCCATTCAATTTTATCCCACTTTCTTAGTTTGCAATGACACTATCTCTATCTCTTCCATTACTATAAAAAATAGATCTTTGAATGTATTGACTACAACCAAGATATAGTATGCATATACAACTATTGTATCAAATTCATAATAAAAACAAGGAATAACAACAATGTGCACTATATTATCAATAAATAAATGCTCAATAAATTTCTTCCACAACCTCAAAAACAACTTGTGAAGAATATTTGAAAAACAAATCAGAAAGAGTACTTGATTTATGACACTTTCAAGTTGGACTCGACACTTCACATTGAACCAAAATAAAATCATTGTGTTGGGAGAGGTAGGGGTGTAATAAAACACAATGTCATTATTGTGACAGGATGAACAAAGCATAAATAAACACACAAAATACACACAGAGAATGCATAGTGACAATAGGTCTAAACAAACAGAAATTAACTTTACATATATTCCTTGTTTTCTTCAAAGTACAAAAACATAGAGGATATTCTTTGATTTACATGAACAACATAAAACTAAGATATTTGGATAGATGTCCAATGACTAGGTGCTACACTCACACCAAAATACATAAACTACTACAATCCTATAGCTGCAGTTGATAATGCCCTATGACTGATAAACTTTCATTTTGTGCTGATGTCATCACCTTACTTTCAGTTGGACATTCTCCTCACTGCTACTGTAGACTTAACTTCAAAAAAACTAACTTGTACTACTACTTCCAAGGAATACCAAGCATTCCTTTTGTTTATTTTTAGCTCATAAGAATGAGCACTTCATTCAAAATTCAAAATCACCTAACTCATTAAATGATGCAGGCTATAACAACTATTTCAAACTAAAAAACATGCTGTCCATTTCAAATTCAAATATACCTACCAAAATAAATATTGGAAGTTTACGTTGGCTACAACTTGGTGGTCTTCAACTAACATGGGGGATGAGGTGTCAGGTCTGTTGATTGCAGAATATTAAATATTCCAACACTCTCCCTTAATCTGCAAGTTCGTTGTTGCCCTGATGTTTCTTTTCGGAGCTAATATCTAAAGCTATCCACAATGCCAAGCCTATCTCTTGGTAATTCTTTGGTGAAGATATCAGCGAGCTGGTGCTTGGATCTACAATATTGAAGTTCTATCTCACCTTGTTCTACCAACTCTCTTATGAAGTGATAATGAATCTCAATGTGTTTGCTTCATTCATGGAAGATTGGATTCTTTGTCAGTGCTATGGAGGATACATTCTCACAATGTATTACTATGTTGTCAACTTGTTGTTTCTATAAATCTACAAGGATCCTCCTCAACCAAATAGCCTGATAAGCTATTGCATTTGTCGTGATGTACTCTTCCTCTACTGTGCTGAGAGAGACAACCGACTACTTCTTCGATGCCCATGAGATTGCACCCGATCCCATGTTGAAGAATATCCTGATGTGCTCTTCCTTTCATCCACATTGCCTACCCAATCACTATCCATGAATCCATCCAACTTGAATTCATTAGTTGCATTGTACATGATTTCATATCTAGTTGTTCTGTTATCATACCTCAAGATCCTCTTTCCTACTTCCAAATGCGTGTCCTTAGGTTCCTCCATCAACCTAGAAATAAAAATTACTGCATACATTAAATCGGGCCTAGTTGATGTCAAATACATCAAACTTCCAACCATAATCTTGTAGAGGGTTGGGTTCACATCCTTACTGTTGTTAATCTTGCTCAGTTTCAGACCTATTGTTTTTGGTGTGGGGGTAGGTTTGTTGTTATTCATTTTGAACCTCCGTAATTTTTTTTTGGCATAATTAGATTATGGAATGAAAATTTCATGTTGTGTTTGCTGAAATTCTATCCCAATAAAATACTTCAACAAACCTAGATTTGTCATCTCAAATTCATTTTTTATCACATCCTTAAAATCTGCAACTCTGTTGTCACTGTTACTAGTAAAAATAAAATCATCTACATACAAAACAACAATTAAAATATCACCTTCAAATGATTTGATGTAGAGTGTGGGTTCATTGCTGCTCTTGCTAAAGCCATTACTCAAAAAATATGTGTCTATTCTATTGTACCATACCCAAGGTGCTTGTTTCAGCCCATAAACAGATTTCTAGAGCCTATATACTTTGTCTTCTTGACCTGGGACATCATATCCAGGTAGCTGCTCCACATATACTTCCTCCTCCAACATGTTGTTTAAGAAGGTTTACTCTACAACCATCTAATACACTTTCCACTAATGTTGTGCTGCAACTACTATGAATGTTCGCACTATTTCCAACCCTACAATTGGTGCATATGTCTCATCATAATCTATACCAGGATGCTATTTGTACCCTTTCACAACAACCCTTGCCTTGTATCTTTCAATCTTCCCTTCATCTATACACTTGGTCTTATAGACCCACTTCACTCCAATCACTTATTTTTCCTTGGGTAAATCTATCAACTCCCATGTTTGGTTCCTCTTTATAGCATCCAACTCTTCATCAATGGCCTTACACCATTTCTCTTCTTTCAACACTTCCTCAAAGTGTGTTGGATCACTATAGGAGAATAGTGCAAAATCCAAATTTTCATGAAAATCAACATGTGTGTTGTCATAGATCTCCCTCACACTCCTTGTCCTTCTTGGCATCAATGATGCAAGTGTAGGATCTGAATTTTCTTTCGAACTATTACTACTCTGACTTCAAGAGCTACTATACTACTGACTATTGGAGCTATTGCTCTGCTGAATTCTGGAGCTACTAGACTGTTGTCTTTGTTCAGTGCTGCTAGACTATTGTCTCTGTTGAATATTGCTAGAGTTACAATTCAGCTACAGATCACTAGAGTTGTTGTTTACTAATGCTCTACGATAGTTTCTTCCTAAGATACTGCTCTCTTGAGCTCCCCCTAAGTTTCCTTTTGGAGCTTCATCATCATCTAAGGGTATTGTAATTGAAATACCCATGGTGTCATCCACTGATCCATCTAGTGATTCATTCTCAATAAATATAACATCTCTACTTATCACAACCTTCTTAGTGAAGGGATTGTACAATTTATAGGCTTTTGATTCCTCACTATAGCCTATGAAGATGCATTTTTCTCCTTTGTCATCAAAATTTTGCCTTTTCTCTTTTGGCATCTTATCACAGACGACCTTTGTGGGGCACCTATTCAGCATATAGACTCTTTTTGCTAAAATGTTTCCCCAAAATATGTGTGACAACCCTTTTTCTTTCAACATACTTTCCGCCATATCTTTAATGGTCCTATTTTTCCTCTTGGCCACTTTGTTTTGTTGTGGAGTATACTTGGTGGTGAATTGTTTGTGAGTACCCTAATTGCTACAAAAAATTAGGAATTCATTGGATATGTACTATCCCCCTCTATCTATTCTACGGGCTTTGATATAGTGACCACTCTCCTTTTCAACTGCTACCTTAAACCATTTAAACTTTTCAAAGGCTTCCAATTTGTTTTTCAAGAAATAGACCCATATATTTCTACTATAGTCATCTATAAAAGTCATGAAATATGTATTTCCAGCTAAAGTGGGGGTTTTCATGGGTCCACATAAATCTAAGTGCACTAACTCTAGCGATTCTTTTTCTCTCCTAGAATACCCGGATTGAAATGGATGTCTATGTTTTTTTCCTAAAATGCAAGCATCACACTTGCCATCAGATTCTACAATGGATGGTAAACCCCTAACCATTTCTTTTCTAGACAATAAACTTAAACTTGTAAAGCTTAAGTGCCCATACCTTAAATGTCATATTTTGGATGGGTCTTTAATGATTGTCTTGAATGCAAACTATTGTTCAACTATCGACCGATGTGTGACTGCTATGAGTGCCGACAAACAATGTTTTTGTTGACCATCTCTTGTTCCTGTCACAAACACTATGTGCATCTTGAGAGGAAACATTCTATTTCTCATCATCTGCACTACACCCATCACTCTTTTGCTGCCTCCTCTGTCAAATATCTTGCATTCTTTATTCTCCATCAATATTTTGTAATCATTTTTGACCATTTGTCCAATTCTCAATAGATTATGCTTCATGTCGGGGGCATAATAAACATCTTGGATTTTTTGCCTTTCACCATTCTTTGTTTGGATGTTGAATACACCTCTTCCCATCACAGGAACCTTCTCATCATTTCCCATCTTGATTTCTTATTTTATATTGTTGTCAATGGAGGTGAATTTTTTTTTGTTACCACTCATGTGGTTGTTGCATCCATTGTCCAAGTACCATACTTCATCATTGTTGTGTTAAACAAGGTTGCATACAATGAAAACATTTGACTTCTTGTCATTTTCAACCTTGTGCTCATTTGATACATTACCATTTTGGCCTCCATGGTCACGGTGCTTCTTTCTACACTCACTAGCATAATGGCCATATTTGTGATAGTAATAACACTGCACATTAATTTTTTCATTCCTTTGATTTGAATTATTGTTCTTCCTCTAGTATTGGTTTGCTGATAGTGAGTTGATCATCTCCTTTGTATTGTAAGAACATCCTCTTCCAAAATTTCTTCTTCCTCTGCCTTTTTGACCTCTTCCTCTATTGTTTCTTCATCTTCACCGACCTCTTCCATTCATCTGAGCTTTGAATGCTTTCTCTAGGGAAGGAGTAGATCTATTCAGTCATTGCTCATGGGTTTATAGTGAACCCATCAACTCATCTAAAGTCATCTGAGACAAATCCTTTGCCTCTTCAATGTAAATGACTACATAATCAAATTTAGTACGTAGACGTCTTAGGATTTTCTTAACAATCCTTTGTTGTTCCATTATTTCTCCATTGATGCTTAGTTGATTTACTAGGGTTGAAATCTTAGTGTGATAATTTGAAATGGACTCATTATCTTTCATTAGTAGAGTCTCAAAATTTCTTTTTAAGAGTTGCAACTTAGCTGACCTCATTTTAACAGTCCCTTTATAAGTATTTTGCAATATATACCGAACTTGTTTCCCATAGTTTGATACTGCAATATGTGGGAAAATAGCCTCACTCAAGGCTGTCTCAATCAAATTGAGGGATTTTGCATCCTTATTTCAGGTCTCCTTAAATTTATTCTCTTGTGCATTTGAAAGGGCTACAAATGCATTTGGGTCTGTGATATCATTGAACCCATTTGTGACCAACTCCCATAGGTCATTTGCATCTAAGATGATTCTCATCTTCTTAGCCCTATGTCATAATTTTTTGCATCAAATTTTGGTGGTTGTTGCCAACCTTTGCTATCACCTCATGCCATATTTCTTCAAATTTGAGAAAACTAAACAAAGCCTAGATAACCTAGGTCTTTTCTAAAGACACCCACAATAAACTTACTGACTGACTAATTGCCTAGAAAAATAGGGCTCTAATACCACTTGTTGGGAGAGGCAGGGGTTCAATAAAACACAATGTCACTGTTGTTGCAAGATGGACATAGTAGAAAGAAACACAAATAATACACACAGAGAATGCATAGTGACAACAGGTCTAAACAGACATAAATTAACTTTGCATATATTCGTTGTTTTCTTCAAACTATAAGAACTCAGAGGATATTCTCTTATCTACATGAACAACATAAAACTAAGCTTTTTGGACAAATGTCCAATGACTACGTGCTACACTCGCATTGAAATACATAAACTACTATAATCTTGTAGTTGCAGTTGACAATACACTGCGCCTGAAAAACATTCCTTTTGTGCTACTATTGTCACTTTACTTCTAGCTGAACATTCTCCTCATTGCTTCTATAGGCTTAACTTCAAAAAAACTGACTTCTACTACTACTTCCAATGAATACCAAACATTCTTTTTTTTTGTTTTTAGCTCATAAGAATGAGCACTTCATTCAAAATTGAAAATCACCTAACTCATTATATGTTGCAGGCAGTAACAACTATTTCAAACTCAAAAACATGTGCTCCATTTGAAATTCAAATATACCAAGTAGACCAAAATAAATATTGCAAGTTTGTGTTGGCTACAACTTGGTGGTCTTCATCTAATGTGGAGGCTGAGGTGTCAGTTCTGTTGACTGCAAAATATTAAATATATTCCAACACATTTCTTATTAAATAAACAAATAATTTAGCTTCATTTAAAAAAAAAAACTTAACTTTATTAATCTCTAACATTTATCAAACACTTTTTTTACTACACACATAACTCTCTTATAGTTATAAATAGATATATCAATTTTCCCCTATAAAAAATGCACACACTATTATATAGATAAAAAAATTATTCTCTCCCATTTCTAGCACTTTGGATATCCTACATTGCTCACTACATTAAATATCAATGATATTTAAACATTTTAATAATTATAGATACTAAAAATTAGTATTGTTAATCTACTACTTTTGTTTAGAAATTTCTATTTTAATTCATTCTCTTCAAACAATTCTATAACAGTTCTCAAATCAAATTACAAATTCATAATCATTCTTGAATAAAAAAATTCAAACTATTATATAGATGCATTCTCTATTCTTTCATTTTTTTCCTACATTGTGCATATTGTGTTGCTTGATTAGATTAAATTATATTATATTACAAAAGAAATTTATTTTAAAAGGTGAACCATAAATTCTATTAATGTACACTATTAATCTACGCCCAACTTAATTTTTATATTTTTTCCACTTTCTAATCAACTATGACCTTATTAATGTGCTTGAATTTGATTTGAATATTGTAATATCTTAAATGACTTAAAATTGATATTTTTTTTTTGATTCATTTACTGGTTGCACTGAGACATTGTTTTTCTCTTTTCATCAATTCTTACATTGATCAAAATATTTAATAGTTTTTTTAATTCTAGAAACAATCTTTCTATAATAGGTTCTTATATAAATAATCAAGAGAAACTCTAAAATCAAAGACTTGGAAATCATAGCTGAGAACTTTGGAAATTATAGTGGCTGGGAAAGAATTTCCCCTCCTATTTGGACATTCATAGGAACTGGTTCTTATAAGAAATCAAAAACTAGAATAGTGAAATGGCACGGGACAATGTGAAAATAAATGATTAGAGTTTTAGTTATTGGCTTATTTTAACTTACTTTATTATATGCTCTTGTTTTGTAACGCTAGGAACTTGGTATTAATGGTTGCTACATATTTCTAATGTTTTAATAAGACTAGTTTTGATATTGGTAATTAAATCTCTATTTAAAAAAATAAAAAAGGAAACCTGTAAATATATTTTCTTCCTAATTACTTAATTTTTATTTATTTTTATCAGTAATCACTTTTGATTGGAGCTTTGAACTAGTGGGGTCACAATAGGGGACCCCATCCATGAATACATGCCAAGGTATTAATACCTCCTTGATTTGCCTCTCGCTGTTGTCTTATCCTTCTTCCCATCTCTACTTTCTCCTCCTTGGATCTCCCTTCCTCCATCCCTCCTTCCTCTAATGCCCCTCCTACCTCCTCCTTTTTATTCTTCCTTCTCTGTTGCCCCTTCCTTCCTTCCTTCCTTCCTTCCTTCCTCCTTCTTCCCATCTTTGCGAGCCTCCCTATCTCCATCACCCTTCCTTCCTCTATTTCTCCGCCTTCCCCTCTTGCCACTTTGTTCACCGTCTCCTCCTTTCACCTTTGGTACCTTCTCCTCCTTATTCTTCCTCCAACGGCTAACGAAACCGCCTCCAAGCTCAATGTGTCATATTAACACACTTCTCCACCTCCTGAAATCCTTTTGTTCCTCATCGGCCCTCACCCATCCTCCAGTAGGCTCGACCTGTCAACAGAAAAAGTGGTCGAAACACCACTTGACACCAGCTCCTTGCATCTTCCACGGGAAAAAAATGGTTTTCAACCCCCTGACGATCCTTCTTGCATCCTTCAGCAGGCCCTATCAACAAGGCTCGTGTCTCAACCGTCACGTTGCGGGGTGAACCCCAACTAATTACTTAACTCTTATTGACACCATATTAAATTAATTATATCCATTTCAAATATATTTTGAAACATAAATATATACTATTCATTTCAGCTAGAATATATATATTATCAAATGTCAAAGAACATGTTAATATCCCTTGTTTAATTATTTCTCAGAACAAAACCAGAGATAAATATGAAAAAAATCCTAGTAGATATTCTTTCCAATATGGGCATCAATTCTATTACAATTTCTTTTACTCAGTTTTGGCCTACACATAATTCACATTTCACTTAAACAATCAAAATTGAAGGAGTTTCCTATGTCAACTTTATCATTCATTGCATTTCACTTAGAAAGTCCCAAATTAATTACATAAATTAATTATGATCAAATTCATTTTGTATGATGGTCATCCTCGACTAGAACCTAGGCAAGACATTTCTCTAATTTTAGCAAAAGAGTAAAATACTGAAGGATATAACCAAAGTCTACAAGAGACTAACTTGAATACGGTCATAACAAGAGGGACTTACAATGACTATAAATATCAATGATAAGTAAGTAAAAATATTGTGTGTGACCTAGATGTTGGGGCATTACAAATTAATCAAATAGATCTTGCTAACTATCTTTCTATGGCGTGCATAGCCAATAATGAATTACCCCCAATAAAATGGATTTGAGCTAAAATCCCAATTGTATTAAGTATGTAGGTCATGTGATGTTGTGTTTTGATAGTAATAACTACCTCCACCAACAATACTTATCTTCAAAATGTGTTGGCCCTTACGTGGGAACTCGCTTCTACTCATGAGCCCTTGATGGTTAATTATTTCACACTAGTTAATTTCTGCAGTTTCTACCGAGCCTAGTGGATTAAACCTAAAATTTAAAGCATTATGGTGGCATGTGGTGTCCTTGAACATCTGGAATCATTTGTTATACCAAGTTCCCACCCTCACACCAAAGCTACATGTCATATTAACACAACCCAAAAAAGCCCACAAGTATTGAAAACACAAACTTGTAAGAGATTCGTTGGTTGCATTTGTAAGCTTATCATAAACGACTAGCTCCCACCCTAGAAGACATAGTTCTTAGTAGGAAGTGTTATGGTGTCATAAATCAAAATTTACCTCATCTTCTTCACCTATTGCAATTTTTCTTCTTACATGTTTAGTTGTAACTATCTCATCTTTACCATCTATTTTCATCATTATCTTCATGTCTTCCAAAGGACTCACTACTTCTGCAATCTCCCTCCTTTCTTCTTCCTTATCCTCTTACATGAGAATCTTTCTTTCAAATAAAATATCTATTTTTCTCATATCTTCTTTCAAATAAAAGATATTCTTCACTAAGTTCATCAAATACCTTCATTTATGCTCCTCTTGTTTCACTTGACTCTTCTTCACATTCACTCCAATCTTTACCTCTTTCTTTAGGATAAAAATCTATCATCTTTATACGCCATTCAAAATCATCTTTTTTGTTCTTTATCAAGCCACCTTCACATAATTTTTCCTCATATTTTCTCTCATCTACTTCAACTTCCTAATTTTTCCTAGCTTGTAAGGCATCCATTCTTGCCTCAATCTTTTTTAATTCTTCACAAACCTTTTAGTTCTCTATTTCCTCCCAATATTCTTCCCAAAATGGGATCATCCCCTTTCTAATCATGATCCTCTTCCTTGAATACATATTGTGCACACTCTCAATTTGCAACTTTTGCAACCTGCACACACACAAAATTGTGAGAGCCAATGCTCCCTACAATTAAAGGAACTCCCTGCAACCAAATTAACACTCAACCTATCCACTACCTACAAAATATTCTAGAAGATACTCCTCTCAAGACTTCCTCTACCCACTTTCTCTCAGTGGAGAAAGTTAATGCACCTTCTATTAAGCTTTATCTCCACTAAAGTACAACCAAAAATTTCACTTCTCTATAGTTGCAAAAATCACAACAATTTCAACACTTCTCCCAGTGAGCTACCCGCTCTGATACCAAATAATGTAGATAAATTAATCTGAGCCTTATCAGGGAAATAATTATTTGTAGGTGGAATGAGTTCAATTCACTTTACACTTTTAACAATTAAAATACAAATGTTTCCTAGCAATTCTAATTTCTTAAATTTCAATGTGAGCATAAGAATTAATTAAATAATTAATTCAAATTGCTCCTATGACTCCACTTGAATTCTATTTGAAGAGTATGAAATTAAATTCTCCAATTCTCTCCTACACACCAAAACCAAAAATGTAAAATTAAATGAACTAAGGAAAATCACACTTTATTTTTTTGGGTAATGAGGATCACCATACACATGGGGTGCTCTTGCATAAGCTTTGAGGTAGTGCATCTCCATGTAATATTCTTCTTCTATTCTCTTTTATTTTACATAGTGAGTCCTTTTTAGTGAGCCCTTGGTAGTGAGCCCTTCAGATAGTGAGCCTATTGTAATCAAATTTCATATACAGATTTGATACTCATTATGGTTTTCCTTGATTAGGGTTTTCCATATAGAATCTAGTGTTCTATTGTGTATGGTAGTTGATGTGTTTTTGTTTCATTTTTTTTATACTAATAAGGGTTTATATATTAATAAGTGTTTTAATATTAATGAAGGTTTGAAGGTTTTAATGTACGACTAATTTACCCCCACCCTCTAAGTTGTCCCGTGAGTCTAACAATCTTAGATTTTCTTCATGTGCATGACTTGTACATCATCGATAAATTTCACCTAAGATTCTTACCTTGTTAAAATTACGCTTTAATTTTGACTTACACTTGAAACTCAAGAAATAGAAAAGGAGTTACTTGTTGTATTTCTAACATTAAAATTGAAGTATAAGTGGGTAGATCATAATGAATATCATCAATAATACCACCATTTGAAATATATTTTGACTTCTCCATATGGCCTTTTTATGACCATAAAGTTCCCCTTCATCAAAAATCACATCTCTTGACATGAAAATTCTATTATTATGAGTATAAATGCTAAAGAATAATTTTATCATTCACATATGACCATTATGAAAAAGGAAAAAGGATAGAAAACTTTCAAAGAAAAAGGCTAAAGAAAAAAACTCATAAGTTTTGGAGATAATTGATGTGTCGTATTTTCTTCAAATTTGCTTCATCGATAATAAAATGTTTTGATACAATATTTTTATATTTCTTTCTTTCACATTACTTTAATTTATTCTAAATTTATTTTAAATCGGGAAAGTAAATGTTTTTTATCCAACATTTATTTCAAATATATTACCCAAAAGGATTGAAAAGCATTGTTGAAAATTAATTAAATTTAGTATCTAATTATGGTTTGTTATGGGGAGCTTGTCATGAGATCCCCTATGTGGTCTTCATGGATATTTTTTAGTGGGAATAGGCCCTACCCCTATTTATATTAATCATGCATCATTGGATAAATCATCATATGTTGATCAATATGTTACTTTCATCTACCATTTGAATTATAAGAAAATTCATTACAATATTACCTCGACTCACCATTGACACATTAGGGCTGTTATAACATTCATGTCATTACACTCCAAAAATCGTCACCATTGTAAAACACTTCTTATTATAATAAGTATAAATATAAATAACTCTTGAGTGAATAGTAAACGTAAAATAAAATAACTCTTGAAATAATTAAAATACTAAATTCAAAATAGATTTTATTGTTAACTGTAGCGAAGATTTTTGTCACCTCTTACACCTCTAGGGTTTTGCACCTAAAAGGAGAGAGAAAAAGATCAATCACTTCATTCAAGAACAAACCTTTGAGATTCCAATGTAATAGAGATTGAAATCTATCAAAGGATATTGTTCCTAAGGCTAGAAGTTGATAAAGAAGATAAACTATGGATGCAAAACTAAAGAAATGTAAAGTATTTGAAAAAACATTGTGATATGTAGAGAGACCTAAAAAGATGAATAGAAATGAAAATAAAACAGAACAAGAAAGTGAAACAAAAAACATGCACTTAGAAATTGGAAAGTACTGGAGAGAAGCTTTCGAAATGCTACCAATTCTAAAATTCTGGCCTATCGGGACTAATTCGCCATTTTGGGTGACCTAGTCCCAGATCTGGAAAATTGCACGAAAGCTCATTTCAGCCAAATGGGTATCTGAATAACAAAAATCTCTGAAAAACGTGTATAGTTGGAATAAGTCACCACAACTAGGGGAAGTGTCCACTTTGACTTTTCTGAAGATTCGAAAGGGGAATCTATAGCCCCCAACCCACACTTCTACTCCTGATAAGTTTCAGGATCCAAAACTGCAGAATTCGGCTTGCAGGTATTCCCCGAGCTTCTCTTAGGGTTTTGAAAACCTTGAAGGGCTTTGACACTTTCATGAAAACTTTTCCAATATTTCTCTTTGACAAATCTACAAACACACAAGGAAAGAGAGAGAAATGTTGAATGCTAGGGCATGGGGGTTTGCCTTGGTCAAACCCCTTTTAGGTAATTAAACCAAAATGATGAAATAAGATAATGGAGAATGAAATATGAAACAATGCAATTAGAAACTTTCCATGATGATGATCTTGAATTTCTGCAACAATGATTGAAGAATCTTCCCTTGAATGCTCTGGAATGATGTCTTGATGACTTAGAATGCTAAAACCCTAGCTTGCTTAGCTTGAGATGGAAGATGAATGATGAATGAATGATGATTGAGTCCTAAATTAGGGTTTAAAGTCTTTTACTTATAGGAAATCCACCTAAAATGCCCATTAATTTGATCCCAAAGGCCGACATGGAGAAAAATAAACTTAAACCCTAATTTTTTCCCACTCAAACCTCAAAAACAACTCAAATATGACTAAGTCGATAAGTTGGAAAACTTAGTCCCACCTGGATGGGACTAATTTTTCTAGATGGACGAATTGGTCCTATAGGGGCTCTTTCGCCAACTGGGATGTCGTGGAATGCATATATTAAGTTTATATGTTGATTTAGTCTTTTTTTCAAAATAAGCCTCAAAATGCACAATATGGGGTCATAGGAGCCTATTAATGATGATGTAAAGTTCAATTAGGACTAGGTTGTCTAAAATAGGAAAACAATGTCTCTTTCTTCAAGAGTATACAATTTTCTACATTAAATTTAGCCCCCACTTTAGTGAGAGGATGAACATGCTTCAAACTCACACTAAATTAGACATTTAAGAGAGGTCTAATTGTACCAATGTGGATGGTCTAGGATAAAAATGATTAAGGAGGTGGTCAAGCCCCCATATCCAAGATCCTAAGTCAAACCAACATTATTGCAAGAGGACACACACAAGGGGAATGACATGCAACAAAACAAGATACACAATCATGCAATGGCAAGAACTAGAAGGAGGAGGAAATGAGGTGGATCAAAGATGTGCTCACTCTCGAGCTACAAAACATCAGGTTTTCCATGGGGTGAGTTGTCCCAAAAAGGTGGTTTAGTGATAAAGTCATGCCAATGTGTTATCTTCCCACTGTATAATGAGAAAGTCATTCCAGTGTGTCGAATTCCCATCATACTAACCATACCAAAGTTACACTCCTGATAACTTTGATAGGGCACCACAATGTAATGTTTTTTTTGTAAGTTTTTTTGTAAATGTGTTTGAATTTCAAGTAAAAAATTTGTTAAAGGGGATTTTTCTTTGTTCATCTAACGTCTTCTTAGGGAGCATTGTGCCTAATGTCTCCAAGAGAGGACAAGAAGAAGTGTCATATTGTTGCCCATGGGATTTCTCATTCACATCATGCCATGTCAATAGATCGTACACTCTTGGATGACATCAAACCCAATGACACCACCAAGAAGAGGACACATCACAAGAAAAAGAAAAATCACACCATGAATTTTTTTCCAAAATGTGTCTATGTATGCCCTAACTTTAAAGTGGTTTCTACATTATCACTGTCAACAATTTCTTGAAAGTAGCCAAGGACAAATGCTAAGAAGACATGAGAGCCAACTTGGAAAGCCCTATATCAAGTCATATTTTTCATTATTGAGCTACATCATGAATAAGTATGCCACATGCAAATCAACTTAATACATGTCATCCACATCTTGTTGGTTGTTTTTACTATAACCAGAATGATCTTCTAATTACCTATGGAATTGCCAATTCCAATCAGGGGCAGCTCAAAGGACCTAGACCAACTAATGAGGGTTTTAATAATCCTCCTATACTTCGAGCATTGCAAGACCCGGGAGGGTGATCCCTTAATGTGTTTACAACCTCTGCACCAAAATTATAAACAACATTAACAATAACAGACAATCTCCCTTGATAGCTCAACACAATAGGATAATATTGCATAAAATTGGTTGTTCATCAATAATATCAACTACTTGGAGCATGAGATAATTAAAAAAATGTTTCACAACTTAAGATAATCACTGATTTGCAATTTGTAGCAAGCACTAAGAAAAGACAAACAAATACTAAACCTTACAAATAAGCACAACTTAGACCAGTGCCATATACCATTGAAGGAGTCAAATTCATAAGCATCTAAGGATTTATGATAGATTTAACACCTAACATATAAGATCTCTTATAACATTGCCTTACAATACCACCAATTTTTATTTTAACCCAATACTACTTATCAAATCCCTATATAAACATATCCACCTATAACCCCATTCAAAAAATTTAATTCGTTCCTTGAATTAAAGCTAAAATGAGAATCATACACACCACAATAGTGAGATGAATGAAACAACCTTTGATCATTTTATTCCAGATTATGATATTCTTATACAATGGAGAGACATGAGTTCAAAATGAATCATTCCCATTCAAATGCTAGTACTATCATGAAACATCAAACTCCCATGAATTCAAAACCTACTACAGAATGACACAAAACTTGAATTGCATTTTCACTAAACCGACAGGATTTTACAATTTGCTCTGCAACTTCACCTAGACTCGAAAAAAAATATCTAACTTGCTAACCCCTACTTTTGGCATTGAAATCATTCTTATAGAAAATGAAGGAGCAAGCAAGCATTGGGCCAGAAGTACACATCTCACCGGTCACTTGGAGCGTCTTGTGATATTCCAAGAATTTGTTATAACAACTAATCCCTGAAGGATCTTCTTGTTCATCCTACTCACTGAGTATGGTTGATGCATCCACAAAAATTAAAGAAACCTATGCCAAAACTACCACCAAAGACAAACCGTAATCTATTACAACTCCAACAGTTCATTCATTAATCACCAACAACTAGTTCTACCTCACTCTTCCTCGGTCAAGTACATGTATACCCATCTCTGGTATTCTTCATACATCGGCCAATCAAAATTAACCACCTCATTCACCTTAGCACTATAAGGTGTGTACTTTACTGCTACTTGATTCACTTCTCTCTCAAAAGATTCAAAAAATGTGTTGGTACCAATGATCTTGTCCATATAGCTCATCAACAAGTCATAGTTTGAGTCATCAAAAATCAATTTGATTTGTGCATTGATGACCTCATTTGCTCTCTCCTTCCACTATTGCAGTGATTTAATATTTCCCTATGCATCAATTATATTAGGTAAATATGTATCACTCCAATCATCAAAATTATTTACCAATTCTCTGATTTTCTTACTCAAATCATTAGGTAAGGCTTGAAAACTTTGCAATTACTTTACAAATATTTGAGTAGGCCTTAATGATTGGGGCCTATTATTTGTATCAAACCTTGAGGCTTTGTACATTATATCTAAATCATTGGCCCTAAGTATCCATTTCTCAACTAAGGGAAATACTACTTCCTGATCCCTACTAATGTGCTTTATTGCATCCAAAAATAAAGAATACAGAGAATATACTGATGGCAATCTGCCATCAACCCTTTCATTTAAGTTCCTCAAAACTGTGTCAACAATCTCACTTTGTTTTACAAGTGCTCCCTCCTCACTTGCCTTTAAGGTTGCTTGTAACTCTATAATCTTGTTCAGCAACTGCTTCTTAGTAGGATCAACAAAGTATTCAGTTTCTTCTTCAACTGGACTGAGACAAGGAGTTTGGATGGGGGACCCTAGTGTAGAAACAATTGGAGAAGTAGGATGCATTGATCCTGATGTGGAAGGTAATACCATGATACCTGGAGAACTTGAGGACTCCCCAACTTGCCTATTTACTTTAACCTATCTACCTCAATTTGCAGCTCAACATTCCTTTCTTGCAACCTGTTGTACTCTCCAATTATAAAGTTTTATTTCTCCATTAAGCTCTTCTTCTCAGCTTCTTTCCTCTCAGGAGTATTTTGGGCCAATTTGGCCATATTCATAGTTAAGTTAGTAGCCTTTGTAGTTGAAGTTTCTGAGGCTCTCTTTATTATTAACCCTCCCCTTAGGTTTGGGCTAATTTCAATAACATTAGGCTTTCTTCCTTGAGGGGCCAATGCCCAAATTTCTAGGGTCTTATACTCCTCACTAAAAATAGAATCTTGCAATGCTACATTGACCTCTTCCTCAGAGTTCTGCATGGCATGCTTAGATTTTAAAATAACATTAAATTCTACTACATCTGATATATCCCATTCAAGAAAAATTAATACACCGGCCTGAGTTACTAATTTCCTCTACTCCCCAAGAGTGGTGTTCTTGAATTCTTCCATCAACCCAGCTTTCACTTCATCATCATTCTCCTGATTTGACCTATCAAGCCTCAAGTCTCTTCTCTTTTTGCATTTTTCCTGATACTCTTCTAATCTCATTCTCCATACCAGTTGCAAGAAAACTATAGTTTTAACAAATGCATCGTCATCTAAAAATGGTTTGCATGCCTCCTTCCCGACATCTTGCACACACTGTCCCTTCACATCCATATAAAAAAAAACTAATTGATTTGACCTAGGAGGAGAAGGTATACCAAGCTGCATATCCTGATCTATGGTAATGATTTCATCCATTAGAGTCTCTTGTGCCTCTTCAACCCATTGCCTCTTGGGCATGTGTAGGATCATCATGGAAAAAATAGGCCCTTAAGTGGCAATAAAATTCATAAAAATTAGAGTTAGGCAACTTGACGTAAAATTTTGGATACGTTAACTATATTATTTAAAAAATATGTAAGAATAGAATCTGTTGCAAATTGAATGTAGTTTCTAAACTACTAGATTTAAAAAAATTTAAAAAAAAACTATTTGGTGAAAATTTGAAATTTCAATGTAGTAGTACTTAAATTTCAGGGAAAAAATAGAAGTAGGTGTATGTCTGACCACCCTAACCACAATAAAATGATAATATTTTTTTATAAGATTTTAGATATAAGTAGAAGGCTCATGTCCCAATGTGATGCATATTTGTTTGTAATTTTTTTCCAAGTAAATAATTAATTATGATTTTTTTATTACAACTTAAAAAAAATATAAAACCTTGTACGTCTAACCACCTTAATTTGGTAAAAACTTCACTAAATTCAATTTTTTTTTTTTTTAATCCTATAGTAAGTGAAGCATAGAATGTGAGACATGTTTTCAAATCAAAAAATGTGATACCCTTTGAAAGCTATAGATTTTTTCAATCGGGCTGTCAATCAAGACTTTAGTCATAATTCAGCCACATTGGGCCATCATATCACTTACATATCGCCACTTTTTGGCCCATCATGATCCTACACATACCCTCTTAGGGCTTGGATCTGATGGTGGTGGTGAAGTATTATCTTCTGGTGATGATTCCAAATCAATTATTCTTATTCCTCTAGGTTCTCTGATCTTTAGACCTAGTTGTCTTGATGCTCTCATGATTTGCTTTCCTTTTTATCTTCCTCCTCCTCATCACTACTATCATTTCTCTTTCTCTTATAAAGAGGCCACTTCACCTTTGGTTGATATGTTGGCCTCATCTCAGTAGGCCTCACATCTAGCTCCTATGGGCCAAAGTCCAACTCCAAGTTTATTTTCTTTGTCATCAAACTGCCCATAATCTCTTGGAAGTTATCCATCGAGAAATCAATTTTCTTGTGGAATGGGGTAAATTCCATTAATGGATCATATTTGGAATCCATTTTATGTACAATGGCTAATATATTCTCATATGCTATCCATTTTTCCTTGTTCAATTCCTGCTTATTCAAATCAAATTCATTTCTAATCAGATCCTCAGGAAATTGAACTCGTGCAAAATTACCACCCTTTATTCGTTGTCTAAAAAGGGAAAAGAAGCCCTTAGGGTCATGTTGTTGCTTAGGGAAACACCTTAAATGATAATCATCAAGAAACATCCTAAAGTGGACTCATTCTCCCTTTGAGAACACAAATTCAGATACAACGATACAATCAGGGAAAAGAGTCCCTTTAACCTTCCCTATTAGGTTTTCCTCATGAACACAAACAATTTGCCACATAACCTCAAAAAATCCTACTATTGTTGGCACATTGAATGGGAGGATATGTGGAGTTCCTTGGAAGACATACACCCTTAAAATATTGTTGACTGTGTACAAGATAATGTCACCCAGTTTTGGCAAACTTTCAAACCTGGCTTCCTCCCCTTCGGTTTGAGAAAGTCATGTAAAACCTCAAGGATTCTGGGTACATTCACTATCAACTGAGCCCTCAATCCAAAAGCAAAGCAATTACCAAATTGCACAAAACTGGCATTCTCCTAGTTATAGGATAAATCTGTAGTCCATGCTTGCACCGGTAATATTTCTCCATTAACCTCTCGCCTCATCTACATTTTCTCTGAGAAGAAATCAACATTCTTGTATAGGAACATGTGCATCAATAGGGAATACTGGAAGAATGGACTGCCTGCATCCCTTTGTTGCAACTTTAACAACCCTTCATGTATCTTCTCTTCTAAAAAGGATGCAAAATCATAAATCACAAAGAAATTAGGGTGTTATATTTGCATCCCCATAAACATATAGGCAATTGGCATTATTGTATAAGGGTTAAAATCCAAAATCTAGCACAATGAATAGAAGGTGGCCAAGAAGTGGTTTGCAAAACAATTTAGCGTGAAAGGCTCTTGGTCACTAGGGCTGATATAAAATTTTTAACCTCATGCCCTTGCCATATGAGGTGGAAGTAGCCTAACCATGAAAAGTGATTTTGACCTTGCATACTCCTACTTCATTTCGTCAAGATTAATCTGAACCAAGAATGGACTAGGTTCACTCAGGTCAAAAATTTCTTGAAATTCCTCCTTGTTTATACTTAATAAGACCCCTCCCTCATTATCTCTTATTAGTCTCGTAATAGGGTCATAATGTGCTGCCACCACCTTGAGAAAATCCACATTGGGAAATACATTTGGTACCACCAGCCTCCCCATGTCATATCTCCAACCATTTGAGAAGGGATGAGTCAGATTCCTTTGACATACCACAATCTAAACATCTCCAGACTAGTCATGGGAACCCTAGCATCAACAATGTTGGAGCAATTGCATACTAATCCCTCAACTAGTGTTATTCCATGCATAAAAACCAATCCCTTCTACCTATCATTAGTCGACAACGGGAACTAATCTATGAAATTATCATATAAATTCCTCTATAGATAATCAACATGTCCAAAATGTTTCTTTAGCGGTGCCATCTTAAGAAAACTAGGGATTCCTTAACTTCAAAATCTTGACAGACTAAGGCTAAACAAAGAACAAAATTACAGAGAAAAAATTTGCAATCTCCTACAATTCAACTAACCAATAGCCCTAAAATAACTAACACCAAGCTTTTCGACAAACACACAACAATTTTCCCCAAATTCTTAATCAAATCATCCAGGAAGCATAGGAAATAACTCATGGCATTTGTCTCATGTAGAAAACCAAAATCCTTATTGTGATAACCATAACTTTGTCCTTGGCTCTAAAATTGCTTCACAAAGGTACTTCAATAATTTTTGAGAAAATAGAGCAAAATAAAATCACTTTATGTCAATCAAATCAAGGTAGTAGATGTCTTGTCCACCATTAAAGCTTGCTCGTACGCTCAAAAAATGGCTCCAATCGCATTTGATGCAAATTAAAATATCAACTATCAATCCTTCACTTTTGTCAGATCATCAAACATTTATCTTCAAAACAAGCTGACACATCTTCCATCATGACAATGAGGGCTGACCACACTATGCATCATTGAAGAAATCAACATGGGGCTTGCTTGTGATATCGTGATCAATAAAATCCTTGCAACTTCTGATCGCACGATGGTGGGGAACTGTAGATCTTAACCATCGACAATCCGGTTCACTTAATACAATCATCAACATTGTAATTAACCATTGCGCAACTTTCTCATCGAGATTATAACATCACCGTTGATTTTAAGATCATGCATCCTTTAGTTACTTTAGTAACCTGCCATATAACACATTAAAACCTAACAAATATATTAAAAAATATTATCCTCTCTTTAGCTTCCTTTGGAAAATACACATGGCGCCTGCCCACGATATCACAATTAGGTGAGACCTAGTGGTGGGGTATTTATAGGATTATGGGGAACGACTGAGATCAATCACTAGTGGATCAATGGTCACAAAGAAGTATTTCATACACAATATAAAACATTAAATAAAGACACAAGGGGACATCACCTAGGCTGACGAAAAACAATGGCTTAAAGTTGTTCTAAAGCATGGGGCCACGAGTCCAACCTAGACTTAGGGAATAATAAAGTTAGGCGAAAGATTTAAATCAATTTATTAAAAGGAGCCCGACTTAGATGAAGCAATGGGGCATAAATTTTTTTAGAACCTCTCCATAAAGTAACAACCAAATAGATCCCACCCAAGGCGTAAAAATAAAATACTAGGGTTTTTTCATGCAGACAAGAGAAAAAACCCCAAGCTTAGGCTTCTCCCAAGCAATATGAAATACCAGGATAAGGCAAGATAAAATGGAATTTAAGGAAAAAATTTGAAGTTCCATCAGTGGCTCCTATTGGGGACATTCATTCCATTGGAATGAAGCGAGAATTTAGAATCTCAGGTAGATTAGACCAGTTGCAGAGACAACCAAAAAGGATTATCCAGACAAAACAATCCAATAAGAAATAAACCTATAACTAAGATATATACAAATCTAAGCTAGTGTTCATAGAAAGCAACACTTCAAGCAAAGTACAATTTCAATAATTATCCATGAACTAGCAATTCAAGAATGTCACCTGTCATATCTTGGAGGAAGTATGAATCTTCTCCCCACTTACTATTGACCAATAATGGACCCAACCAGATAGCATTGAATTTTCCATGTTTTCCTTTTTTCTTCCAACTCGACATTCCACATTAAAACCAAATATCCATCTTGGAAGCTCCTTTTAGTTTCCCTTTTGTCATACAAATTCTTCACTTGCAACTGCAATTTGGGATTTTTCATTTGATCTTCCCTCGTGGTCTCATCCAATTCTATGAGAGCTGCCACTCTCAATTGTATTTCATCATCCATTTCATTATCATACATCTAGACAAACTTATACATTTCCATCAGGTTATTTTGGCAACCTTGCATTTATCCCATAAACTAATTCAAATGGGGCACAACCTATTTCCTTTTTCATAGTCACCCTCTCTGCCCAAACTTCTAATCTCAATTTAGAATCCCATGCCTTCTTATTTTGATCTAGGATTCTCTTAATAATCTTCATCAAGCTTTTGTTACTTGATTTTTCTTGTCCATTTCCTTGTGGGTGGTAAGGTGATGAGTAAGAGATTTGGATGCCATTCTTTTCATAGAATTTTGTGTATTCTTCTGATCTAAAACACATTGCATTATCTAACATAATCCTCTCTAGACATCTGAATCTAGTCACTGTATTACTCATTAGGAAATCAATTACCACCTTACTAGTTGCTTTCTTCATTGGAATTGCTTCCACCCACTTGGTAAAATAATCAGTGGCCACCAATATAAAGGAATTGCCTCCACTAGATTTACATGCTATTTCTCCTACAAAATAAATACCCCATTGCTGAAATGGAGATTGTACTGCAACTGGTTTTAGAGGTAATTTACAAAAAAAATTTAGCTTACCAGAGAAATGTTGACAGACATCGCATGTCTTCACCAAATGATGTGCATCCTTAAAAATGGTAGGCCACCAAAATCCAACCCTCTTTATCTTGTGTGTAGTTTTTTTGGCCATATAATTCCCTCCACAAACTCCACCATGCATTTAATTTAAGAGTCCTTGTGCTTGATCTTGGTCAACACACTTCAACATGACACCTTCTCCATTTCTCCACTAGAGCTTTCCAGCCATGATAACATATTTGATAGCATGTAACTTCAATGTCCTCCTTTCATTTTCATTCAAATTATCAGGGCATCTCATCTTTTGTAAACAATAGATCACACCTTTATACTAGTCAGAATGTTTCATGTCACATATGAGTGATTTGTTCTCTTCTCCAAGAAAGTTTATCTAATTTTCTTCTAGATTAATTTGAGCCATAAGCTTGGGCAATCCTTGTCCTCTCACCAGCTTGGTAATCTAGATTTAGTTTTGAACTCCTGGATCCTATTGATCCATCTGCATCTTCTTCCTGAAACTTCCTACTATGTGAAAATTTCCTTCAGAAAAACACTGGGTACATAGGCAATTACAGTGGCTCCCATTAAAAAAGTCCTGAAAGATTTTACTGATTTAACTAATGCATATTCCTATTTTTCATTTATATCATATTTAAGTTTTGTAGCCTGCGAAGATTTGCTGAAAAAGGCTACAAACTATTCAAAACCTTCTACATTCTTCTACAACAACACGGTTACAGTTGTGTGGAAAGAAGCAAATGAAAAAATCTATAGGGTTTGGAAAAATCAAGGGTTCTTAACATAGGATCCTCCTTTATAGCTTGCTTAATGGCTTGGAAAGCTTGTACTAACTCCTCTTCCCATTCAACCTTGGCTCCCTTCTTGAACATTTTAGAAATAGGGAAAACTGTTTCAGTGAAATTTGTTACAAACCTCCTTAGAAAATTGATATGCCCAAAGAAATATTGTATTCCTTTGACATTTCAAGGTTGTGGGATCTTGTCTATAGCAATTACCCTTTCTGGATCAATTTTGACCCCATCCTTGGAAACAATATGTCCCAAAAAATTTCCTTCCCTTACCCCAAAAGCACACTTCTTTGGATTCAAGGAAATACGATACACCAATGCCCTATTGACTACCTTCTCCAGATGTTCACAATGATCTTCTTCTTTCTTAGAATATGCTATCAAATCATCTTGATAAATCACCAAAAACAAATTAGTGAAGTCTCAGAATGCCACATCCAAGGCTCTTTGGAAAGTAGCCCCTGCATTTATTAGACCAAAAGGCATTCTCACATAGACATAGATTCCCCAAGGTGTAGTGAATTTTTTTCAAACTTCTCGGAATCCTTGACCATGAGTTGATTGTAACCAGAGAAACCATCCATCATAAACATTAGTTCATAGCCTATCACCCTTTGCAACATAACTTCCATATTCAGTAATGGAGAGTTTTCTTTCAATGAAGACACATTCAAGTTCCTGAAATCCATGCACAACCTGATGTCTCCATTCTTCTTTTCTCACAGGTACTAACACCCAGGATGAATGTCTAATTGGCTTGATGATCCCTGCATCTCTTAATTTCATTAATTCTTCCTGCATTTTTGGGGCCAAGGTAGGATTAATAGGTCTTTTCTTTTTCCTAAAAGGCTTAGCACCATCACTCAAAGGAATTTCACGTTGAAATAAATCCTCCCTATATGCCTTAAGATCATCATAAGACCAAGAAAAAACATGTCTAAACTTCCTTTATAGGTCAATTAACATCCTTCTCATCTTTGGTGACAAGTGCTTTCCAATATATACCTTTTTTGGTGATGCCTCTATTCCAAGGTTTATTTCCTCTAAGTCATCAGGATGAGAAACAACACGATTAGCCTTTGTCCTATCTTGATTATCAAATACTCTTTCTAGTACAACCAAACCCTTAGGAATAGTATTCGGTTTTAGTTGTATAAATTCATTACCAAACACAATATCCTTACAATCAATTTTTTCAATAAAAGCTCCAAAGTCAATTTATTGACTTTCATATTCATCCACACAATTCAAGAACCTTAGTATATCATCATCACTATCAAAAACTTGCCAATTTTTTATATTATCAGGAACGGATGGCCTTGTTTACACTTCAACCTTTGAAATTCCAGCATAATTCATGTCATCTATTTTTAGTGCAATGTTTGCTAACAAATATGCCACCTTATTGTGGCCTCTCTCCATCCAGTTTATACCAAAAGCATCAATTTTTTCCAATTCATCCCAAATAGCATTCCTATACCATTTCAGCCTTTTATTCTTTGACACATATCTAGATCTGACTTGGGAAACCACAAGCTCAGAATATCCAATTACCTTGAGATTCTTGATCCTATGTTTTTTAGCTAATCTCAACCCCAATATCAAAGCTTCATATTCAACCACATTATTGGTGCACTCAAATAACATATTGAAAGGGAACCTGAATGTATTTCCACATGTAGAACGTAACAACACACTTGCACTAGATCCCTCCTTTGAACTTGCACCATCACAATACATAGTCCATAATTCATCAGACTGATAGTTGCTTTACCTCCGTATCAATCAATGTAATAGGCTTATCACAATTGTGAGGGAATTCTTTAGCCCTTAATTCATTTATGCCACTATCAATAAAACATGTCATGTTTTCAGTAGGATCATGCTCAATCATATGACATAATTTTAACTCCCTTTCAATCTTGACATCCTTACCATCAATGTAAAAGGTAGAAAATGATAAATCACACTACATGTTACCCCCATTGATGCACTCCACTTCATTGACAAGAGAATCCCAAAATGAGGTGGGATGTCTGCAACTAATATAGTCATGGCTAAATCCTTCTCAGGATACTGATTTAATTTGTAAGGCAACACCTTAATAGTCCCAATAATTGGCACCTCTCTTGAATCCAATGCATAGCACTTACCTTGATTAGTATCCACTGTCAAACCCATTGCCTCCATGCTTTTTACTAGCATAACATTATTAGACACCCTTGAATCTATCATACAATTTCTCAAAGTTTTCACATTTATATCAACCTTTAAGAAAGAGGGGTTTTATATTTTCAAGGCACATATTAATAGAATTCCCTAAATACATAGGGGGAAATTTTCACACAATTCCCTCCACTTCTATATCTTTTCTTTCTTCTTCATCCTTTGCTTCTTTACAATTACCTTATTCAACTTTATTACTAGCCACACCTATAATCAAGGCTATTGTATTTTCCTTATGCTCAGTTATTCTCATCATTTCCAGCAAAGGTACATAAAATTTAACCTGGGAAAGCACTTGAAACATATTTAATGGTGTATACTTGGGTAGATCAGAAATCATACCTTCATCATTTTCTTTCTTCTCTAGCTGCTTACTTCCCCCAGGTTTCTTTTGCTTCTTATCTTCTAAAGCACGTTCAAAAAATCTTGCAATTTCTTCGGTCTTCACTAATGATAAAGTAATATCTTCCTGAGGCTTTGGAGCTTCAATATTTTTTGTCCAAACCTTATCAAACTTAACCTTTTTGATTTTGACAACATCCTTCTTGCTATCCACCATAACACCTTTGTTTTTATCCTTTTTTTCTTTGATAAAAAGGTCGGAAGGTTTACCCTATTGACCACTCAAAATTATATTTCTTAGCTGAAGTGAACTCCTCATTTGAGCAGCCATCTCCTCAGTCAACCAAGAAATATCATCTTTTGATGGTCTTCGTAAGGACACTAAATTTTTAGCTTGCTCCATATTGCAAGCATGATGATCAAAATCATCTTCTTCATCAAAGAATACATGTTGATGGTATGTCTCATTTCTCTGTCTCTGAATATCCACATCAACTCCCTATAATTCATCATCTGAGGAAAACTCTACTTCATCAATGCAAGATAGAGCCATACAAACTTGTACATCACCTTGCTCACAGTTAGGAATCTGTTCATGAGCATCCTCCTCTATTCCTTCAGTAACAAGTAATTTTGCAATACCACAATAATTTTGATCATGTGGATGTTCACACATTTCACACCATGTTCTATCTTGTACCAAATTTACTGAATTCTTCTACAAAGGATTTGGTGCATGCTGATCATTTTTAGGCTTCTTACTAGGTAGAACTAGTTTCCCATCTTTCCAATTTGTGTTATAAGGATAATTTTGCAGCCTAGGTGGTCTCTCAGTTTTATTATACTGCTTCTTTTCATTTCCTATAACTTTCTCTTGCTTGAGAACAATATACTTTATATCTTTCAAAGTACTAAAAACCTTATCCCAGTTCTCATTATCTTTAGGTTTTG
The DNA here is from genome assembly GCA_007115665.2 of Sequoiadendron giganteum. Taxonomy (NCBI): domain Eukaryota; kingdom Viridiplantae; phylum Streptophyta; class Pinopsida; order Cupressales; family Cupressaceae; genus Sequoiadendron; species Sequoiadendron giganteum. The sequence goes on along the minus strand of CM021101.1, from coordinate 61,593,520 downwards.
TAGTAGAGGCCTTCTCAGTCCTATCCTTAGGATTTTTCAAAAGTGTGGGTTCTTCCCTCCTACCATATTTTCTGGAAACTTTCCTATTAATTTCAATATTTATATCCATCTTGAAAGCATCTCTCATGGTCTGAGGGTCCTTATCTCTGAGGAGATAGGCCAGTTTAGCATCAAAAGCATTGAAATAAGTAGTTAAACAAGCATTTTCATCAAGTCTCAACACCTAAAACAATTTATACATTGCCTTTTGGAACCTAAGATTAAACTCTATCACAAGCTCATTCGATGATTTCTTGATGTTATTAAACTTGTTGAGCATGAAACTATCATTAGTTTTATCCCCATATTGTTTGTTGAAGAAATTTTCAAATTCATCCCATGAACCAATACTAGTAGTCAGTAGAACTCTATACCAATCCCCTACATCCCCGATCAGAGATTGTACAAAAAATTTCATTACTACATCTTCATGCTCTACCTCATAGTCATTTAGCATATCCATGAAGGCTTTTAGATTTCCTTATGTTATCACAACATTTTTCCCATCAAATTTACTCATCTTTTCTCTCAAATCATTAGGGATAGGGTTAAGATAACCTAGAATACCATCAAGAAACAATTGCCTATACCTTTCCAATTGTATAGGTCTCCTTTGAAATAAGTGTTTAGTCTTCTATGAATCAACACCTGGACCAAATTATGAGTCTTAGGGCCATCTTGATGTAGATTTACAAACTTGGTTGCATGAACCTTTGGGCCCAAGGTGTTTTTGGTAATGTCCAGACTAGTTTTAGTACCATTTTTCAAGGCATCTTGGTGACTTGATGAAGTTTCAACTTGTGTAACCTCATCCACACTTGACATTTTTAGGAAACTTATTGTCCTCTTCATTTCTGTATTTGCAGCTCAATCTCAATCCTTTCTAACTCTTCTACTAGTGCCTCTCCCTCCCTCCTAACCCTTTTCAAGGCAATCTCAGCTTGTGATGATACATGTGGTAGGGGATCTTGTTTAGGATGGTGAGAAGCCACCCTATCATTTATCTTAATAGCTTCAGCCTTTTGTTTTCCTTTGTCTAAAAAAGGCTTAGGGTCTAGATTACTTGGTTGAGGCTTAACAGGGTTTGAGGGTTTTGGGTTTGCAAGTTTTGGTTGGGCATCAACTTGACCTACAAGACTCACTTTAGACAAAGGCTTCACCCCCTTATCCAATATTTCACATACAACGAGACCCTCCTCTTCTGGCTTAGGCCTTTCTTGGTTTAGGAGCTTCATTGTTGCCAATTGTCTAATTAACCTATCCCTTTCAATTACATCATGCATTAGTTTTGTTTCCCTCTCTTTGTCCCTTTTCATCCTAAGCTCAGATTGTTTTTGGATTTCCCTCTTTAAGGAATCAATATCTCTGAAAACATCATCAGGCTCGAGAAAAGTCATATCAGAACTACATGTATCACTTAGGTCTATTAGGTTTACTTCTTCAAGTACATGCCTAGATAATAAAAGAGTTCCATCATCTTTAGCAGGAGGAGGAGGCACATCATTGGTGCTTTCTCTATGATGGCTTCAACTTCTAATCCTACCTCTTCTCTTTTCAGTATAGTGGACACTAACAGGTTCCTTATTTTGACATGTTACATCCTCTTGAATAGGTGTATTAAATAATGCATCAAAAAATCCACAACTATCTAATTCTGAATTTCTAGATGCTTGTTCGAGAGTTTCAGGGATAGGATGTAAAGGTTTACTTGTACCTTGGTGTACAAGATTCTGTGACACCAGAGGAGCATTGCTAGATTTGGGTCACTTCTTTATCCAATCCATCTTCTTCATTTTAGAAAGTTCACCTTCCAGTTTCTGTTCTAGATGATTCTTCATGAACGATCTAGGGTTTTTAATTTTTCGTGCTTTTCCAAAAGGTCCTTTAATTTGTATTAAATCTTCAAATAAGATGCACACTAGTGCAGAGACTTCAGAGTCAGCACCCAATTATCTTGGGGATACCAACCATCGAGAAACACTTGGTAAAATGCAAAAGACCCATTGAACTTTATACTGACAATGTACAAAATACTTCACTAAACAATCCAAAACATTTGAAACAAAAAACCACAAGCTCATCCTTCAAATCACAAAAATACTATGATAACTCTATGCAAAATGGATAATCAACCGACTAACAAGAAATATTTAGACTAACTCCCTAGCATAGTCACCATTTTGTTGGTTGTTTTTCCTGTAACTAGGTTGATATTCTAATCTACCTATGGAATTTCCAATTCCAATCAGGGGCAGCTCGAAGGACCTAGATAAACTAATGAGGGTTTTAATAAACCTCCTACACTTGCTTCTTTATTAGGAAAACTAGCTCCAAGAATAAGATCCATGCAATGAATAATACTCCTCACAAGTGGCAATCCATCAGGTACATTATCTGAAATGATAGCTTCATATTCTACCAGTAACTCTTTAATCTCCTCTAGTTGTTCTTCTACATGCTTCAAGTCTTCAATCTTCTTAGGAACCAAGGCATAACACATGTTCTCATGTCTCAATCCATCCAGAAATATCCTTCCATCAACCAAACAAATTCTAGCACTCATACAAACCTCAACTTTAGGAACATCCTCCAATGGCAACAAAGTCTGCTTCATCCCATTAGAAACAATGGTATATATTTTCTTCTTTCCACCACGAATAGGCTGTATATCATACCACCAAGGCCTTCCAAATAAAACATGGTATACATCCATAGGCATGATATCACACAAAAATTCATCATGATAATTTTGTATCTTCAATTTCACCAAACATTGTTAACTTACCAATATCTTATGCTCATCTTGAATCCATTCTATCTTATAAGGCTTCAAGTGTTTCAATCTCCAGCTTCAATTTGGTCACCATTTCTTCAGAAACCAGGTTCTCAAAGCTTCCACTATCAATAATCACTCTGCAACATTTACCAGCTACCTTGCATCTGGTTCAAAACAAATTCTTTCTCTGCAATGGTTCCTACTCCATCTCACTTAGACACAGTACTCTTTTGTTCACCAACACTTCTACTTCTTTTAGTTGATTAGATGATCCGACATGATCCTCCTTAGCAAAGGATGTGTTTCTACTCGTCTCTACTTGATTACATTGAAATTCTCTATGTCCTTCTCCGCCACACTTAAAAAAAGTTCCCCTAAATAATCTTTTATCTTGTCCTTTATCACCTTCTCTCTATAACCCTCATTCTAGGAACCACCATATCCTCCTCTTCGGTAAGACTTTCCATCATCTCTACAATACGGATTATCATTCTTACTGACTTCCTTATCTTTATTCTAATTTGCAAAAGATTCTCTTCCTCCTCCTATAAATATTCTTCCTCTCTAAAATCTTCCACCTCTTCCTCTCTGTCTCTACTCATGTCTTTTATTTAGCTTATCTTATGCTTTTAGGGCACATTGATATGCCTCCTCCACATTCAACAACTTAATCAAACTAATCTCATCTTGTATATACGACCTCAAAAAATTCACATATTTTTCTACTTTCTCGATCTCATCTTCCGAATGTCTGGATCTGATATTCAAGTTGTAGAACTCCTCAATACACTATGTCACACTTGACTTCTTCTGCTTCAAATTCTACAACTTTCAGAACAAACTGATCTGATAGTCTGTCGGCATAAAAAATTTGTTTAACTTATTCACCATTTGATCCCATGATTTTATCTTCTCCTTTCCTCTTCTTTTCTTATCTGTCTGCAAATGTTCCCACCAAACAGATGCATACGTCCTTTCAACTTTGTACAAGAAAAATTTACCTTCTTGTATTCGGTGGTACCTTCAAAATCAAAGTACTTTTCCATCACTATTATCCAATCAAGAAATTCATCGAAATCCAACTTACCACTATAATCTGATGGATTGAAATGTGGTCTAGTATTTATTCTGGTTAGGGCTCTTATGAACCTCTCTTCTCCCTGATCAAGGCTAGGTTGATCTTCTCTTTCCCTTTCTTCTTGCTCTTATACCTCTTCATCACTCACATCATCAACTAGTCGACCTCTCCTCTGGGCCATTTCAACTACTTCCAATCTAATAACAATTCCTCTCAACATCTCCATTATAGTTGGGTCTTCATTTCAACACACTCTATTTCCTCTACCATTTCTTCTTCCTGCCATCTTTAAAAAAGTCCTCTATAGCTATAGGTTGGATTGTCAGTCCCCTACCCCACAAAAATTCTTCAACAAGACTTCAAAAACTCTAACGATCTCTCATGGAACAAATCTTGCTTTGATACCAATCTGGTGTAGTCATGGTAGGAGGGTCCTCAAAGAGAACAGTCTAGACCGTGCAAAAAGAGTTACACAATAGAAGCCACTCGGAATATGAAGAAAAATTCAATTACATACATCCATCAACATTCGGGTTTATAGATTGGGCTTGTAGACATCCAAATTTGATCACTTCCATATGATCAAAATCGTCTATTACAATCATCTATTCCACTAACAGTGATTAAATAATATATTTAATCATTATTTTATTTTCTGCCTAAGGTTCATAAAGTATCTAATTAAATAAATTAAATACATTACCTTACCCCCTTGTCTTCTCTTCTCTAAATTAAATAAACATGACAAATTATTTAATTTGGTCATTTAACCTATTTGGATTAAAAATCAATTTTTAATTCTTCCTTTTTCTCTCTCCTTGTCACATTCTCCATAACCCTCTTCTAATCCGGATTAAATTAATTAATTTGTGATTAGGATGTGCACCACTTAATCTTGATTAAGTGTCACATCCTCCATAATCTCTCACTTGCCTCTAATCTCTCAATAATTACCTTAATCCTGTGTTTGCACAACCTTAATCAAAATCATTAACCATATTTGGCTTACCTTTTTTGGTCAACCTTCTCACTTACCATTTTTGGTATAGACTCCCTTCCCCATGTGAATTTTTAATTCACATTTATTCAACCAAGGTTCCCCTCTTCCCCATGTGAATTTTTAATTCACTTTTATCTCCCCAAGGTCTTCTTCATCCCCCATGCAAATGTGACATGTCATTTTACATGTGCCCAAGGTTTCTAGAACCTTGGACTTGTCACATCTCCCACATGTGAAAAATCTCCAGGTTTTTGGAGACCTCCTTTTATCCAATGAATCCTCCATTAAATGTAAATTTTTAATTTACATTTATTCTTCCCACACATTTCCCTTTTTCCCATGAATATTTTTGAGGAATTCTAAAATCCCTCAAAAGTCTCTTTCATCCTCATTTGGCAACAAGAAGTCCCTTTTTGAGGAAATCTTCTCATCCCCCAAGGTACCTCAAAGGTACTTGTCCTTCATCCACCTTATGTACTTCCCTTCCACCTCATGTCCTTCTCTTCCACCTCATTTCCACATCACTCCACCATAAGACATCTCACCTTCCACATGTCAAGATGTGAGGGCTTGTGAGTCCTCAACTCACCATAGCCCTTCATCTTGATGTTTGTTGGATCAATCCCAACCGTTGAATTCTCTAGAGAATTCAATTTAGCCTATAAATACCCCTTCAATTCCTTCATTTTGCATAATCAAGTCTTTTGCAAACAAACTCTTGCAAATTTATCATTTGAGCTCTCATCCCATTATCATTACATCCTCATCCATTTCATATCATTTATATATTCAACATAGCTTGCCATCCAAGGAGCACACAATTCTTGAAGCATCAAAGGGCCAACCAAGGAAGCAACAACATGAAGCATGAAGGTATAACTCATTTTGTTTATCTTACTTCTATGTTGTTTATTTTCTTAGGCTAATCTTATTGAGGTGCCCTATTATCTTGTTGCTTGTCTTTACATTGCATTATTAGTTCTTCATCTTGCATCTCACATTAGGAAGTAGCATTTTATTAGGATCACAGGGCTCATAGGCCTGATACAACATGCTCAAAATTATAGTATTCCTACATGCTCCTTAATGCGAATGAAAATATTACCGATAAAATCCCATATTATTCTTAATATCTATCTTAATGATCTATTACAATGATTTATATCAGATCCGAGATCTAGAAGCGTCCATGTCGGCCAAATATCATTACAATCTCTGATCAAGGAAACATAATGTGCATGAAATAGGTCAGCTTTAAATTCAAATTTCTCCTTAGCAGGTGCATATGATGAAGTGTTGACCTAAAATTAAGATTGGGGACACACCACGGAACAATTCGAAACACCTCGAGGGGATCTGCAAGTTATAGGAAGGATCCACAAGAGATCAAATTAGTCATTAAGCTCAAAACTATTTCAGTGCTCTATTGTAGAAACTATCACTTAATATGAAAGCGATAAATTGCTAGAAAAAGATACAATCGTGTTGAAACATTGGAATTAGGAAAATGAACATGTCCAGGATGAAAACATAGATCCATAGGGTTTGGTGAGAAAATATGATGAAATACCGAATATGCCAACTTGAACTGAACAAGAACAAAAACTGAATGAAAATAATTTTGGTTGATGCAGGATTGCAAACAACCAAAGGATGCTTCTGCATCACGTGCCAAATTCAACACCATGTGGGAAGACCATTTCTGTATTATGAATTGTAAAGCTACTAACACATACGAATTGGAAGACATGAAAAAAAATGCTGTGGGATACTAGTGAACAAGATTTACCTAAAATTATTTAATTAAATCTCATAGTTCTAATTTTTTTTACTTTATGTACCATATGTAAAAGATTTTTAAATAAGCAATTTTTGTGAATAATACAGAGCAGGAAAAAGCTATATTATATTCATAGAAAATATTTACATATAGCAAAGGCACTAAGGCCAAAACTTTGAGCCTTGAGCTTAAATTTTCTTGATTCTTCAAACTCACTAGGAAGAGGATTTTCATCATTACATAGAAAATGGAGGTAGTACAAAAAAACATGAACGCTCAACCTCCAAAATTACAACACCAAAAAGTGGAAATTATCGTCACCACACAACTAGTAGTAGGGTTCTCATCACATGAGCACATGGCCACCAACCAGACCTCAGTCCTCCACTTTAAGTGAATAAAATCAGTCGCGAAAGGAAGTGATCTCAACATGATAGACTAGCTCAAAATTGTGAATCCCTAGTAGGTAGTGAGTTGTAGGTTGTGCATGTTGCTGATGTTGCTCTAGGTTCATGGGCTAGAAGTTTGTAAGAAATGGTAACCATGACACCACTTCCAATTTATCCACATGGTGCTTGATATCCATAGTAGTCTGAATACCTAGGCCTAAGATTGCAATATGAACGACCTTTTCAAGAAAAAATAGAAGTGCCTCAGAAAAAATTTCTCGCTAGAGCTTGAGAATCCATGGATTTGGGATGTCCCACTCTAGTAAGGAGGCCATGAACTGAGAGATAATGCTGGTGTTGCATTGTGGCTAGTTTAGGTCCTTCACATAATCATGGCCCAACACCAACTTGAAAGCAATAATGGATAGGTCATCCCTAGTCCTAAGAAAGTGCTTAATGCAATGCTCAACTATTTCTCCCACAAAAGAGCCTTACAACTTTTGGCTCCAAAGCCGAATGGGAGTACCTAGGCTACTCATAGTGAAGCAGGAAAACATGGCGATTTTCAAAAGTATATTCAACAAGAAGCATGAAAAAATAAGAGCAACATTAATGACTATTCTTCAAAGTTTGAAATACTATTTATAGAAAAATGAGAACCAAGAACGGCCAGCAAACAAAAAATATTCCCGACAAATGACAATGAAAAACACAAGTAAGAAGTGAAGCATTAAGAAGGAAATCATACAAAAGAATTTTGCAAAATATGAAGAATTAATTTGAGTGATGGAAATTAATGACAATGTGTACATTCGATCATCATGTGTTAATCACCTCCACAAACGCCAACGAACATAGTTATGTGAAAAGACCATTTTAATGTCATATCCTACATATTAAGTATAGATGTGTTGTCTAGTTAAAATCCCACTTTCCTAGGCCATCGTTCCCCGAAGAAAAAATAAGGAATGTACTATTTCTATTACCATGGTGAAGATAACACTTTCAAGGGATACAAATGTATAATCCACACATATTTCTTTATTGGTAGTGATCAAAAAGAAAGGAATGAAGGTAGACCATGTACTCTATGAATGGTTACAAAGTGAATGAACCAAAAAAATAAAAAAAATGCCAAGTGTAAATCTCTATAGGCTTTCCCTAGGAAAGAATGTAGAAGAGTCTTTCAAAATCATAGAAATGGTTAAAGCTTCATCTTTCGACTAGACTGTAGAACTTAGATTCACTAAACCAGGCTATGTAAACATTTTCAGAAAATTATCCTATGCTAATGCACCAATGCCGAAGGAACACAACTTTCCTCATATCGAAACCATCAAGGAAGGACAACATATTGATCGAAAGGAGGTCAAAGATTTCATGGACAATATCTATGACCCTAAGCTACATTCAAATCCTAAAGGTCTTTGTGAAGGGGTGTTATAGATAATGCTCGTCTAGGGTAAGAAGAAAGCTTCGTAGCAAGGCTTTGGTACTATGGGTTGTTGCAATACATTCTACCTTACACACACCCTTGTCCAAAGCTTGATGATATATGTGCAAAAAAAATTGATGCAAATATTGGAATCATCAAAGACAAAAATATATAGGTCACCATCAATGCGGTAGCCATCTAGGATATGCTTTGCATTCCTGATGAAATAGAAGAAACTTATTTCTCATGAGGAAAAATGAACAAGTTCTAGGAGAAAAGAGAAAGGAAGTTTCAATTTTATAAGGACGAAAAGGGTAAGAAACCTAAAGATTGGAGAAATCATTTTTCCTCTAGCATTAAGGGCATTTCTTTCAGACCTATATTCTATCTTTGAAATGTTGGCTTCCATGTACGATTTCAATAAGGATGATAGGGTCTAGGATTTCTAGATGGGTCTAGCCTTCATGCTAAAAAAGGAAAATAGACAAAAATATTTTTAATTTGCGAAGGAAATTGTAGGCAAAATGCTCCAACAGTTAAGCAAATATGATTATGCTTTCAAATTTATTTATTCCTCTATTCTGACCCATTTGATTCTGCATCAAAACCCTGATTTCTTTAACACCCTTTTCCCCCTCATTATTTATGATGTGTCAAGATTAATCAAGCTTATTTCGACCTAGACCCATGTGCTTTCTAGCACATGGGATTATTATGAATTTGTTGAATAATTCTTCCGCCCTATGATTTAAGACTTGTCTGAATTATCTTTGTGTAGATCCTCCCCGAAGGAATGAAATGGATGAGAAGTCACTAGCCCCCACTAGATTATTTCATAGGAATTGATTTCAATTTCATTAGATTTCATGGATTCAAAGGAGAACCTTTTAGGTTATCCAAGTATGTCACAACGTGAACCCTCATCCTGAAGGTATGCCAATAGTTGTTAATTTCTGACTATGCTTATGGCACCAAGAAACATAAGAAAGTGTCGCACGTGATCCTGCTCAGTTTCAAAGAAGGCTAGGTAACCCTAGTGAGAAGAATGTATTGACTATAAAGTTGTCCTATCTTAGCCTAGTCCTCATTTATGATAAATGGAAATACAATCTAGATGGGTATCTATCATTAAAGCATGAGTGAAGGTCATATTGGGAGGAGTCGAGGAACCCAGAATGGTAGAACCTCGACTGTTATGTTTATTTGTCCTTCATAGCATTTGTGTGCCCTGTTTGGCTTAAGTTCTACCCTAAAGTTGTAGAGTACCGAAAGAGGCTCGAAATGGGCCAATCCCTTAAAACACAACTACAAAATTTGGGATGGTCAAAAAGAAAAATGGCCAATTTTTGGAGATATCAGCCAGAGATCAATCAACCAAACCCCATGTGTGAAAAGGTTCTGACTAATGCAGAGTTCAACTATATCTATGAACATGAGACCAAATCCGACACAGAATAGGGTTATGATCAGGAGTCTGGACAAGAGCTTGCACAATGTTCTGAACCATTCCCTTAAGTGACAGAGAAAGGAAAAATAAAAGAAAAGGCATCCCAATAGAAGGAACCACCAGCTGCTTCATCCAAAATTATTCTAATAAGAGCAAAGAGAACCCGACGATCCAAAGGAAGGACTCTGGTAGGTTAGGAAACACAAGGTTTGACATGATTGACAGTGGAAGGATCTAGAGCTTCAAGATAATATTCTACGAAGAGGATAATAATCCAAGACTTGGGCAGACATGAGGAGGGAGAAGTAAGCTATGTTTCAGAACTGTCAGAAGCTCTCGTCACCTAGGTAAGTTTTCAGCTCGCTATTCTTTCTTCCTGTGCTTCTTTGGTAGCTAATTGTGCTCCACCCTAGAAGAAAAATGTTTCTCTGACCAGTTCTAACATACTTATCCTGGAAAGGCCCTCCACTGTATTGGCCAATGAAACCCCTCTCAGAACCCCACGTGGGGAAAACACATCTTCCATTGCGACCATTGTTGATACTTTGATCAAACTATCAGAGGCATATATTACACACACATATGCCCATGATGCAAGTCTCATTGCCTTTACCTACCTCTCGATATATGAACCTGTTTCCATGGATCGATCCCTCTACTCCCATGCCTCCTCCTATTTCCATAGAAGATGTCATGGCATCGAACCATTCTCGTCGATTGCATTCCATTTTTCTTCTCCCCAAACTTAGTCAGTCATAAACACACTTATCACCACCCTCTATGCCTTCCACCTAGTGTCGCTATCACATCACAAAACTTTTGGACCCAGGTGGAATTGACTAAGCAGGCCCAACGAGAAAGAAAATAGAAACAATAGATGAAGGAAATGAAAAATCTAGCTACCCAAGGGATGGAGACCTATTTTGACTGAGAGTGGAATGCTTTTCTAATTTCAACCATGAGGTTGTGGGTGTCGAAGCCGAAAGGAAAAATGTAGTATGAATATTATGACATCCAGGTAGTCGGATTGAACCTAAGTGAATCTCTTATGCATGAAAAAATACACCTTGCTAAAGCAACACAGAAAGTGGTGTACACCAATTATGAGAAGTTGGATAGGAAGCTGAAGAAGCACAAGGAAAAGCTAGAAAATTTAAATTCCATAGTGGATTGGTTGCAGGCGGAGGCCAAATAAAAATATATTGACTTAGACTGACTAAGGTAGATACATGATTAGTAAGGAGAAGTGGCTAAGACCATTGAGGAGGTTTAGAATGAGAAGAATCAGTTCTCAACCAAAATGCGAAGATTGGAACAAGAGATTGAAGTTGGGTGTAAAAAAATAGAAAATGCAATGATCTTGATGCAAAGGACAACTGAAGAACATCAAAAAACATAAAAAAGAGCTCTCTAACCGAATTGGCTACCAAAATAAAATATAGAAGGAACTACAAAAGGAGATTCGAGAAAGAAAGAGCATCAAGGAGGAACTAAATAGTCTCCGGTCTGAAATAGATGAAAGTCTCTAGAAAGCTCAAGAAGAGGCAGACAAAGAGAGAAGGGAGAGAATGGATCTTGAGTCCATCCTATAGACTGGTAACAGAGATCTACAGAAGATATGATTGGAGCTTTCAGATGCACTCCAAAAAGTGGGCCAACTAAAGGAGGAGATGAAGGTTATGGAAGTTTAGCTCTAGCAGGAGTTGGCTGGGGTGAGGAAATCTGAACTAATTCTGATACTTCAAGAGTTGTTGCCTTCTCACTAAGAGAAGGTTATGGTGGCTACGGTAGCATTAAAGATAGCCTTGAGATTCTTAACAAATGCATTGGAGTTGAACGCAAGGGTCAACCTTTTCAAACCCTGCAAACGATCACTCCCTGAGCTGAAGAGTTGAATAATTTGATCACCAAGCTATACAAGGCAACCGGGGAATCATTGAATGTTGCTATAATTCTAGACCAAAGGGTAGCTGCAAGAAAATAAAATAAAATCATCCTCCGTAGTCAAGCCATCCAGAAAAGAAAATATTATCAACAAGTGCTAATGATGAAGGTTAGTGAAATAATAGAATATTTCAAGGCCTTGATCGAATCCAAATTTCCCTCTTTGTTCTCGCCCGACAGAGGAGTTTCAATAGAGGAAAAAATCAAAAGGGGCTATCAGAGCCAAGTAACATGATTTCTTTGTACTTCAAGCATTGGGCCCATCACCTTCAACCAAAGAAGTCAAATATTTTCTTCTTCCCTTGGCCTGACATTATCATCACATCAGTGTTCCAGCAAGATGGGGCTAGGTTTCTTTCAGGGATATCATTGATCTGGAATAGGCTTTTGAAATTCTGCAAATGCTTGCTCCGCCATTCGACGAAGACTAGGGGTTCCCACATGTCACTTTCCTTAAAATCTGAGGATTTCCTCTTTGTTTTGTGCTATGTATTCTATCTCGTTTCATGTCTCCATGGACAAAGGTGCCCTGTGAGTCACCAGAAATGTGAAGAAATTTTTCTCTTAGTCCCCTTTTGAGATTGGCCCAAACTTCCCTCTTTTCAACTTTTATATAGTGAGTAGACTTCACCCAGATATTTTCGAGACCACTCGCCCACAGAAAGATGTGTAATGCGCCATGTGGTGGTTGCGCAAATTTTTGCATATTGCCCTACTTTCAGACCCCTGGGTGAACACATGGTTGTGTTGTAGAGAATTTTTTGAGCTACTCTAAGAAAACTTGAAGGGCACCCACTAAAGTGCCATGCCATCTATTTCCTCATCAGGCGGGTTTTGCTACGTCCATAGGCATGTCTTTCTTTTAGAGATTTTTGAGGCGGTATGTTGGGCATTCACTCTTCCAATTTTTGTCTCTTCTAGTGGTGTCATCCTTATCTATAGCTAGGTCAATTGGATTGTTCATTTACTCTTGTAGGTTTTCTCTAATGCATATCTTTGGAAAGACATTAATGAAGCAGCTCAATTTTCATGAGCTGGAACTACCAAAACCAGAATGAATCTTTGATTGGATTGTAGAGAAGATTTTTTCAAGGTTATGCTTGTCAGTGGTGATGCTTCTTATTTTCTATAAAAGGGCACCAAGTTTTCTATTTTTAGGATCATATCATTATTAGAAGATTTCCTTTCGTTTGAAGAACTATGATGGATAGTGGAGGCTTTTACAAAGCTTGTTTATGCTCTTTTGGTAGTTTATGTACTATCAAGACTATTTTTCAGATTGGTATTTAACCTCTACATTTATGTTCGATTACAAGTATAATCAATAGAAGGAAGGAATATGTATGATTGTGCACTCTTGGCCTTTCTTGCATACGTTATTCCTCTATTTTACATATATTAAATGTGCTATGTCTCTTCATTCTATGCTTAGTCTTGATGTTCATCTAATATGTGATTAAATTTTATGATATATAATAGCTTTCAAAAAGATGAATCATGTATGTAATACTATTTAATATGTTGCTAGATAGCTAACTTTCATATTATGTTGTATGAGTAGATAATTCTATAAAATATGCCTATTTGACTTCCTTTCTTTGTCAGGTCTTAATGAAGTGTTACCCCACGAAGGTTTGAATATTTATGTATTCCCCTCAATGACCTTAGTGGTACATTCTCTTTTGTCAATTATTTCATGACATTCAGTATCAATCTCATTGGAAACAAGGATTTGATAGGGTTTTAAAAGTGTTTCGAAAAACTGTCTGACGCATGGCCTTATTTAATTATTTTTTTGCATTTCTTTCTCCCTTTCTCTAAAGCATAGAGAAGAGTCAACTTCTATAAAAATCTCAGAGGTTATTCAATGAAGTGAAATATGTCCCCCATTCACTGAATTTCCCATAAGTTTGTTATGGAGAAATGCAATATTTCATGTTTAACCATGCAGTTGAAAATGAATGATGTAAGTAATGCAAAAAATATCTAAAATGACATTTTGAGATGACTATTTTCCTAATTAATTACTGCTAAAAATAAGGTCCAAAATTTGGAGTTGAAGGTGCTTAATAAATATAGGACTCACTAGGGAGGTTGAGGATTTTGGTCATTGAAGTTACCTTTCACCCAACCTTGCAAAGACTTTTGGGAAAAGGGATAACTTGGAGATAGACGTTGAGGAGCTTAAGTCTACTATTGGAACCTTAATGGAGAGAGAAAAAACTATTGGAAGATCTAGCTACCATGCAAAATAATTAGGAAAAACCATTTGTAGCCTACAAAACTTTATGGAATATAGCAAAGAGATGGTAAAAAATATACCCGTCACCAGCTAGGTACTCTAGAAAAAACTGAAGAATAGTTATGGTAAGAATATTGGGGAGAATCTTTTGGATGTTGCAGGGTACAGATAGAAGGGAAAAAAATGGATAGTTATAGCATGCCACAATACCGATCTGATGGTGATACCAAGAAGAAGAAACCTTTTTAATTTGAAGAAAAAATGCAATTCCTTGTGAATGGATGAAAAACAATCAAACACCTCTGGTTGTTGGCTATGGACTGAAGGAAAATGGTTTTGCTTTGTGGATTGTTCATTAGGAAACCTAGGATCCTCAATCAAATGACTACCAACACAAGGTGAGTCAACTCAATTGAGGAAGACCTAAGTAGGTTCCTTTTTGGTTTTGAGGGGCTCACCACTAAGCTAAAGCTTAGAAAAGACAAAATCAAATGCAATGTATGAGATCTAACAAAGTAAGCTAAAAGATGAATACATAAATGAACTCTAACAATCCGAAAATTAGAAAGTGTGCACCTACAAAGTCTGGAAATGCCAAGAGGACTCTAGAATGCTTAAATTCTAATATTTTATGCTTACTAGGACTAAGACACTAGTCTAGGCATATGAGTCCAATCTATGATTTCAGGGTAGAATTTGGAATCTTCAAATGCCAAAATAGAATCTTCAAAAAAATTTGGAAAATACTTATCACAGGACTAAGACACCTAAGGTGGCATATTAGTCTTGTGAACTAAGTTGCTCAATAAATTTTGTAGTCCTCAAGAGATTCATTGTTGTTTTCTGTTCCTCTGATCTTAGGGTCTGAATCTTTAGAATCTGACCTATAGGTGAGTTTCCATGAAGATGAAAAATTTCTATGCAACTTTCCAACTTTGACATTTTTGCACTTAAATGATCTTCAAGTCTTCAACACCTAAATATGTAAGCACACATGAAAGAGAGGAAAAAACCTTCTTGTTAATTAAACCTTGAAATATAATGAAATAGAATGAAATGGAAAGAGATGATGAATGAACAAATGGTATGTTGCAACTCACCAAACCCTTATAATGAAGGCAACAATCTTATGTGAAATGGATAGCATGAATGCAGATCTTGATTTTGAAGAATTCTTGAATGAATCTTGACTTGAATTCTTGCTTGAACCATTAAACCCTACATAACAAATGTTAGCTCAAAAACACACATGATGGATGATGATCTTTAACATGATGCTCGAATCTTGATAATGTCTCTAACTTCTTGATGACTTTCTCTTCAATGCTCTTGAATTTGATCTCTTCAAGTGCTCTTAGTGCTCATGAATTCATCTAGATTGCTTCTTATGTGAAAATGAGTGAAATGACCCTGTATTTATACTTGTTCATGCTTAATATCCTGAAATTACAACACAACAAGCCAACATGTGAAAAGTGTTATGTATAATAAATCTCACCATAATTTGAATTTAACTTGGGAAAAAAGCTTGAGTGGGACCCCTACGCCCGAGGTGGCATATGATGCTCGATGCTTCAAACTTGGTGCACACAATTCTAGGAAGGTGAGTTTTAAGATGCCATTTTGAGCTAGGTCCCAAGATCTCGAGAGGACCCATACACCTAAGGTGGCATATGGGTCCTAGATGCCTAAATCTTGAACACAAACAAAATCATTAAATTATTGATTGTATTTTAATATTTGTTGGGATTGTCCTTAGAAATATGTGATTAATTAGGCTTGTGGATGAAAAATAAGACCAATTAAGGCACAAAGAAGCATAAATTAAGCAAGGCGGACCCAAAAAAGTGTGAAAATATAAAGGTATACATTTTTCTACACTACATTTAGCCCTCACTTTAGTGAAAGGATGAAATTGCTTCAAACTCGCACTAAAGTAGATAATCACACACTCAAGAGGGGTTTGAATGCACAAATGTTGGTAAGATAAGATGACGACAATCAAGAGGGTGGTCAAACCCCCAGGATTAAGATCCTATGGAAAACTAACATAAGTAGAAAGGAACACATATGTGAATTACGTATGAAGCCATAACTAGATCAGAAGAAACACCATCAAAGCTGAAGGAAATGGAAAGTGGGAATGAAAATGGTGACAAGAACATAAATGAAAACAAATCACACTTCAATAGGTTTTCCAACACGTTACAAACCAGGTCTAGTTTTTTGTTCAAGGATGTTTACAAGTGACGTAGGTTGTACACTATGCAAACAAAATGCATTCTCACAAGGGATAGTGAAGCTAGGTGTCCACTAGGTGAGCCCCTAGGAAACCATACCAAAGCCATACCTCTAATGAATCTGATAAGGTGTGACACAACAAGAACTTTAAAATTCACATGCACGACACTCATGAATGAAAAAGGACTAGACCCATGGGCTAGCAAGGTGTTTTATGCTAGGTGGAAATGGTACATATGCTTGGAAAATGCAAAAATAGGACAAGGGATGTTAAAATGGGTTTCTCTTAGTTCATGTAAGGTCTTAATACTAAGGGAAATCATACCTAATGTCTCCAAGAGAGGACCATTAAAAGGATAAAATATTCCCAACTTAGGAAATGCACTGTGGTCAACATTACCACTAAGAGGAATACAATATGCTAAGAGAGATCGATCTCTTGAAGGACATCACTCCCAAATTCACCACAAAGAGAAAAAGACATCACATGAAGTAAGAAAACTACATCATAGAGCATGAAAAACACAAAAGAAAATTCATACGAAATAATGCCAATGAAACAATACAAATGAATTAATGCCAATGTATGCCCCCACTTTAAAGAAATTTCTAAACACCATGATGTGAGAAATTACTGTAAAGTAGACACACATGAATGCAAACAAGACAAGAAAGCTATGCTATGAAAAAGGACAGGGGGTTTCCCCCCAGAAATGTATAAGGGATCTATGGATTTGTGATTTGTATATGTCTTTACTACAATGATATTAGAGAGCTTGAAACTATCGGGTGATCCCACAATACTAGTTTATAATTTTTGGGAAAAGTAGACACCAAACTATTTTTTTTAACTAAATCTTCACTTTCGGGCTACTAAAGTGGCTAAACCTTGAGGACTTTGAAGATGATGAAAACTAGTGATTTGTGGCATTTTGTCTATAGATTCTAAATATATATTTTTTATTTTTTTTGGAATCAGATGGCACTTATTTTTCCATCTCCTTCGAAAATTAGTCTTTTTTTTTAAAACAACATTTTTAAGGAGTGATGCTCACCGTATACAACATAAATTTTTTTGTATGAAGGATAAAATTCTAATTTTTTTGAATTTAGATTTTTAACTATGATATATAGCACTTTCATTTGGTTTTATAGTGTTTTATTGAATAATTTTTCCTTAATCAAGTTTCAAAGTCAAAGAAATTACAATTCAAACATAAGCGGTTCGTATACAACATAGCTTTTTCTATATATATAGAAATTCAATTTATTTTAATGGATCAAGGACATCAATACCTAGCTCAAACATATTTTTCAAAATTTTATTTTGATAATCAATACTAGGGTTCGAGCGAATCCCCTTTCCACAATGGGAAATGTGGGTACCCAAATGCAAAGGGGTTCGCTCGAACCCCTCAAAACAATTTCTTTTTGCATGGGTGAGTTTTTTGGAATTTTTCCTTCCTCACTGAAATTGTAAACCAATTTTGTGGGTTCACCCTATCATCATTCCTCAAATACTCATAGGACTGGAAGAATGATATAATATAGTGAAAAAAAGGAAAATCCTTTTGAATCAACATGGAAGATACCTGGATATATGGACACCTTATGTCATCCCAAAAAGGAAAACATAAGACAAAAGGAAAATGAAAAGATAAGAAAAAATATTTTGGGTCAACATGGAAGAGGCTTAGGTGTCTCGATGCCTTGTGTCATCCTAAAAAGGAAATCACAAGACAATTTAAAGTTAAAAGATAACGAAAATGAAAAGATAAATTCTTACAACATATAGAAGAATATAGGTACAAATAGAGGAATGCACAAAGAGAGAGATACATTAAAAAACATGATATGGGGGATCAAATTACACACATGCAATCAAGAAAAATGAATATTGAAAAGAAAGAAAAAAGACTAGTAAGGAACATGTGAGTCAACCATCTAGCAGGTCATCTGCATCCCAGTCTTGTTCAATATATGTGAAAAGAAAATCAATGGCTAGGGGGAAAAAATAAAGTGTTGTACTAGGAGAATCACTAGGTTCCACACATGGTGAATAACTTGTTTTAGGAGGATAATCATGGTTGTTACTGTCTAAGCTCATGGGTGATCCCACAATGCTAGTTTACAATTTCTAGGAGATTCTGATTTTTGCTGAATTAATTTTTTTTAGAAAATATAATGAATTAAGCCTTACAAAGTTATATTTTAAGGATTACAATTGAAGAGGGTTTGATCAAACCACCTTAGATATAAACCCCTTGGATAGAACCCCACTATTTTAAACCATACCTGGGTGATCCCACAATAGTGGTTTGCAATTTTTGGCCAAACTAGACACTGAAATTATTAATTTTAACTTAATATTCACATTCGGGAACCTATAGCAGTTAAACCATGAGGAATTTGAAGATGACGCAAATTAGAGTCTCATCACATTTTGTCTGTACATTCTAAAAAAAGAAATTCAAAATTTTTGGAATAAGATTGCACGTCTTTTTCCATCTCCCATGAAAACTAGTTTTTTTCATAAAACAACATTTTTAAAAAGTGGCGCTCACTGTATACAACATAACTTTTTTTGTATGAAGGATAAAATTCTAATTTTTTTGAATTTAGATTTTTAACTACAATATCTATCACTTTCATTTGGTCTCATATTTTTTTATTGAATATTTTTTCCTTAATAGAGTTTTGAAGTCAAACCAATTGTAATTTAGACATAGGTAGACTGTATACAACATAACTTTTTATGTATTTATCGAAATTGAATTTTTTTTTTTTTTAATGGATCAAGGACATCAATACATAGCACAAACATATTTTTAAAAAAATTATTTTGATAATTTTCTATTTTCCCACATGTGCAAAACGAAAAGCTTGATTTTCGGTGAAAAACCTATGTTTAATAAAACTAAAAAAACACATACATAATAAAACCAAAACATATTAAAATTATATTCATGGGATAGCTCATTTTGAGGACTACCATAATAATTTGAAATAAATTTTAAATGAACTCATTTGATCCCCCAAAAGGTAAATCAAAAGTGATTTTGTATCAGCATTTTGATAGGTGTAAAGGAGACTCATTTATAGGTATGGTTAAAAACTAGCGAGGTTCTATCCGAGGGGGTTTGATTTGAGGTGGTTTGATCAAAGCCTCTTCAATTGGAATCCTTAAAATGGAACTTTTAAAGGCTTAAATCATTATATTTTCTAAAAATATGTGATTTCAGCAAATATCAGTTCCTCTCAGAAATTGTAAACCAACTTTGTGGGATCACCCACCTATAACGGAGTCTCGTTTACACCTATCAAAATGTTGATAAAAAACCACTTTTGGTTTACCTTTTGGGAGATCAAATGAATTCATTTAATTTATTTTTTTGTAATTATGCAGTCCTTATTATAAGCTTCCCAAAAACTATAATTTTAAATAAATTTAATTTTTAATTATTATATTTATTTTTTATTTCTTGTGAATGTAGGTTTTTCACCGAAAATCAAGCTCTTTGTTCTCCACATGTGGAAAAATAGAATATTATCATTTCTTTTTTAAATATGAGTGCACCAAATATTTAAGTCCTTGATCCAACAAAATAAATTGAATTTTGATACATACAAAAAAAATTGTGTTATACGGTCTGCCTATGTTTGAATTGTAGTTGCTTTGACTTCAAAACTTGATTAAGGAAAAAATATTTAATAAAACACTATGAAACCAATTGGAAGCACTAGATATCATACTCACAAATCTAAATTAAAAAATAAAATAAAATTATCCTTAATGGAAAAAAAGTTATGCGTTATATGGTAAGAGTCACTCCTTAAAAATGGTGTTTACTAAAAAAAAGTAGTTTTTGAAGGAGATGAAAAAAGAAGTGCAATCGGATTCCAAAAAAATTTAAAAAAATATATTTAGAATCTACAGACAAAATTTCACAAATCACTAGTTTGCATCATCTTCAATTTCCTCATGGTTTAGCTGCTATAGGTGTTCGAAAGTGAATATTTAGTTAGAAAAAATCAGTTTAGTGTCCAGTTTAACCAAAAATTGTAAACCATTATTGTGGGATCACCCTCATGGAAGAGGAAAATAAAAAATTCAACTCATTATACACTTCCTTATCAGGTTTAGCAGTCTCATCATCATCATCCAGGTTAACCAAAACAAGAGGTCAAATGATAATGTCCATAGAAGGTGCTAGTTCTTGTTGTGGTGGAGACATAGAATCTTTTTGTTGTAGGGAGGAGGGAGAATCACCATTTATTTCTTCAGATAAGTTTGGATCTTGATTTTATATGTTTCTTTTTTCATTCATCTTTCAAGAAATAACACGACGTCTATGCCTATGCTCTCTAGCATTTTTTTTAATTTTGTTATTATTTTAAAGTTGCACTTGTGTAGTAGGTTTATTAACCATAGGTTTTTTTTTTTCTTATTGCAAGGGAAGAATGAAAGGAACCATGGAAGGTTTTTCAACCACTTTCTCTTTGTCTTTGTAATTTTTTTTTTTTAAGGAGGTAGAATATGACTTATTTTGGTGTCTATTGGTCTTTTGCAAGATATAGGCCAGGGATTTGTCATGGATGGGTCTTGGTTACTTGGAAGATCTTTAAGTTCAATATTGGTTTCGTCAAGGGGAGGAGGCTCAATCATGGGTTGAGGAAAGTTCTAAAGGGATAACTCTTCTATGCGTTTTTCCTTAAAATTTTTGTAGGATAGGAAAAATAAGTCCTTATGGGGCTTTATAGGTTCCATGGGCTCGAGAAAAATGAAATATAAGGAAAAGTTTCCATGGGAATATTGGGGACAAAAGCCACTATGGTTCACAGTGAATATTTCATTTCCAAATGGAAACTTCAAACATGTATGGACAATGGATGGGACTGCATTCATGGAGCGAAGCCATTTGTAGCCTAGCTTCATATGAAATTGATCTAAATTTGAGATGATGAAAAATGATAAATCTAATTTCTTCGATCCTACTTGTAAAAGGAGAGTGATTGAACCTATCATAAGGTGAGTGAAACCATCATGCGTTTTGATCCATGCTTTCGGTTTATCATATCTATCTTGATTAAGCTTATGCACATATATAAATTCTTCAGTGATCACATTCTCTCCATGAACATGATCAATTAAAATCCCAAGAGTGGGCTTGTTATTGATTATATCGGCAATGTAAAGAGGACCATTAGTTTCACGTTTGATTATTTATTTTAAGGAGAAAGAAATTTTAATGGGCATTCTAGTTTAGCCCATACGAGGCTTGATTTCAATCACTCGTATAATTCTATCCATAGGAATTTGTTCATTGGTATCTATAGGATTTTTTTCATTGGTATCCATAGGATTTGTTTCATTGTTATCATCATTTGTGTCGACATTCATCACATTAGTCTTAGTTTCACTAGCTTTGGCAAATGAAATATTATGGCTAGGCATGGGATTGGTAAAGATTTGAGAATTTTGGTTGGGAGGAGTAATAGATTTATTAACTTTATCATTCACACCTATAATTTGAATATGATTGGAATCAATGATGTCTTACACAAGATGTTTATAATGCTTGAAATGTTTTGTATCATGTCCATTTTACTAGTGATAATCACAATAGGTATTTGGTCTATAGCCTGGAGGTAATTTTTTGTTAGAATGAAAAGGTCGGATGGGAGGTAAGGTAAGCATGTTCTTATTTATTAGTTTCATCATGATATTATGAAGGGTATCGTGTAAGGGAGTAAATTGTCTTTGCAGATCCCCAAATGGAAAAAGGAGTACTCTTCTTTATGACAACCACTTGGGTATCAATCTATTGGGTAGGTGAATGGGGAGGATTCAGCTGGAGGAAACCCTTATTTTGTCTTTTGAAAGGTTGGTAATTTTTTTGAGATGAGGATTTAGTACTTTCAGGATAGGTAGAATTGGGTTTTGTTTCACAACTACTAATTGATTTCTGATAATCACGAAGGGTAGTGCACAAGTGTAGGAAGGAAGGGAATTTCATCATTCCAATCCTATCTTGAATCTTAGGTTGAGAGTTCTCTATGAACTTTCTTTGAAGGTGAGGATTGAGAATCATTATGTTAAATTGGGAATAAAGCAGTTGGTAGCGTGAAATGAAGGACTAGTGAATTTTTCACCATCGTTTTGTTTGCATCTCATCAAATTAGATAATGTCATTTGAGGATCCATATGCACTTGGAAATGGTTAATAAAGGCATAAACAAGTTCAATAAATGAACGAATTGAGTTATTCAATAACAAGCAAAACCAATCCAAGGTTGTATCTTTCAAGGGCCTAGGGAAAAGTTTAGCTAGGAGATTGTCTTTAAGGATGAAATCACTAAACAAGGTGGTAAAGGTAGAAATGTGGTTATAAAGATCCCCCTTCCATCCATATTTGTCAAATCTAGGGATCTCTATACCTTGTGGTGCACCAAAGTTATTAATATCTCCAAGCATAATGTATTTATTTTGACATAGTATGAAGGTTGGCCATTTTTATTTTTATTTATGGTTCAAATTTTGCATTGGAGGAATGAAATGTTTTGCAAAAGGTGGTTAATAATAGGCTCATTGTTTGTGGTTTGAGATGGGGATGAATATGGTGGAGGTGTGTATGTGTTGGAGGGGAAACTGAATGAATAACTTATGGTAGGATATACAAGGTTGGATGCCACATAGGTATAAGGAGAACTAGTGGAAATACTCGATGTAGGAAGGATATTTCTAGTAGGTTGCATCGTTGTGGTAACTTGAGGGTTGGTATAGGTAGAAATAGAGGTGATGGTTGAAGGGATGAAATTTGAGTTCTTCCTTGGCTTTGAATTTTTTTGGATGTTTGAGGACCATGGTTTGTGGGGTTGAGGCGTTTACCAAAGATTTGAGCTAAGTTGCAACAATCTCTATTCCTTCATTACTTTCAATCATGTGGTGGATGTTATCTATGGTAGGAATAATAGTATTTGAAACGTTATCAGTACTCAGACGATATTGTAAGCAAGCTAGCTCTTCATGGAATTGTAGTGATTTTTCATGAGGGACACTATCAGCCATTATTTCAACACTTTTCACATCACTTGTAGGTAAGGTAGGCATAGAAAAAGAGTTGTCAAAGGTGTGGTCCATACCTAGTGAGCTAGAGTCAACACCATGAGTGAAAGAGCTAGACAACCCAAGATCCATGATGAGTGTTTTATTGCGGGATGCCATGAGTCTCGAACTTCCTCTCACTATAGTATTAACAATAGGACACCAAGTAGTACAATTCATGCAAGGGAAAAATCAAGGAAAATGCAATGAACACAAGATAAATGATATGATTTTAACTCAATTCTTATGCTTAAAAATGCACTTGAAATGAAAGAAATGCTAATAACAAGAATTCTTCAAAGTGAAACAACAAACTGATAATAGAAAATAGAAGCACAAAATGAAACTTTTACACTGAAAATTCATATTCAGATTCAAACAAGGACTAGGATGCCCAAGTAGGCGACTTAGTCCAACTTAGGGTTTTTTGCAGATTCAGGAAATGAAACATATACAACATGCAACATACAAAAATATAGGAAGATAACCCTTAGAGGGACTAAGGCACCTAGACTAGTATTTTAGTCCTAGTTAGGGTTTTTACAACAAAAATAGGGAATTATGAGTGGTTTACTGAATTTGTAGGTTGTCTATTCAGGTGGCTTGTGTTCAATAATAGATTGTTGTGCAATTAAATGCAAATGCAAATGATAAATGATAAGTGAAAAGGTGTAATTATGAATACAATTTTCAATCTTAAATGAGGTAAGAATGCTTCTAAATGCAATTAAGATGTAATGACAATGTAATTTTTTAATTTCTCAATGAGATGAAATGATGCAAAGATGCAAAAATGCAACCTATATGTAGTTTCACTAATTCAAGATTTAGGAACCCTGGATGCAATTTCACTAATGCAAATGCAATGCATAGATGAATGCAACCTAGATCTAGGGCTATAGTGGTCTCCAAATCACAAATTAAGGGTCCAAAGGTTGGATTCACCAAAACAAATTGAAGGTAAATGTGGGCCACAAGTGGGGAAACAATGTGTTAGATCCTCTCCCTACTTGGTTTTCCTTTGTGGGCGGTTTATTAGGAAACCTAGGATCCTCAATCAAGTGAATATCAACACAAGATGAGTTGAATCAATTGAGGAAGACCTAAATAGGTTTCTTTTTGGTTTTGAGGGGTTCACCACTAAGCTAAAGCTTAGAAAAGACAAAATGAAATGCAATGTATGAGATCTAACGATGCAGGCAAAAAGATGAATGCATAAATAAACTCTAATAATCTAGAAATTAGAAAGTATGCACATGGAAAGTCCACAAATGCCAAGAGGAGTCTGAAAATTCTAAAATTCTGATATTTATGCTTACTAGGACTAAGAAACCCGTCTAGGCATATGAGTAATCTATGATTTCAAGGCAAAATCAAGAATCTTCGGATGTTGGAACAAAATATTCATAAAAATATAGAAAATACCTATGGTGGGACTAAGATGTCCAAGGTGGCATATTAGTCCCATGAACTGGGTTTCTCAACAAATTCTACAATCCTCAAGGGATTCATTGTTGTTTTCTACCCCTCCAATCTCAAGATCCGAATCTTCAAAATTTGACCTGTAGGTGAGTTTTTGTGAAGATGATCGCTTTGTATGCAACTTTGCAATTAAATGATCTTCAATTCTTCAACACCTAAATATGCAAACACACATGAAAGAGAGAATTTTTTTAATTTTTTAGTGGATATGGGTTTGCTTTGGTCAAACCCCTTATTGGTAATTAAACCTTGAAATAGAATGAAATATCATGAAATGGAAGGAGATGATGAATGAAAAAATGCTATGTTGTAACTCACCAAACCCTTATATTGAAGTATACAATCTTATGTGAAATGGCTAGCATGAATATAGATCTTGACCTTCAAGAATTCTTGAATGGATCTTGACTTGAATGCTTGCTTGAGTCATGAAACCCTACATCAGAAATGTTAGCTCAAAAACACACATGATGCATGATGATCTTTGACATGATGCTTGAATCTTGATAATGGATTCAAATACTTGATGACTTTCTCTTGAATGTTGTTGAATTTGATCTTTGTAAGTGCTCTTAGTGCTCATGAAATCATCTAGATTGCTTCTTATGTGAAAATGAGTGAAATGACCTTGTACTTATACTTATTCATGTTTAATATCTTGAAATTACAACACAAGAAGCCGACATATGAAAAGGGTAAGTAAAGAACAATAAAATCTGCCACAATTTGAATTTAAATTGGGCCAAAATCTTGAGTGGGACCCATATGCCCAAGGTGGCGTATGAGTCCCAAGGCTTCAAACTCGGGGCACACAATTCTAGGAAGGTGAGTTTTAAGATGCCATTTTGAGCTGGGTCCCAAGACCTCGGGAGAACCCATATGCCCAAGATGCATATGGGTCCCAAATGCCTAAATTTGGAACACAACCAAAATCATTAAATTATTGATTGTCTTTTAATATTTGTGGGGTTTGTCCTTAGAAAGATGCGATTAATTAGGCTTGTGGATGAAAAATAGGACCAATTAAGGCACAAAGAAGCATAAATTAAGCAAGGCATACCTAAACAAGTTTGAAAATGTAAAGGTATACATTTTTCTACACTACAGGTTGATCAGCAGCTCTCTCTAGTTTCTTGCTGATCTTTTTCTATATTTGTGTTCTAGTTTTTTTTTCCATTTTTTCTATTGCTTTTTACTTTGTGGTGTCTCACTTCTCAAGAGCTTCCTTACATGGCCTTCATGGCTATTTTTTAATGGGTACAAACTCTACCCATATTTATCTTAATCAAAACATCATTGAAAAATTCATCATATGTTGATTGATATGTTATTTTGATTCAACATTCGAAGTATAAGAAAATTCATTCCAATATCACTTTTACTCACAATTGACACATTAGGATTGTTATCACATTCATTTCATTACACTAAAACTCGTCACCATTGTAAATTAGCTCTTAGCATAATAAATATAAATAAAAACAATTTTTAAATAAGTAGTGAGCATAAAGTAAAATAATTAAAATGTTAAAAAATAAAATAACTCTCAAAATTGTTAAAATAATAAATGCAAAATAAATTTTATACTTGAAATTTTTTCTAAGGTAAGTACTAAGTGAGTATGTAGTAGTTTAAATTTTTAGTCAAATTTTTAATATATTTTAAATTTTTGACTATATTATTAATCCATAAAATTGGGAAAGAAGAGTGATTTGGATTGTTTTATCACTTATTCCTCTTCTCTTTCCTATGTGGTAAAAAAGTTCCATTAGTTCATAAATGTGTGTTTGTGAGAGAGAGTGTGTCTGTTTTAATAAGGTTTTCATAATTTTGTTTCACTTGTGCAGTATCAAATTCATTTGCATCTTAAAAGAGGTAAGCTTCTCACTACCTTTCACTATAATTATGTTCAAGATTAAGTAAACATCCCTTTTTATTATTCTTAAATCACATTTTACTCTCTTATTTGATATTTGTGACACAATGGTGTTGAGACTGCACTCACCTTAATCCAATCTCTATATATTGTTGTTGTTTATTTTTCCATCTCTATATATTTTTAGTTCTTGCCAAGGAAACTATAGGCACCACGTGTGCTTTAGCTAGTGATTAATAAGTCTGTTCTTAACGAATGAGAGATCATTTTTATGTTCTATTTGATAAATATTTGTATATAGTTAAAGTAAATATGCAAGATTTTTAACTTTTCAAATTTCAAAAAATAATTTTCTTCAATTTTATTGGCTACAAAAATTTGAGCGATAAGGGTGGATTTTCAGGAAGCATAAACTTTTTATCCCAACTTTTCAAGGTTTTTCGGCCACAAAGACCACAATAAAAAAAATATTTAGCAATTTTTAAGATTTCTTTTCAACTCTTGAAAACTTGTATACTTGTTATATTTTCTAGTCTATTCATTTATTTACTTGTTTATATGACCACCATTCAATAAAGTACAATATTTTTAATGGAGATTATTTTAAAATTAATTGTAAATTTTTTAAGATAATAATTATTAAAATATTCATAAAATGAACAATATTTTAACATTTTTTATTAATTGTTGTTTTGATTTTTACTCTAATATTGATATTTATAAGTTTATATATATATATATATATTGAATAAATGATCGTTCCAAACATTTACTCTTAAATTATTATTTTAATCTGACAATACAAATATCATTAAATTATTAACAAAATATACAATCTAAAGTATTATTTTTCAATTACCTATAAAGTATACAACTTAAACATTTAAAAAAATAATTAGATATAAGCCAAAAGATTCATAGATGTTCAAATAAAATTTCATGGAACTTTCATGTTAGTATTGATCAGTGTAGAATTTTGTGTATTGTCACTTGTAATTAATCTATTTGGTTATTTTTTATTTTTTTATTCTTTGGATATCATCATAATTAATAAATTTAAAACTTATCAACTTCAAATATTTTATATTTTTAAAATTAGAATTTAGATTAATTTTACAATATAAAAAATTTTGTATGTAAAAATGAAAAAACATACAATATAAAGAATACTTTCAAATTTAAATTTTAGTCTTTAATTGTTTTGATTTTTGAATATTCGTAAACTTGTTGAAGCTTCATTGAAAATGATAGACAGGTGGAAGTAATTTATAAAAATATATTATTATGGAAATAGTAAACACAGTTAATAATATATATAATTGTTTTTATATATATTATTAATTAATATATCTATAAATATAGTAAAAATAGTTTTTTTTTTTTTAAATTTAAATACTTTTCGATTAAAATTAAAAACTAATATATGTATGCTTAAATAGATTTTTATATATATTATTAATTAATATATGTATACTAGTATTTAATTAATTTATATTACATAATCATTATAATTTAATTAATAATGAATTTAATAATTAAATAATAAATATTCTATGAATTTTAGAAAATAAAATTTAGTTTAATTTTAAAATGAAATTTAAGTTTTGCAAATATTTTGTTGATTTGAATAAGCAAGTAAAATACTTTATGAATTTTTTAAGTTAGAATTTAATATGATTTTAGAAAATGAAATCACTTGCATGCAAAGAAATAAAAAAAGTTTATATATATATATATATATTTATTCTCAAATCATAATTAATTATTGTTGAATTATTTTGATAATAATATTTAGTTTTATTTAATTATATTAAATATAGTAGAATGATCAACCATTATAATATACCACTTCACCTTTTACATTGTATGCATTGTAAATAATCTCCACATACACCAAATCAGGCCTTTAAAGATGTATAGACATATACATTAGATAGGAAGTAGTTTTATTTAATTTATTTGTAATGAATAATTAATATAATTTAATGATTATTTTAAAAAATAGATAATAAATATTTTATTAATTTTTAAAATTAAAATTAATTCCAAGCTTTAAAAATATTTTGTTGATTTAATTTTTTTATATGATTAATAATTCTCACCTGAATAATAATTCATTTCACATAGAAATAGAATTCTAGATTTGATTATTAATTGACAACATGATTGGTTATTCAAATTTAAAGAACAATATACCTACTTGAAATAAAAAATACAAAAATAGGCATGCAAAATATTTTTTTATTTTTTTGAAATTAGAATTTAATGTAATTTTAGAAAATAAAATAATTTGGATGCAAAGAAAACATTTATTCTAAAATTATAATTAATAATTGTTGAATTATTTTAAAAATAAAATTTAGGTTTAATCAAATTTATTTGTACCAGATAATTACTATAATTTAAATGATTATTTTCAAAACTAGATAATAAATACTATATAAATTTTAGAAATTAAAATTTAGTTTAATTTTATAATTAATTCTAAGCTTTACAAATATTATTGTGATTTGATTAATTATTTTTTATGATTAATAATTCTAAGTCTAATAATACTTCATTTCACATACAAATAAAATTTTAGGTTAAAATACTTATTTTTGTTTGTAATATTTTTCATTAATGCTGAATTTATAAACTAATATTAAGACATTAATAATTTTAACCCTAATAGTACTTAATTTCACATATGAATAAAAATATATACTAACTTTTCTTTGTTTAATATATTTATTATTAATGACAAATTTATAAACTAATATCAAGAAATAAATAACCTTAACCCAAAGATTTATACTAGAACTCTAATTGAACCCTAAACCTAACCCTAATTCAACCATAACAATAAGATTTAATTATGGTTAGGGTTAGAGTGAGAATTTAATTATGGTTAGTGTTAGGGTTAGGATTCAATTATAATTATATTTAGGGTCAACTTTATAGGCTAATATTAAGATATTCACAGCTTTAACCCTAACCTAACTATAATCTCCACCCTACAATGCTAATTAAACCCTAATTGAACCATAAAAATAAGGTTCAATGAGAGTTAGGGTTAGGGTTTAAGTAGGTTTATTGTTGGAATCAGGGTTCAATTACCTAGTTATGAATAACATTCAATTAGTGTTATGATTAGGGTCAAGTTCAAGTTATAGTTAGGGTTTAGTTAGGCTTAGTTTGGTTAATCTTACAATTGGGGTTTAACTAGAATGCTAATTGAACCCTAATTTAACCCTAACAACAAGGTTCAATTATAGTCAATGTTCGGGTTCAATTAGGGTTAGGGTTAACATTTAATTAGTGTAATGCTTAGGATCAAGTTCAAATTACAGTTAGGGTTAATTAGGCTTATTTTTGTTAAGTTTACAATTAAGGTTTAATTAGAGTTAGGTTTATGGTTCAATTAGGGTTAGGGTTAGGGTTCATTTAGATTAAGGTTCAAGAAGGGTTCAATTAGGATTTAATTAGGGTTATGATTACTATTTAATTAGGGTTAGGGTTAATCTTAAGTTATGGTTATGAGAAGTTGACTTGGAAACTTCTTTACTACATATACCTATTGTCAACTTCAACCAGGGGAGTACTAATTGAATAATGAATTATCTTCTTTTTCAATTCGATTAATCATCCCCCCTAGGGTTTTCTTCACCAAGTAGGGGATTAAGTTAAAGAGACCCATTATCATATATTTTTTTCATCAAAATGGCAAAGGCCCTTAGTACAAAATTTATACTAGCCAATATGTTACAAAAATTTACATGTCTGACAATTCTAGTAACACAAGCCAGTACATATAGTTTTTAGATATTACCTGACTTACAAGATAGATGAGTTTCTAGGGGAGATGCAAATAAAGATGAATTTTCAATTTGTTTCAATGCCCAGTGTGGAGTATCCAAAATTTATTGTTAATTATGAATATGATATTGGCATATATCATTGAACTAAGATTGATACTATTGTTTTGATTCATTTGCGATAATTATTGGATATGTGTGTAAAATATGGAGATTTCTGTTTGATTGCAAAGAGTTATCTCTTGTGATTTATCAACAAATTATTATTTATGTTTGTGGGCTTCTTACATAAGACAATATATTTATGCATTTCTTGTAGAGTTTATTCCAATTGATCATAACAAAGAAACTTCCAATTTTGAAAAGAATATAATATATAACCAAATAATAGTGAAAATCCCAAACAAAGATTGTCAGGAGTGTATCTCATTTGGATTTTATTTAATCTTTCTCTTTATGTCTATGATTTCTTGAAGTTTGTCTAATCATCCAAATAAAAAATTTATGGATATGTAATACATTTAGTGCACGCATGCCCTAGTTCATCATATCTAGTAGAGAGCATGCCCATCTAGAGATGACCTTAGAATTTGGTTATGACTTGTTAAGAGATAGTGATGTCAACAAAAATTCAAATGAGACAAGCAAATCTGCAAGCTAAGGGTATACACATCAATGGCTAAGTTAAAATTCTAATACCCTAGACAAATACCAGTTCACATAGTGATGAGTCTGTAGTACAAAATTTTGATTCTAAATGATAGGCTTTAACTGTATTATCCTAGAAATGTATGAGCATTGTTTGGTCACCTTGAAAGGAATAAAATAATTTGAATCATAAATTTCTTGAATCATTATGGTTGAAGCATCTGATGTTTCCACCATAATATTGAGTAGAAATTGTCACATGAAGAGTGGGTTCTTTAAGGGTAAAAAATTTGCAATCCAAAGAGTAGCATCAAAATTTGATCTACAAAGGATAATTTAAAATTTTATATGGTTATTTAAATACTAAAAAAAATTACTTGAGAATTAGTTGTGCCAGAATTTAATCTTACACTTTATTTGGAAGGTAAGGGATAACAACAATAACAGTTAAATGTCTTAAAAACAAATTTGTTAGACAAAATGGGTAGATTTGATTTTTCATAGATCACTTTTTACATAGTCTACAAGAAATATCGTAATCTTTATTTTCAACTGAAAAAGGATTCGAAAAATTACATATCTATAAATTTATTGTAGACACGAAATTTTTTACCAAATTGATCCTATACGTTTGATCCTGATTTACTAACACCATTTGATCCTGAATCATCTCCTTTGCTAATCATTTAATGGAATAATCTGTATTTGATTAAATTCATCAATATTCATCTCTTAATTAAATAAATTAACTTTGTCATCATCTCTTGTTAATTAAATAAAACAATTTTATTTAATTAACTATTTAATCCCTCTTTTTAATTAAATAAATCATTTTATTTAATTAAATCTCTAAAGTCGTCTCATTTAAATTAAATAAATTAATCTTTATTTGGTTTAAATCTAACATCATCCCTTTTTAATTAAATAAATCAAATATTTATTTAATTAAGTCTTTAATCATTTTCTTCTCATTTTGATTTAAATCAATCCTAAAATCTAAGTCAAAATGGTCAAATTGGCTAATCTCCCTTAAAATTAATCAAGTCTTGATTTATCTTAATCTTAATCTATCAAATCCTCTAGCTTTTGCCACTTTCTCATGAAAATCATTTATTTGATTTATTAATTTTTCAATTACTTTAAAAAAGGCATCAATGGTTGGAATATTCCCCAAATTTGAAAAATCCCTCGAAAAGGGTTTGTGCATCCAAAAAAGCATTCAAAATCTCTTACATGTCCTTCTCTTGAGCCAAATGATATTAACTTCACCTTTCACCTCATCCTTCAAGCCATCTTTTGAATTTCAAATTTCCCTTTCTTTGCACATTCTCAAAAATGTGCTCATCCTTCATCCTCTCACATGTTGACAAGTGCGCTTTATCATTGGCTTATCTTTTGTCCCACATCCTCCATGTTTTGCAATCCTCCATCATTCTCATCTATAAATAAGAAACTCTTCTATTGATTTAGGGGAGACAACTTGAGGCAAAGTCATTATCTACAAATTCGAAGCCAAGTTTATCCATTGTTCATCCAAGTCTCCATTTTTATCATTTCATTGCTAGGTTATGCAGAAATTTTTCGAAGGGAGTATCAATCTTCATCAAATCATCACAAAGCTTACAAGGGATTGGGAAAGGGCCATTTTCCACATCAAAATGGCACCAATTCCCCAATGGGATTGAGAGTTTATTTGCTTTGAATAGGATTTAATCATTTTTATTTGTATTCTTCATTTATTCCTTGTTCTTTGCATTTCAAATGAATTCTATGGGAAATCTTAGTTTTAACTTACATAGGGATCTAATATTATGTTTGTGCAGGTCTAGGCTAGGGGTTCACATTTATAAGTATAGACGTTTAGTCTGTAAATAAATACACATTGATTAAGGGTGGATTGCATTTTCTCTTCTTAAAAAAGTATTTGACATGTCAAAATATGGGCCATATTCTATTGAATACCTCTAAAATTTGAAACATAGTAGACAATGTTTACTTAAGTATTAATTTAAAGTTTTAAACCATGTTTCCACAAAATAATTATGTATACCATAGCTACTCAAACCAAAAAGAATTTCCTACATATTTTACTCATGAAATAGATATTCTTGTTGCTACAACAAGTGTGCCAAATTTGGTTCGTGGTGATTGGCTAAAACCTAGTGTAGTACTAATTGATCTTGGCTTTAATGCAGTAGAGGTATGGCGCCTTCTAACTGCCTCTTTCAAAAATATTTTTTAAGTAAAAGATAATTAATATATAGCAAATTAAAACTAGATTGCTTCCACTTTTGTAGGATCATAGTGCTAAAAGAAAATACCAATTAGTCGATCATGTTTCCTATGAAGAGGCTTCAAGAATAGTTTCATCAATTAATCCTCTACCTTGTCGTCTTGGTCTGATGACTATTGCAATACTTCTAGTCATTACTCTATAATCAACAAAACAGACATATGGGTTCAATTGAGGTTTCTGATGTTTGATCAAGGCCTTTTTCAATACACTTCACATTATAAGTTTTATGAGGCTTATAAATGAGTTATCTATTATTGAATGAAATACAAAGATAATTTTCAAGTCATTTTTTAGAGACATTAGACATCTATAAGAGGACTTAGGACTATATGCTTTCATTTTCATTTGTGCAGAAAATTATAACATTTAAGTAGGTTGTTTATACATGAGTCTATGTGCAATGAAAGTTCTAAAGATCTTTTATTTTTTAAAGAAGATTTTTTATCATATATGTTGAATGGTTAATTAAATATTTGAACTCATTAATATTTACATAATGTTGACAACATTTAAACTGTGCTTTCTTCATGACCTAAAAGCACAACCAAAACATCTCAAAATTTTGAAGTGAGCAAAATTCTTTTGTTATAAGGGTCATTTTCTAATGGAAGAGAAAATTGACTCTATCAATGATCAAATTCCTAAATTTAGGTGACAACTGCTTTATCCTAACCAATTGTTCCTAAAACACAACAAACACAATAAATACAAACAAACTATTCTAAAACTTTCGCTCTACAGCTCTTGTTGTTGATATGACCATCTCTATATTTTGTTTGGTTTAACATTTTATTTAAGCCTTAATTGTTATGATTCTTATTGTTAGTCAGCTTTCCATGTTATATTAAATATGTCACATTCTATGTATTTCATATCTTATTCTTACTGACATATCTAGCATCCCCTTTCTGCATCGGAGAGGAACATAGCATCACCATATTTATTGATAGGTGACATAGAGCTGGCATAATACTGATTCCTTCTAGATAGCCACTGACGTTATGCCATATTTCTTTCGGCTCTGTATTCTGATGCCCTGGTGCTTAAATTTGTGTTTGTATTCCGATGCTCTGGTCCTGACATTCGGGTCTGTATTTTGATGCTCTTGTCCTGACAAATGAGCTTTTCGGTCATTTATGTTTCGGGCGTTGAGCGTTCCACTCAATACACGACATGTCTTATTCTTCCCCACATATCTAATATTCCCTTTCTGTTTCGGAGAGGAACATAGCATCACTATGTTCCAAGGTGTGGGAGTAGGCGACATCGAGCTAGCATAGTCCTGATTCCTTCTAGATAGCCACTGACATCATGCCATATTTCTTTCGGCTCTGTATTCTATTACTGTGGTCCCAACAAATGAGCTTTTCACTCAATACATGTTTTGTAAGCATATATAAGGAACAAAACTCCTTGAATTTGGCGTCCGTTGTTTGTTTTAAAGGTTTTGTTTTGTGAGCATTTGACATCCCGCTATAGATAGTGTTCTCAATATGAATCAATATAGATGTACTCACAGAGCAGCTGCCACACCACCTGCTGTCAATATAGATAGCGTTTTGCATGGTGGTACCCGACCTTCTCAGCAAGCTGCTGCAACACCACCCGCTCAGCCTTCTCAACAGGTTACTATCACACCACCCGTTCAACAATCAAGCGTAGACAATCATGCCTCTTGGTCATTCCAGAACGATCAGAGCCAACGAAACTCTGGTTCATGGAAGAACAATCAGCAGGGTGCACCAACTAATTCATCTGTGAATATGTAAAAGGCTGGTGGAACATTAATGAAGACTAAGCGGTAAAGTCCGCGCAAACAAAACTCTAAGTGTGTGTTGTGTCATGTGTTTTCATGTTGAGTTGTCACACTCAATACGTTGTCATGTGTTTCATGTACCTATTTTTGGCCCTTTATGTTTTCCAGTTTCTGTCGCTGTTTGTTTTTGCTCATACTCTGAAGTTTTGTAATATCTTCGCAAGCTGAAAAGTATTCTGCTCTTTTGTTTCCCTTTGTGTTTAAATGTTCCTACATTCTCACATCTCGTAAGAGAAGAGAACAAGAAAAGTAAAGCTAGCTTTCCTATCTTTAACAATAATCAAATAAGATAAAAATTAATTCTTGATATTTCTTTCAATGGTATTGTAGATATGCAAAACTGACATCATACATCTCGCTCTAACTAACATCAAATTCTGCTATTAATTAATTAAAGCAATTTATTGATTAATTCACTAAGGTTCATTAAATAAATCAAAATTATTTAATCAAATCCTTAAAGTTCTTCTCATTTGATTTATCAAATGTCACTTCTTAATATCCCCTAAGTTAATTAATCTAAATTTAATTAACTTCTAATCATGATTATCATTCTCTAGCTTTTGACTCAACTAGAGTCAAATCCAAACTCTTAACTAACCCACCCACTTGCACCAATAAATCATTTATTTGATTTATTATTTCCTCTAATTACATTCAAAATGGCATCAAAATGGAATATTCTTCCAATTTGAATCTTCCCCCCAAAAAAGGACTTGTCCCTTCCAACAAGGTTTTAAATGCTATTTGCACAAGTCAACATGGCATTTATTGCACCTTTCATCCCCCCAAAACATGTCAAGTCATCCAAATTTGAATTTCAAATTGGCACATTGGCCAAAACTTGCACATTCCTCACCCTCTCACAACTTGACAAGTGGCACCTTGTCATTGGTTTGTGAATAATCCCACATTCCTCAAAATCTCTCAATCTTTCAATCTTTCAATCTATAAAATGCAAAGCATTTCAACACAAATGGGACACAACACACAACACATTTCTCACTTGCAAGGTTATTCTCTTCATGAGAGAACTAATCTTGCTCATCACAACACCATTTACTTAGCAACTACATCTTGAGGCAAGGTTGCTCTCTTCATTTGAGAGTCAATCTTGCTCTTCACCATCTATCATTTGGCATCTTGCTTATCATGGATTGGGAAAGGGCAGCTTCCTACAACACTAAGTTGCACCAATCCACCATAGGATAGATTATGTTTCATGTCTTCTTTATATGCTTAATTTGGTTTTATCATTTTGTTTTGAAGAATGTTATGTTATCCTATGAGGATGTTAAAATCAAGCTAACCATTTGCAGATTTTAGCATCCACAGGTATTTAGTTCTGATCTAGGGAAGTAAGGAGAAATCTAGTTTGTGTGTTGATGATCAGTAGGAAGGGGATGGCTACAATGAGAGGGATCATCCGAAAAGCAATGCTTGTGCCTTTCCTTGTGGATAAAATTTCATTGTTGGGTCGTGCACACTGAACAACTCTTTTTTTTTCTCTACAAGACTTGAATTCATTTTTTATCATTCGTGCCAAAGTTTTCCAAACAATGGAAGTGGCCTCTGTCAAATGATCAACATTACCCATGTGGGAAATCCATGAAAATGAAGAAACTACCCACAATTTAAAATGGAAGTGGCCTCTATGAAATGATCAACATCACCCATGTGGGAAATCCATGAAAGAGATATATTATTTGCATGTACTTTCTTTCACAAGAATGTTTTAATAATCTTACTTTGATTTTGAAAAAAAATTGGTGAAGGGTGAAAAATGCAAAATTAAATAGGTTTATCCACGGTAATATGGTATGAATAGAACATAATATGTTAATAGTCAATGAGACTGAGCATAAATGTTAAATCCATTGGTTCTCATTGCGGTCCTAGCTTTTAACATTTCCAAAATAACATCTAAGCACAAGAACATGTGGTGCAAAAGTAAATCAATGTGTCTAGTCCCATGTTGGATGCACCATAGTAATTCCATGTTTCTACTCCCACAGTGGACATGTGAAGGGTGTTGGGTGTGGGCCTCAAACTTAATCCATCATTAAGTATTTGAAAAAAATGATATGCTCTTATGTGAAAAGTGAAAATGAAACTCTATTGCTTGTACATAAAAATCTTGTACAACCTACAAGACTACTAAATGTAGTATATATCAATTAGTTCATATAATGTCCAGAGTTTAGAGTTTTATTTGGAAATCAACCATCAAATATTTGATTATTTGATTGTTGATTGGCTTAGTTGAATAATTTAATCATGCACCTAATCAACCATGAAAATGCAGCAAATTATTATGATTTTGAGAAGACATAGAACAGAAAAACAGAAACAAAGGAACCTCACATATAAATTTGAGCTTGATTTGGCTAGACAAGGGGTGCTAGTTCCCTAGAGCTAGAAGTGCAAACCTCTGGAATTAGGATTTAGATTTGAGATGACCACTGTTTATAATATCTTCCCTTCTAGACTTAGTGTTGAAACTTCATTTGTCATTAATAAATTCCACTTTCCTTAATTTCTTGACTTGTAAGGCTTGAACTATTTAATTACCAATTAGGTCTTCAATATTTTCCCAAATTCACTTCAGATCTATAACCTACACATAAGAAAGAGGGGAAATGGTTATTTCATATATGGGTTTTCCTATGTAAATCGCATTTTGGTATTTTTACCTCCACAACAACTATGATGATGTAAAATAGAGCTTAACATTGGTTAAGGAGAGGCTAATGGATAAACAAGTGATAAATTGAAAATTTCTACAATTTACTACTCAAAGTTGCATTCCTTGATGAATCAAAGTCATTGTACTCGTCATGTTCAAGGATAATTTGATGCTTGATTTTAATTCATACAAGATTTATTGCTCCCAAAATAAATGGATATGAAACACAAACAAACTCACATTAAAATCTTAATGGATTTCTAGCATGATATTTGAATGAAATAGCATTGCAATAATTTTGCTAATTTTTCTCTTGACTACCTTTTAGGATACTTAATTGCTCAATTCAGATTCTAGGATGTATTTTTAGGATTTTAAATGGTGAAAAATATTTGTATTAATATGCAATTCTTTAATTTCCTACATATTTATTACTAAAACCTGATAATTGAATTCAAATTTCTAAATTTTAAAATGCCAAACCTAGTGTGAAATTCTCAAGGGTGACAATTTTTGACACTGCAGTAGGTGCATGGAAAAATAAAAATAGGAAATAGATTTTCCATTCAATTTTATCCCACTTTCTTAGTTTGAAATGACACTATCTTTATCTCTTTCATTACTATAAAAAATAGATCATTGAATGTATTGACTGCAACCAAGATATAGTACGCATATACAACTATTGTATCAAATTCATAATAAAAAAAAGCAATAACAACAATGTGCA
This sequence comes from Sequoiadendron giganteum, assembly GCA_007115665.2. Taxonomy (NCBI): domain Eukaryota; kingdom Viridiplantae; phylum Streptophyta; class Pinopsida; order Cupressales; family Cupressaceae; genus Sequoiadendron; species Sequoiadendron giganteum. The sequence continues at coordinate 61,554,713 of CM021101.1, read as the reverse complement.
CTATATCATCAATAAATAAATGCTCAATAAATTTCTTCCACAACCTCAAAAACAACTTTTGAAGAATATTTGAAAAACAAATCAGAAAGAGTACTTGATCTATGACACTTTCAAGTTGGAGTCGACACTTCACATTGAACCAAAATAAAATCATTGTGTTGGGAGAGGTAGGGGTGTAATAAAACACAATGTCATTATTGTGACAGGATGAATAGAGCATAAATAAACACATAGAGAATGCATAGTGACAACAGGTCTAAACAAACAGAAATTAAATTTGCATATATTCCTTGTTTTCTTCAAACTACAAAAACATAGAGGATATTCTCTGATTTACATGAACAACATAAAACTAAGATATTTGGACAGATGTCCAATGACTAGGTGCTACACTCACACCGAAATACATAAACTGCTACAATCCTGTAGTTGTAGTTGATAATGCCCTGCGACTAATAAACATTCCTTTTGTGCTGATGTCATCACCTTACTTTAAGCTAGACATTCTCGTCACTGCTACTGCAGACTTAAGTTCAAAAAAACTAACTTGTACTACTACTTCCAAGGAATACCAAGCATTCCTTTTGTTTATTTTTAGCTCATAAGAATGAGTGCTTCATTCAAAATTCAAAATAACCTAACTCATTAAATGATGCAGGCTATAACACCTATTTCAAACTAAAAAACATGCACTCCATTTCAAATTCAAATATACCTACCAAAATAAATATTGAAATTTTATGTTGGTTACAACTTGGTGGTCTTCATCTAACATGGGGGATGAGGTGTCAGGTATGTTGATTGCAGAATATTAAATATTCCAACACTCTCCCTTAATCTGCAAGTTCGTTGTCACTTTGATGTTTCTTTTCGGAGTTGATCTCTGAAGCTATCCACAATGCCAAGCCTATCTCTTAGGCACTCAAAACTATCTCTCGGTAATGCTTTGGTGTTTGTGCTTGGATCTACAATATTGAAGTTCTATCTCACCTTGTTCTACCAACTCTCTTATGAAGTGATAATGAATCTCAATGTGTTTGCTTCATTCATGGAAGACTGGATTCTTTGTCAGTGCTATGGAGGATACATTGTCAAAATGTATTACTATGTTGTCAACTTGTTGTTTCTATAAATCTGCAAGGTTCCTCCTCAACCAAATAGCCTGATAAGCTATTGCATTTGTCGTGATGTACTCTGCCTCTATTGTGTTGAGAGAGACAACCGACTACTTCTTCGATGCCCATGAGATTGCACCTGATCCCAGGTTGAAGAATATCCTGATGTGCTCTTCCTATCATCCACATTTCCTACCCAATCACTATCCATGAATCAATCCAACTTGAATTCATTAGTTGCATTGTACATGATGTCATATCTAGTTGTTCCATTAACATACCTCAAGATACTCTTTCCTGCTTCCCAATGCATGTCCTTAGGTTCCTCCATGAACCTAGAAATAAAAATTACTACATACATTAAATCAGGCCTAGTTGATGTCAAATACATCAAACTTCCAACCATACTCTTGTAGAGGGTTGGGTTCACATCCTTACTTCTATTAATCTTGCTCAGTTTTAGACCTGTTGTTGTTGGTGTGGGGGTAGGTTTGTTGTTATTCATTTTGAACCTCCTTAATTTTTTTTTGGCATAATTATATTATGGAATGAAAATGTCATGTTGTGTTTGCTGAAATTCTATCCCAAGAAAATACTTCAACAAACCTAGATCTGTCATCTCAAATTGATTTTTCATCACATCCTTAAAATCTGCACTTTGTTGTCACTGTTACTAGTAAAAATAAAATCATCTACATACGAAACAACAATTAAAATATCACCTTCAAATGATTCAATGTAGAGTGTGGGTTCATTTCTACTCTTGCTAAAACCATTACTCAATGAATATGTGTCTATTCTATTGTACCATGCCCGAGGTGCTTGTTTTAGCCCATAAAGAGATTTCTAGAGCCTATATACTTTGTGTCTATTCTATTGTACCATCTAATACACTTTCCACTAATGTTGTACTGCAACTGCTATGAATGTTCGCACTATTTCCAACCTTGCAATTGGTGCATATGTCTCATCATAATCTATACTGGGATGCTATTTATACCCTTTCACAACAACCCTCGCCTTGTATCTTTCAATCTTCCCTTCATCTATACACTTGGTCTTATAGACCCACTTCACTCCAATCACTTACTTTTCCTTGGTTAAATCTATCAACTCCCATGTTTGGTTCCTCTTTATAGCATCCAACTCTTCATCAATGGCTTTACACCATTTCTCTTCTTTCACCACTTCCTCAAAGTGTGTTGGATCACTATAGGAGAATAGTGCAAAATCTAAATTTTCATGAAAATCAACATGTTGTGTGCTATCATAGATCTCCCTCACACTCCTTGTCCTTCTTGGCATCAATGATGAGAGTGTAGGATCTAAATTTTCTTCTGAACTATTTCTACTCTAACCTCGAGAGCTACTATACTGCTGACTATTGGAGCTATTGCTCTTTTGAATTCTGGAGCTACTATACTGTTGTCTTTGTTTAGTGCTACTAGACTATTGTCTCTGTTGAATATTCCCAAAGTTACAATTCAGCTACAGATCACTAGAGTTGTTATTTTCTAATGCTCTATGGTTGTTTCTTCCTGAGATACTACTCTCTTGAGCTCCCCCTAAGTTTCCTTTTGGAACTTCAGCATCATCTAGCGGTATTGTAATTGAAATACCCATGGTGTCATCCACCAATCCATCCCGTGCTTCATTCTCAATAAATATAACATCTCTACTTATCACAACCTTCTTGGTGATGGGATTGTACAATTTATAGGCTTTTGATTCCTCACTATAGCCTATGAAGATGCATTTTTCTCCTTTGTCATCAAATTTCTACCTTCTATCTTTTGGCATCTTATCACAGATGAGCTTTGTGGGGCACCTATTTAGCATATAGACTATTTTTGCTACAATGTCTCCCCAAAATATGTGTGACAATTATTTTCCTTTCAACATACTTTCCACCATATCTTTAATGGTACTATTTTTCCTCTCGTCCACTTCGTTTTGCTATGGAGTATACTTGGTGGTGAATTGTTTGTGAATACCCTCATTCCTACATAAAATAAGGAATTCATTGGAGATGTACTCTCTCCCTCTATCTATTCTAAGGGCTTTGATATAGTGACCACTCTCCTTTTCAACTTCTACCTTAAACCATTTAAACTTCTCAAAGGCTTCCAATTTGTTTTTCAAGAAATAGACCCATATTTTTCTGCTATAGTCATCTATAAAAGTCATGAAATATGTATTTCCAACTAAAGTGGGGGTTTTCATGGGTCCACATAAATCTAAGTGCACTAACTCTAGCAATTCTTTTTCTCTCCTAGAATTCCTGGATTGAAATGGGTGTCTATGTTTTTTTCCTAAACTGCAAGCATCACACTTGCCATCAGGTTCTACAATGGAAGGTAAACCCCTAACCATTCCTTTTCTAGACAATAAACTTAAACTTGAAAAGCTTAAGTGCCCATACCTTAAATGTCATAGTTTGGATGGGTCTTTAATGACTGTCTTGAATGCAAACTGTTGTTCAATTGTCGACCAATGTGCGACTGCTGTGAGTGCCGAAAAACAATATTGTTGTTGACCATTTGTTGTTCCTGTCACAGATACTATGTGCATCTTGAGAGGAAACATTCTATTTCTGATCATTTGCACTACAACCATCACTCTTTTGCTACCTCCTCTATCAAATATCTTGCATTCTCCATTCTCCATCAATATTTTGTAACCATTTTGGACCATTTGTCCAATTCTCAATAGATTATACTTCATCCCGGGGGCATAATAAACATCTTGGATTTTTTGCCTTTCACCATTCTTTGTTTGGATGCTGAATACACCTCTTCCCAACATAGGAACCTTTTCATCATTTCCCATCTTGATTTCTAATTTTATATTATTGTTAATGGAGGTGAATTTTTTTTGGTTACCACTCATGTGGTTGTTACATCTATTGTCCAAGTACCATACTTCATCATTGTTGCGTTCAACAAGGTTGCATAGAATGAAAACATTTGAATTCTTGTCAGTTTTGACCTTGTGCTCATTCAATACATTAGCATTTTGGCCTCCATGGTCACGGTGCTTCTTTCTACACTCACTAGCATAATGGCCATATTTGTGACAGTAATAACACTGCACATTAATTTTTTCATTCCTTTGATTCAAATTATTGTTCTTCCTCTGGTATTGGTTTGGTGATAGTGAGCTTCTTGTCTCCTCTATATTGTTAGAACATCCTCTTCCAAAATTTCTTCTTCCTCTGCCTTTTTTACCTCTTCCTCTGTTGTTTCTTAATCTTCACCGACCTCTTCCATTGGCCTGAGCTTTGAATGCTTTCTCTAGGGAAGGAGCAAATCTATTCAGCTGTTGTTCATGGGTTTATAGTGAATCCATCAACTCATCTAAAGTCATCTAAGATAAATCCTTTGCCTCTTCCATGTAAATGACTACATAATCAAATTTAGTAAGTAGACTTCTTAGGATTTTCTTAACAGTCCTTTGCTCTTCCATTATTTCTCCATTGATTCTTAGCTAATTTACTAGGGTTGAAATCTTAGTGTGATAATCTGAAATGGACTCATTATCTTTCATTGGTAGCATCTCAAAATTTATTTTTAAGAGTTGCAACTTAGCTGACCTCATTTTAACAGTCCCTTTATAACTATTTTGCAATATATACCGAACTTGTTTTGCATAGTTTGATGTTGCAATATGTGGAAAAATAGCCTCACTCAAGGCCGTCTCAATCAAACTGAGGGATTTTGCATCCTTCATTCAAGTCTCCTTAAATTGATTCTCTTATGCATTTGAAAGGGCTGCAAATGCATTTGGGTCTATGATATCATTGAACCCATTTGTGACCAACTCCCATAGGTCATTTTCAACTAGGATGGTTCTCATCTTCTTAGCCCATATGTCATAGTTTTTCGCATCAAATTTTGGTGGTTGTTGCCAACCTTTGCTATCACCTCATGCCATATTTCTTCAAATTTGAGAAAACTAAACAAAGCCTAGATAACCTAGGTCTTTTCTAAAGAAACCCACAATAAACTTACTGATTGACTGATTGCCTAGAAAAGTAGGTTTCTGATACCACTTGTTGGAAGAGGCCGGGGTTCAATAAAACACAATGTCACTATTGTGATAGGATGGACATAGTAGAAAGAAACACAAAGAATACACACAGAGAATGCATAGCGACAACAGGTCTAAACAGATAGAAATTAACTTTGCATATATTCCTTGTTTTCTTCAAACTATAAGAACTCAGAGGATATTCTTTGATCTACATGAACAACATAAAACTAAGCTTTTTGAACAAATGTCCAATGACTACATGCTACACTCACACTGAAATACATAAACTACTACATTCTTGTAGTTGCAGTTGACAATACACTATGACTGACATTTATTCCTTTTGTGCTACTATTGTCACCTTACTTGTAGCTGAACATTCTCCTCCTTGCTTCTACAGGATTAACTTCAAAAAATCTGACTTCTACTACTACTTCCAATGAATACCAAACATTCATTTTTTTTGTTCTTAGCTCATAAGAATGAGCGCTTCATTCAAAATTGAAAACCACCTAACTCATTAAATGTTGCAGGCAGTAACAACTATTTCAAACTCGAAAACATGTGCTACATTTCAAATTCAAATATACCAAGTAGACCAAAATAAATATTGCAAGTTTGTGTTGGCTACAACTTGGTGGTCTTCATCTAATATGGAGGCTGAGGTGTCAGGTTTGCTGTTTGCAAAATATTAAATATATTCCAACACATTTCTTATTAAATAACAAAATAATTTAGCTTCATTTAAAAAAAAAAACTCAACTTTATTAATCTCTAGCATTTGTCAAACACTTTTTTTATTACACACATAACTCTCTTATAATTATAAATAGATATATCAATTTTCTCCTATAAAAAATGCGCACACTATTATATAGAATAAAAAATTACTCTCTCCCATTTCTAGCACTTTGTATATCCTACATTGCTCACTACATTAAATATCAATGATATTTAAACATTTTAATAATTATAGATACTAAAAATTAGTATTGTTAATCTACTACTTTTGTTTAGAAATTTCTACTATTAATTCATTGTCTTCAAACAATTTTATAACAGTTCTCAAATCAAATTACAAATTCATAATCATTCTTGAATAAAAAAATTCAAACTATTGTATAGATGCATTCTATATTCTTTCATTTTTTTCCTACATTGTGCATATTGTTTTGTTTGATTAGATTAAATTATATTATATTACAAAAGAAATTTATTTAAAAAGGTGAACCATAAATTCTATTAATGTACACTATTAATCTACATCCAACTTAATTTTTATATTTTTTCTGCTTTCTAATCAACTATGACCTTATTAATGTGCTTGAATTTGATTTGAATATTGTAATATCTTAAATGACTTAAAATTGATATTTATTTTTTGATTCATTTACTGGTAGCAGTGAGACATTGTTTTTCTCTTTTCATCAATTCTTGCATTGATCAAAATATATAATATTTTTTTAAATTCTAGAAACAATCTTTCTAGAGTAGGTTCTTATATAAATAATCAAGAGAAACTCTAAAATCAAAGACTTGGAAATCATAGCTAAGAACTTAGGAAATTATAGTGGCTGGGAAAGAATTTCCCCTCCCTTTTGGACATTCATAAGAACTGGTTCTTATAAGCAATCAAAAACTAGAACAGTGAAATGGCACGAGACAATGTGAAAATAAATGATTAGAGTTTTAGTTATTGGCTTCTTTTAACTTACTTTATTATATGCTCTTGTTTTGTAATGCTAGGAACTTGGTATTAATGGTTACTGCCTATTTCTAATGTTGTAATAAGAGTTGTTTTGATGTTGGTAATTAAATCTCTATTTAAAAAAATAAAATAGGAAACCTGTAAATATATTTTCTTCCTAATTACTTAATTTTTATTTATTTTTACCAGTAATCACGTTTGACTGGAGCTTTGAACCAGTGGGGTCATAATGGGGGACCCCATCCACGAATACATGCCAAGGTATTAATACCTCCTTGATTTTCCTCTCGCTGTTGTCTTATCTTTCTGCCCATCTCTACTTTCTCCTCTTTGGATCTCCCTTCCTCCATCCCTCCTTCCCCTAATGCCCCTCCTACCTCCTCCTTTTTATTCTTCCTTCTCTGTTTCCCCTTACTTCCTTCCTTCCTTCCTTCCTCCTTCTTCTTCCCATCTCTGCTAGCCTCCCTATCTCCATCACCCTTCCTTCGTCTATTTCTCTGCCTTCCCCTCTTGCCACTTTGTTCACCATCTCCTCCTTATTCTTCCTCCAACGGCTAACGAAAACACCTCCAAGCTCCATGTGTCGTATTAACACACTTCTCCACCTCCTAAACTCCATTTGTTCCTTGTCGGCGCACACCCATCCTCCAACAGGCTCGACCCGTCAACAGAAAAAGTGGCCAGAACACCACTTGACACCAGCTCCTTGCATCTTTCGTAGGAAAAAATGGTTTGCACACCCCCTGATGATCCTTCTTGCGTCCTTCAGCAGGCCCTATCAATAGGGCCCGTGACTCAACCATCACGCTACGGGGTGAACCCCAACTAATTACTTAACTCTTATTGACACCATATTAAATTAATTTATCCATTTCAAATATATTTTGAAACATAAATATATAGTATTCATTTCAGCTAGAATATATATATTATCAAATGTCAAAGAACATGCTAATATCCCTTGTTTAATTATTTCTCAGAACAAAACCAGAGATAAATATGAAAAAAATCCTAGTAGAGATTCTTTCTAATATGGGCATCAATTCTATTACAATTTCTTTTACTCAGTTTTGGCCTACACATAATTCACATTTCACTTAAACAATCAAAATTGAAGGAGTTTCCTATGTCAACTTTATCATTATTTGCATTTCACTTAGAAAGTCCCAAATTAATTACATAAATTAATTCTGATCAAATTCATTTTGTATGATGATCATCGTCGACTGAAACCTAACCAAGACATTTCTCTAATTTTAGCAAAAGAGTAAAATACTGAAGGATATAACCAAAGTCTACAAGAGCCTAACTTGAATACGATAATAACAAGAAGGAGTTACAATGACTATAAATATCGACAATAAATAAGTAAAAATATTTCATGTGACCTAGATGTTGGGGCATTACAAATTAATCAAATAGATCCTGCTAACTATCTTTCTGTGGCGTGCATAGCCAATAATGAATTACCCCCAATAAAATGGATTTGAGCTAAAATCCCAATTGTATTAAGTATGTAGGTCATGTGATGTTGTGTTTTGATAGAAATAACTACCTCCACCAACAATACTTATCTTCAAAATGTGTTGGCCCTTAGGTGGGAATTCGCTTCTACTCATGAGCCCTTGATGGTTAAATATTTCACACTAGTTAATTTCTGCAGTTTCTACCGAGCCTAGTGGATTAAACCCAAAATTTAAAGCATTATGGTGGTATGTGGTGTCCTTGAGCATTTGGAATCACTTATTATACCAAGTTCCCACCCTCACACCAAAGCTACATGTCATATTAATGCAACCCAAAAAAGCCCACAAGTATTGAAAACACAAACTTGTAAGAGATTGGTTGGTTGCATTTGTAAGCTTATCATAAATGAGTAGCTCCCACCCTAGAAGACATAGTTCTTAGTAGGAAGTGTTATGGTGTCATGAATCATAATTTACCTCATCTTCTTCACCTATTGCAATATTTCTTCTTCCATGTTTAGTTGTAACTATCTCATCTTTACCATGTATTTTCATCATTATCTTCATGTCTTCAAAAGGACTCACTACTTCTGCAATCTCCCTCCTTTCTTCTTCCTTATCCTATTACATGGGAATCTGTCTTTCAAATAAAATATCTATTTTTCTCATCTCTTCTTTCAAATAAGAGATCTTCTTCACTAAGTTCATCAAATACCTTCAGTTATGCTCCTCTTGTTTCACTTGACTCTTCTTCACATTCACTCCAATCTTTACCTCTTTCTTTAGGATAAAAATCTATCATCTTTATATGCCATTCAACATCATCTTTTTTGTTCTCTATCAATCCACCTTCACATAATTTTTCCTCATATTTTCTCTCATCTACTTCAACTTCCTAATTTTTCCCAGCTTCTGAGGCATCCAATTTTGCCTCAATCTTTTTCAATTCTTCACAAACCTTTTAGTTCTCTATTTCCTCCCAATATTCTTCCCAAAATGGGATTATCCCCTTTCTAATCATGATCCTCTTCCTTGAATACATATTGTGCACACTCTCAATTTGCAACTTTTGCAACCTGCACACACAAAAAATTGTGATTGCCAATGCTCCCTACAATTAAAGGAACTCCCTGCAACCAAATTAACACTCAACCTATCCACTACCTACAAAATATTCTAGAAGATACTCCTCTCAAGACTTCCTCTACCCACTTTCTCTCAGTGGAGAAAGTTAATGCACCTTCTACTGAGCTTTATCTCCACTAAAGTACAACCAAAAATTTCGCTTCTCTATAGTTGCAAAAATCACAACAATTTCAACACTTCTCCCAGTGAGCTACCCGCTCTGATACCAAATAATGTAAATAAATTAATGTGAGCCTTATCAGGGAAATAATTATTTGTAGGTGGAATGAGTTCAATTCACTTTACACTTTTAACAATTAAAATACAAATGCTTCCTAGCAATTCTAATTTTTTAAATTTCAATGTGAGCATGAGAATTAATTAAATAATTAATTCAAATTGCTCCTATGACTCCACTTTAATTCTATTTGAAGAGTATGAAATTAAATTCTCCAATTCTCTCCTACACACCAAAACCAAAAATGTGAAATTAAATGAACTAAGGAAAATCACACTTTATTTTTTTGGGTAATGAGGATCACCATACGCATGGGGTGGTCTTGCATAAGCTTTGAGGTAGTGCATCTCCATTTAATATTCTTCTTCTATTCTCTTTTCTTTTAGATAGGGAGTCCTTGTTAGTGAGCCCTTGGTAGTGAGCCCTTCAGATAGTGAGCCTATTGTAATCAAATTTCATATATAGATTTGATACTCATCATGGTTTTCCTTGATTAGGGTATTCCATATAGAATCTAGTGTTCTATTTTGTATGGTAGTTGATGTGTTTTTGTTTCATTATTTTTATACTAATAACGGTTTATATATTAATACACATTTTAATATTAATGAAGGTTTGAAGGTTTTAATGTACGACTAGTTTACCTCCACCCTCTTAGTTGTCCCACGAGTCTAACAATCTTAGATTTTCTTCATGTGCATGACTTGTACATCATTGATAAATTTCAACTAAGATTCTTACCTTGTTAAAATTACGCTTTAATTTTGACTTACACTTGAAACTCAAGAAATAGAAAAGGAGTTACTTGTTGTATTTCTAGCATTAAAATTGAAGTATAAGTGGGTAGATCATAATGAATATCATCAATAATACCACCATTTGAAATAGATTTTGACTTCTCCATATGGCCTTTTTATGACCATAAAGTTCCCCTTCATCAAAAATCACATCTCTTGACATGAAAATTCTATTATTATGAGTATAAATGTTAAAGAATAATTTTATCACACATATGACCATTATGAAAAATGAAAAAGGATAGAAAAATTTCAAAGAAAAGGGCTAAAGAAAAAAACTCATAAGTTTTGAGGATAATTGATGTGTCGTATTTTCTTCAAATTTGCTTCATCGATAATAAAATGTTTTGATACAATATTTATATATTTCTTTCTTTTAAATTACTTTAATTTATTCTAAATTTATTTTAAATTGGGAAAATAAATGTTTTTTATTCAACATTTATTTCAAATATATTATCCAAAAGGATTGAGAAGCATTGTTGAAAATTAACTAAATTTAGTATCTAATTATGGTTTGTTATGGGGAGCTTGTCATGAGATCCACTATGTGGTCTTCATGGCTATTTTTTAGTGGGAATAGGCCCTACCCCTATTTATATTAATCATGCATCATTGGAGAAATCATCATATGTTGATCAATATGTTACTTTCATCTACCATTTGAATTATAAGAAAATTCATTACAATATTACCTCGACTCACCATTGACACATTAGGGTTGTTATAACATTCATGTCATTACACTCCAAAAATCGTCACCATTGTAAAACACTTCTTATTATAATAAGTATAAATATAAATAACTCTTGAGTGTATAGTAAACATAAAATAAAATAACTCTTGGAATAATGAAAATACTAAATTCAAAATAGATTTTATTGTTAACTGTAGCAAAGCTTTTTGTCACCTCTTGCACCTCCAGAGTTTTGCACCTAAAGGAAGAGAGAAAAAGATCAATCACTTCATTCAAGAACAAACCCTTGACATTCCAATGTAAAAGAGATTGAAATCTATCAAAGGATATTGTTCCTAAGGCTAGAAGTTGATAAAGAAGATAAACTATGGATGCAAAACTAGAGAAATGTAAAGTATTTGAAAAAACATTGTGATATGTAGAGAGACCTAAAAACATGAATAGAAATGAAAATAAAACATAACAAGAAAGTGAAACAAAAAACACGCACTTAGAAACTAGAAAGTGCTGGAGAGAAGCTCTGGAAATGCTACCAATTTTGAAATTTTGGCCTATCGTGACGAATTCGCCATTTTGGGTGACCTAGTCCCAGATCTAGAAAATTGCACCAGAGCCCGTTTTAGCCAAATGGGTATCTGAATATACAAAAATCTCTGAAAAACGTGTATAGTTGGAATAAGTCACCACAACTAGGGGAAGTGTCCACTTTGACTTTTCTGAAGATTCGAAAGGGGAATCTATAGCCCCCAACCCACACTTCTACTCCTAATAAGTTTCAAGATCCAAAACTGCAGAATTCGGTCTGCAGGTATTCCCCAAGCTTCTCTTAGGGTTTTGAAAACCTTGAAGGGATTTGACACTTTGATGACAAATTTTCCAATCTTTCTCTTTGATAAATCTACAAACACACAAGGAAAGAGAGAGATATATTGAATGCTAGGGCATGGGGGTTTGCCTTGGTCAAACCCCTTTTAGGTAATTAAAACAACATGATGAAATAAGATAATGGAGCATGAAATATGAAATAATGCAATTAGAAACTTTCCATGATGATGATCTTGAATTTCTGCAAGAATGGTTGAAGAATCTTCCCTTGAATGCTTTGGAATGATGTCTTGATGACTTAGAATGCTAAAACCCTAGCTTGCTTGGCTTGAGATGGAAGATGAATGATGAATGAATGATGATTGAGTCCTGAATTAGGGTTTAAAGTATTGTATTTATAGGAATTCCACCTAAAATTCCCATTCATTTGATCCCAAAGGCCGACATGGAGAAAAATAAACTTAAATCCTAATTTTTTCCCACTCAAACCTCAAACACAACTCAAATATGACCAAGTCGCTAAGTTGGGAAACTTAGTCCCACCTAGATGGGACTAATTTTTCTAGATGGGTGAATTGGTCCCGTAGGGGCTCTTTTGCCAGCTGGGATGTCAAGGAATGCATATATTAAGGTTATATGTTGATTTAGTCTTTTTCTCAAAATAAGCCTCAAAATGCACAATATGGAGTCACAGGAGCCTATTAATGATGATGTAAAGGTCAATTAGGGCTAGGGTGTCTAAAATAGGAAAAAAATGTCTCTTTCTTCAAGAGTATACAATTTTCTACGTTAAATTTAGCCCCCACTTTAGTGAGAGGATGAACATGCTTCAAACACACTAAATTAGACATTCAAGAGGGGTCTAATTGTACCAATGTGGATGGTATAGGATAAAAAATATTAAGGAGGTGAGCCCCCATGATCCAAGATCCTAAGTCAAACCAACATTATTGCAAGAGAACACACAGAAGGGGAATGACATGCAACAAAACAAGATACACAATCATGTAATGGCAAGAACTAGAAGGAGGAGGAAATGAGGTGGATCAAAGATGCAGTCACTCTCGGGCTACAGAACATCAGGTTTTCCATGAGGTGAGTTGTCCCAAAAAGGTGGTTTAGTGAGAAAGTCATGCCAATGTGTTAGCTTCCCACTGTATAATGAGAAAGGCATTCCAATGTGCCAAATTGCCATCATACTAACCATACCAAAGTTATACTCCCGATAACTTTGATAGGGCACCAAAATGTAATGTTTTTTTTTGTAAGTTTTTTTGTAAATGTGTTTGAATGTCATGTAAAAAAATTGTTAAAGGGGATTTTTCTTTGTTCATCTAAGGTCTTGTTAGGGAGCATTGTGCCTAAGTTCTCCAAGAGAGGACAAGAGGAAGTGTCAGATTGTTTCCCATGGGATACCTCATTCACATCATGCCATGTCAATAGATCGTACACTCTTGGATGACATCAAACCCAATGACACCACCAAGAAGAGGACACATCACAAGAAAAAGAAAAATCACGCCATGATTTTTTTTCCAAAATGTGTCTATGTATGCCCCAACTTTAAAGTGGTTTCTACATCATTACTGTGAGCAATTGCTTTAAAGTAGCCAAGGGAAAATGCTAAGAAGACATGAGAGCCAACTTGGAAAGCCCTATATTGAGCCATATTTTTCATTATTGAACTACATCATGAATAAGTATGCCACTTGCGAATCAACTTAATACATGTCATCCACATCCTATTGGTTATTTTTAATATAACCAGAATGATCTTCTAATGTACCTATGGAATTGCCAATTCCAATCAAGGGTAGCTCAAAGGACCTGGACCAACTGATGAGGGTTTTAATAAACCTCCTATACTTTGCACTCTGCAAGACCCGGGAGGGTGATCCCTTAATGTGTTTACAATCTCTACACCAAAATTATAAACAACATTAACAATAACAGACAATCTCACTTGATAGCTCAACACAATAGGATAATATTGCATAAAATTGGTTTTTAATCAATAATATCAACTACTTGGAGCATGAGATAATTGCAACAATTTTTTACAATTAAAGATAATCATTGATTTGTAATTTGTAGCAAGCTCTAAGAAAAGACAAACAAATACTGAACCTTACAAATTAACACAACTTAGACCAGTGCCATATACCATTGGAGGAGTCAAATTCATAAGCATCTAAGGATTTATGATAGATTTAACACCTAACATATAAGATCTCTGATAATATTGGCTTACAATACAACCAATTTGTATTTTAACCCAATACTACTTATCAAATCCTTATATAAACATATCCACCTATAACCCCATTCAAGAATTTTAATTAATTCCTTCAATTAAAGATAAAATGAAAATCATACACACCACAATAGTGAGATGAACGAAACAACCTTTGATCATTTTATTCAAGATTATGATTTGCTTATACAATGGAGAGACATGAGTTCAAAATGAGTCATTCCCATTCAAATGCTAGTACTATCATGAACCATCAAACTCCCATGAATTCAAAACCTACTACAGAATGACACAAAACTTGAATTGCATTTTCACTAAACCGACAGGATTTTACAATTTGCTCTGCAACTTCACCTAGAATTGACAAAAAATATTTAACTTGCTAACCCCTACTTTTGGCCTTGAAATCCTTCTTATAGAAAATGAAGGAGCAAACAAGCATTGGGCCAGAAGTACACATCTCACCAGTCACTTGGAGCGTCTTGTGATATTCCAAGAATTTGTTATAACAACTAATCCCTGAAGGATCTTCTTGTTCATCCTACTCACTGAGTATGGTTGATGCATCCACAAAAATTAAAGAAACCTATGCCAAAACTACCACCAAAGACAAACTGTAATCTATTACAACTGCAACAGTTCATTCATTAATCACCAACAACTAGTTCTACCTCACTCTTCCTCGGTCAAGTACATATATACCCATCTCTCGTATTCTTCATACATCGGCCAATCAAAATTAACCACCTCATTCACCTTAGCACTATAAGGTGTGTACTTTACTGCTACTTGATTCACTTCTCTCTCAAAAGATTCCAAAAATGTGTTGGTACTAATGATCTTGTCCATATAGCTCATCAACAAGTCATAGTTTGAGTCATCAAAAATCAATTTGATTTGTGCATTGATGACCTCATTTCCTCTCTCCTTCCACTATTGCAATGATTTAATATTTCCCTATGCATCAATTATATTAGGTAAATATGTATCACTCCAATCATCAAAATTATTTACCAATTCTCTTATTTTCTTACTCAAATCATTAGGTAAGGCTTGAAAACTTTGCAATTACTTTACAAATATTTGAGTAGGCCTTAATGATTGGGGCCTATTATTTGTATCAAACCTTGAGGCTTTGTACATTATATCTAAATCATTGGCCCTAGGTATCCATTTCTCAACTAAGGGCAATACTACTTCCTGATCCCTACTAATGTTCTTTATTGCATCCATAAATAAAGAATACAAAGAATATACTGATGGAAATCTACCATCAACCCTTTCATTTAAGTGCCTCAAAAATGTGTCAACAATCTCACTCTATTTTACAAGTGCTCCCTCCTCACTTGCCTTTAAGGTTGCCTGTAACTTTGTAATCTTGTTCAACAACTGCTTCTTAGTAGGATCAACAAAGTATTCAATTTCTTCTTCAACTGGATCTAATGTAGGACTGAGAGAAGGAGTTTGGATGGGGGACCCTGGTGTAGAAACAATTGGAGAAGTAGGATGCATTGATCCTGATGTGGAAGGAAACGCCATGATACTTGGATAACTTGAGGACTCCCCAACTTTGGGCCAATTTTTCCATATTCATAGTTAAGTTAGTAGCCTATGTAGTTGAAGATTCTGAGGCTCTTTTTATTATTAACCCTCCCCTTACATTTGGGCTAATTTCAGAAAAATTAGGCTTTCTTCCCTGAGGGGCCAATGCCCAAATTTCTAGGGTCTTAGAATCCTCACTAAAGGCAAAATCTTGCAATGCTATATTGACCTCTTCCTCAGAGTTTTGCATGGGATGCTTGGATTTTAAAATAGCATTAAATTCTACTACATCTAATATATCCCATTCAGGAAAAATTAATACACCAGCCCAAGTTACTAATTTCCTCTCCAACCCAAGAGTGATGTTCTTGAATTCTTCCATCAACTCAGCTTTCACTTTATCATCATTCTCCTGATCTGACCTATCAGGCCTCAAGTCTCTTCTCTTTTTGTATTTGTCTTGATACTCTTCTAATCTCATTCTCCATACCAGTTGCAAGAAAACTGTAGTTTTAACAAATGCATCATCATCTAAAAATGATTTTGATGCCTCCATCCCGACATATTGCACACACTATCCCTTCACATCCATATAAAAACAAACTAATTGATTTAAATTGGGAGGAGAAGGTATACCAACCTACATATCTTGATCTGTGACAATGATTTCATCCATTAGATTCTCTTGTGCCTCTTCAACCCTTTGCCTCTTGGGCATGTGTAGGATCATCATGGTAAAAATAGGCCCTTAACTGGCAATAAAATTCAGAAAAATCAGAGTTAGGCAACTTGACGTAAAATTTTGAATATGTTAACTATATTATTTAAAAAGTATGTAAGAATAGAGACTGTTGCAAATTGAATGTAGTTTCTAAACTACTAGATTTAAAAAAAATTAAAAAAAACTATTTGGTGAAAATTTGAAATTTCAATGTAGTAGTACTTAAATTTCAGGGAAAAAATAGAAGTAGGTGTATGTCTGACCACCCTAACCATAATAAAATGATAATATTTTTTTATAAGATTTTAGATATAAGTAGAAGACTCATGTCCCGATGTGATGCATATATTTTTGTAATTTTTTTCCAAGTAAATAATTAATTATGATTTTTTATTTCAACTTTTAAAAATTATAAAACCTTGTACATCTAACCACCTTAACTTGGTAAAAAATTCACTAAATTCAATTCTTTTTTTTTTAATCCTATAGTAAGTGAAGCATAGAATGTGACACATGTTTTCAATTTAAAAAATGTGATACCCTTTGAAAGCTATAGATGTTTTTCAATTAGGGTATCAATCAAGACTTTAGTCGTAATTCAAATAGAAAATGAATAATAATTAGTTATTAAATTCAAAGTAAAACATAATTTATATTGGTGGAAAGCTAAGAATATCCTTTAAAAGCCCTTTTCGTTTCATCAATTTTGGGTAAAAAAAAAGTTGTCAGCCACATGGGCCATCATATCACTTACATATCACCACTTTTTGGCCCATCATGATCCTGCACATACCCTCTTAGGGCTTGGCTCTGATGGTGGTGGTGAAGGATTATCTTCTAGTGATGAGTCCAAATCAATGATTCTTATTCCTCCAGGTTCTCTGATCTTTAGACCTAGTTGTCTTGCTGCTCTCATGATTTGGTTTCCTTTTTATCTTCCCCCTCCTTGTTACTACTATCATTTCTCTTTCTCTTATACAGAGGCCACTTCACCGTTGGTTGATATGTTGGCCTCATCTCAGTAGGCCTCACATCTAGCTCCTATGGGCCACAGTCCAACTCCAAGTTTATTTTCTTTGTCATCAAATTGCCCATAATCTCTTTGAAGTGGTGCATCAAGAATTCAATTTTCTTGTGGAATGGGGTAAATTCCATTAATGGATCATATTTGGGATCCATTTTATGCACAATGGCTAATATATTCTCATATCCTATCCATTTTTCCTTGTTCAATTCCTACTTATTCAAATCAAATTCATTTCTTATCAGATCCTTGGGAAAATTGAAATCATGTGCAAAATTACCACCCTTTATTCACTATCTAAAAAGGGAAAAGAAGCCCTCATGGTCATGTTGTTTCTTGGGGCCACACCTTAAATGATAATCATCAAAAAATATCCCAAAGTGGACCCATCCTCCCTTTGAGAACACAAATTTAGATACAATGGTACAATGAGGGAAAATAGTTCCTTTAACCCTCCCTATTAGGTTGCCCTCATGAATACAAAAATTTTTCCACATAACCTCAAAAAATCCTACTATTGTTGGCACATTGAATGGGAGGATATGTGGAGTTCCTTGGAAGCCATACACCTTGAAAATAGTGTTAACTATGTACAAGATAATGTCACCCAGTTGTGACAAACTTTCAAATCTGGCTTCCTCCCCTTCGGTCTGAGAAAGTCATGTAAATCGTCAAGGATTCTGGGTAAATTCACTATCAACTGAGCCCTCAATCCAGATGCAAAGCAATTACCAAATTGCACAAAACTGGCATTCTCCCAGTTATAGGATAAATCTGCAGTCCATGCTTGCACCAATAATCTTTCTCCATTAACCTCTTGCCTCAACTCCATCTTCTTTGAGAAGAAATCAACATTCTTGTAGAAGACCATGTACATCAATAGGTAATACCAGAAGGATGGAGTGCCTGCATCCCTTTGTTGCAACTTTAACAACCCTTCATGTATCTTCTCTGCTAGAAAGGATGCAAAATCATAAATCACAAAGAAATTAAGGTGTTGTATTTGCACCCCCATAAACATATAAACAATTGGCATTACTATATTAGGGTTAAAATCCAAAATCTAGCACAATGAATAAAAGGTGGCCAAGAAGTGGTTTGCAAAACAATTTAGCATGAAAGGCTCTTGGTCACTAGGGCTGATATAAAATTTTGAACCGCCTGCCCTTACCAGATGAGGTGGAAGCAGCCTAACTGTGAAAAGTGATTTCGAACTTGGATACTCCTACTTCATCCCCTCAAGATTAATCTGAACCAAGAATGGAATAGGTTCACTTAGGTCAAAAATTTCTTAAAATTCCTCCTTGTTTATACTTAATAAGAATCCTCTGTCATTATCTCTTATTAGTCTCGTAATAGGGTCATAACGTGCTACCACCGCCTTGAGAAAATCCACATCGGGAAACACATTTCGTACCATCAGCCTCCCCATGTCATATCTCCAACCATTTGAGAAGGGATGAGGAAGATTCCTCTAACATACCACAATCTAAACATCTCCAGACTAGTCATGGGAACCCTACCATCAACAATGTTGGAGCAATTGCATACTAATCCCTCACCTAAGGTACTTCCATGCATCAAAACCAATCCCTTGTACTTATCATTAGTCGAGAACGGGAACTGATCTAGGAAATTATCATATAAATTCCTCTACAGATAATGAACATGTCCAAAATGTTGCTTTGGTAGTGCTATCTTAAGAAAACTAGGGATTCCTTAACTTCAAAATCTTGACAGACTAGGGCTAAACAAAGAACAAAATTATAGAGAATAAATTTGCAATCTCCCACAATTCAACTAACCAATAGCCCTAAAACAACTAACACCAAGATATTCAACAAGCACACCACAATTTTCCCCAAATTCTTAATCAAATCATCCAGGAAGCATAGGAAATAACTCACGATGTTTGTGTCATGCAGAAAACCAAAATCCTTGTTGTTATAACCATAACTTTGTCCTTGGATCTAAAATTGCTCCACAAAGGTACTTTAATAATTTTTGAGAAAATAGAGCGAAATAAAATCACTTTATGTCGATCAAATCGAGGTAGTAGATGTCTTGTCCACCATTAAATCTTGCTCGTATGCTCGAAAAATGGCTCCAATCGCATTTGATGCAAATTCAAATATCAACTGTCGATCCTTCACTTTTGTTAGATCATCGAACATTTATCTTCAAAACAAGCTAACACATCTTCCATCATGACAATGAGGGCCAACCACACTATGCATCATTGAAGAAATCCACATGGAGCTTGCATGTGATATCGTGATCAATAAAATCCTTGCAACTTTTGATCGCACGATGGTGGGGAACTGTAGATCTTAACCATCGGCAATCCTGTTCACTTAATACAATCATCAACATTGTAATTAACCATTGAGCAACTTTCTCATCAAGATTATAACATCACCATTGATTTTAAGCCCGTGCATCCTTTAGTTACTTTAGTAACCTGCCATATAACACATTAAAACCTGACAGATATATTAAAACATATTATCCTCTCTTCAGCTTCCTTTGGCAAATACACATGGCCCTTGCCCGGAATATCACAATCAGGTGAGACCTACTAGTGGGGTATTTAAAGGATTGTGGGGAATGAATGAGATCAATCACTGGTGGATCAACGGTCACAAAGAAGTATTTCCTACACAATATAAAACATTAATTAAAGACATAAGGGGACATCAACTAGGATGACGAAAAATAATGGCTTAAAGTTGTTCTAAAGCGTGGGGGCACGAGACCAACCTAGACTTAGGGAATAATAAAGTTAGGCAAAAGATTTAAATCAATTTATTAAATGGAGCCCAACCTAGATGAAGCGATGGGGCATAAGTTGTTTTAGAACCCTCTCCATAAAGTAAAAACCAAATAGATCCCACCCAAGGCATAAAAATAAAATACTAGGGTTTTTCATGCAGACAAGAGAAAAAAACCCAAGCTCAGGCTTCTCCCAAGCAATATGAAATACCAGGATAAGGCAAGATAACATTTCCATCAGGTTATTTTGGGGAACCTCGCATTTATCCCATAAACTAAGTCAAATGGGGCACAACCTATTGCCTTCTTCATAGTCACCCTCTCTGCCCAGACTTCTAATCTCAATTTAGAATCCCATGCCTTATTTTGATCTAGGATTCTCTTAATAATCTTCATCAAGATTTTGTTACTTTATTTTTCTTGTCCATTTCCTTGTGGGTGGTAAGGTGATGAGTAAGAGATTTGGATGCCATTCCTTTCATAGAATTTTGTGTATTCTTCTTAGCTAAAACACATTGCATTATCTGACACAATCCTCTCTGGACATCTGAATCTAGTCACTATATTACTCATTAGGAAATCAATTACCACCTTACTAGTTGCTTTCTTCATTGGAATTGCTTCCACCCACATGGTAAAATAATCAGTGGCCACCAATATAAAGGAATTTCCTGCACTAGATTTACATGCTATTTCTCCTACAAAATAAATACCCCATTGCTGAAATGGAGATTGTACTGCAACTGGTTTTAGAGGTAAGTTACCAGAAATTTTTAGCTTACCAGAGAAACATTGACAGACATCACATGTCTTCACCAAATGATGTGCATCCTTAAAAATGGTAGGCAACCAAAATCCAACCCTCTTTATCTTGTGTGTAGTTGTTTTGGCCATATAATTCCCTCCACAAACTCCACCATGCATTTGATTTAAGAGTCCTTGTGCTTGATCTTGGTCAACACACTTCAACATGACACCTTCTCCATTTCTCCACTAGAGCTTTCCAGCCATGATAACATATTTGATAGCATGTAAATTCAATGTCCTCCTTTCATTTTCATTGAAATTATAAGGACATCTCATCTTCTGTAAACAATAGATCACACCTTTATACTAGTTAGAATGTTCCATGTCACATATGAGTGATCTGTTCAATTCTTCAAGAACATTTATTTGATTTTCTTCCAGATTACTCTGGGTCATAAGATTGGGCAATCCTTGTCCTCTCACTAGCCTAGTAATCTAGATTTCAATTTTGAACTCCTGGATCCTATTGATCCATCTACATCTTCTTCTTGAAACTTCCTAATATGTGAAAATGTCCTTCATAACAACACTGGGTACATATGCAATTACAATTTCTCCCATTAAATAAGTCCTGAAATCCTTTACTGATTTAAATAATGCATATACCTGTTTTTCATTTATATCATATTTAAGTTTTGCAGCCTGCAAAGATTTTCTGAAAAAGGCTACAAACTATTCAAAACCTTCTACATTCTTCTGCAACTACATGGTTACAGTTGTGTGGAAAGAAGAAAATGAAAAAATCTATAGGGTTTGGAAAAATCAGGGGTTTTTAACATAGGATCCTCCTTTATCGCTTGCTTAATGGCTTGGAAAGCCTATACTAACTCCTCTTCCCATTCAACCTTGGCTCCCTTCTTGAACATTTTAGAAATAGGGCGAACTGTTCCAACAAAATTTGTTACAAACCTCCTTAGAAAATTGATCTGCCCAAAGAAAGATTTTATTCCTTTGACATTTCAGGGTTGTGGGATCTTGTCTATTGCAATTATTCTTTCTGGATCAATTTTGACCCCATCCTTGGAAATAATATGTCCCAAAAATTTTCCTTCCCTTACCCCAAAAGCATACTTCTTTGGATTCAAGGAAATACGATACTCTAGTGCCTTATTGAATATTTTCTCTAGATGTTCACAATGATATTCTTCTTTCTTAGAATATGCTATCAAATCATCTTGATAAATCACCAAAAACAAATTAATGAATTCTCAGAATGCCACATCCATGGCTCTTTGGAAAGTAGCCCCTGCATTTGTTAGACCAAAAGGCATTCTCACATAGACATAGGTTCCCCAAAGTGTAGTGATTTTCTTAAAACTACTCAGAATCCTTGACCATGAGTTGATTGTAACTAGAGAAACCATCCATCATAAACATTAGTTCATATCCTATCACCCTTTGCAACATAACTTCCATATTCAACAATGGAGAGTTTTCTTTCAATAAAGACACATTCAAGTTCCTGAAATCCATGCACAACCTGATGTCTCCATTCTTTTTTCTCACTGGTACTAAATTTGACACCCAGGATGAATGTCTTATTGGCTTGATGATCCCTACATCTCTTAATTTCATTAATTCTTCCTGCATTTTTGGGGCCAAGGTAGGATTAATAGGTCTTTTCTTTTTCCTAAAAGGCTTAGCACCATCACTCAAAGGAATTTCATGTTGAAATAAATCCTCCCTATATGCCTTAAGATCATCATAAGACCAAGAAAACACATGTCTAAAATTCCTTTATAGGTCAATTAACATCCTTCTCACCTTTGGTGACAAGTGCTTTCCAATATATACCTTTTTTGGCGATGCCTCTATTCCAAGGTTTATTTCCTCTAAGTCATCAAGATGAGAAACAACACAATTAGCCTTTGTCCTATCTTGATTATCAAATACTCTTTCTAGTAAAACCAAACCCAAGTTAGGAATTGTATTTGCTTTTAATTGAATAACTTCATTACCAAACACAGTATCCTTACAATCAATTTTTTCAACAAAAGCTCCAAAGTGAATTTCTTAACTTTCATATTCATCCACACAATTCAAGAACCTTAGTATATCATTATCACTATTGAAAACTTGCCAGTTTTTGATATTATTAGGAATGAATGGCCTTGTTTACACTTCAACCTTTGAAATTCCAGCATAATTCATGTCATCTATTTTTAGTGCAATATTTGCTAACAAATATTCCACCTTATTGTGGCCTCTCTCCATCCAATTTATACCAAAAGCATCAAATTTTTCTAATTCATCCCAAATAGCATTCCTATACCGTTTCAGCCTTTTATTCTTTGACACATATCTAGATCTGACTTGGGAAACCACAAGCTTATAATCTCCAATTACCTTGAGATTCTTGATCCCATGTTTTTTAGATAATCTCAACCCCAATAACAAAGCTTCATATTTAGCCACATTGTTGGTGCACTCAAATAACATATTGAAAGAGAACCTGAATGTCTTTCCACTCGTTGAACTTAACAACACACCTACACCAGATCCCTCCTTTGAACTTGCACCATCAAAGTACATAGTCCACAAGTCATCAGACTCTGACAGTTGCTTTACCTCTGTATCAATCGATGTAATAGGCTTATCATAGTTGTGAGTGAATTCTTTAGCCCTGAATTCATTTATGCCACTATCAATAAAACATGTCATGTTTTCAGTAGGATCATGCTCAATCATATGACATAATTTTAACTCCCTTTCAATATTGGCATCCTTACCATCAATGTAAAAGGTAGAAAATGATAAATCACACTACATGTTACCCCCATTGATGCACTCCACTTCATTGACAAGAGAATCCCAAAATGAGGTGGGATGTCTGCAACTAATATAGTCATGTCTAAATCCTTCTCAAGATACTGATTTAATTTGTAAGGCAACACCTGAACAGTCCCAATAATTGGCACCTCTCTTGAATCCAATGCATAGCACTTACCTTGATTAGTATCCACTATCAAACCCATTACCTCCATGATTTTTACTGGCATAACATTATTAGACACCCCTGAATCTATCATATAATTTCTCAAAGTTTTCACATTTAAATCAACCTTTAAGAAAAAGGGGTTTTATATTTTCAAGGCACATATTAATAGAATTCCCTAAATACATAGGGGGAAATTTTAACACAATTCCCTCCACTTCTTTATGTTTTCTTTCTTCTTCATCCTTTGCTTCTTTACAATTACCTTATTCAACTTTATTACTAGCCACAACTATAATCAAGGCTATTGTATTTTCCTTATGCTCAGTTATTCAAATCATTTCTAGCAAAGGTACATAAACTTTAACCTGTGAAAGCACTTGAAACATATCTAATGGTGTATACTTGGGCAGATCAAAAATCATACCTTCATCATTTTCTTTCTTCTTTGGTTGCTTTCTTCCCTCGGGTTTCTTTTGTTGCTTATCTTCTAAAGCACATTCAAAAAATCTTGTAATTACTTTGGTCTTCACTAATGATAAAGTAACATCTTCTTGAGGCTTTGGAGCTCAATATTTTTTTTCCAAACCTTATAATTCTTAACCTCTTTGATTTTGACAAAATCCTTCTTGCTATCCACCATAACACCTTTGTTTTTATCCTTTTCTTCTTTGATAAAAAGGTCAGAAGGTTTACCCTATTCACCACTCACAATTATATTTTTTAGCTGAAGTGAACTCCTCATTTGAGCAGCCATCTGCTCAGCCAACTAAGAAATCTCATCTTTTGATGGTCTTCTTAAGGAAACTAAATTTTCAGCTTGCTCCATATTGCAAGCATGATGATCAAAATCATCTTCTTCATCAAAGAATACATGTTGATGGTATGTCTCATTTCTCTGTCTCTGAATATCCACATCATCTCCCTATAATTCATCATCTGAGGAAAACTCTACTTCATCAATGCAAGATAGAGCCATACAAACATCTACATCACCTTGCTCACAGTTAGGAATTTTCTCATGAGCATCCTCCTCTATTCCTTTAGCAACAAGTAACTGAGCAATACCACACTAATTTTGATCATGTGGATGTTCACACACTTCACACCATGGTCTATCTTGTACCAAATTTACTGAATTCTTCTACAAAGCATTTGGTGCATGCTGATCATTTTTAGGCTTTTGACTAGGTAGAACTAGTTTCCCATCTTTCAAATTTGTGTTATAAGGATAATTTTTCAGCCTAGGTGGTCTCTCATTTTTATTATACAACTTCTTTTCATTTCCTATAACTTTCTCTTGCTTGGCAACAATATACTTTATATCTTTCAAAGTTCTAAAAACCTTATCCCAGTTCTCATTATCTTTAGGTTTTGCAGTAGAGGCCTTCTCAGTCCTATCCTTAGGATTTTTCAAAAGTGTGGGTTCTTCCCTCCTACCATATTTTCTGGAAGCTTTCCTATTACTTTCAATATTTATATCCATCCTTAAAACATCTCTCATGGTCTGAGGGTACTTATCTCTGAGGAGATAGGCTAGTTTAGCATCAAAAGCATTGAAATAAGTAGTTAAACAAGCATTTTCATCAAGTCTCAACACCTAAAAAAATTTATACATTGCCTTTTGGAACCTAAGATTAAACTCTGTCACAGGCTCATTCAATAATTTCTTGATGTTATTAAACTCATTCAGCATGAAACTATCATTAGTTTTATCCCCATATTGTTCGTTGAAGCACTTTTCAAATTCATCCCATGAACCAATACTAGCATTCAGTAAAACTCTATACCAATCCCTTGCATCCTCTATCAGAGATTGTAAAAACAATTTCATTACTACATCTTCATGCTCTACCTCATAGTCATTTAGCATATCCATGAAGGCTTTTAGATTTCCTTATTTTATCACAACATTTTTCCCACCAAATTTACTCATCTTTTCTCTCAAATCATTAGGGATAGGGTTAGGATAACCTAGAATACCATCAAAAAAGAATTGCCTATACCTTTCCAATTGTATAGGTCTCCTTTGAAATAAGCATTTAGTCTTCTAAGAATCAACACCTGGACCAAATTATGAGTCTTAGGACCATCTTGATGTAGATTTACAAACTCGGTTGCATGAACCTTTGGGCCCAAGGTGTTTTCGGTAATGTCTAGACTAGTTTTAGTACCATTTTTCAAGGCATCTTGGTGACTTGATGAAGTTGCAGCTTGTGTAACCTCATCCACACTTGAAATTTTTAGGAAACTTATTGTCCTCTTCATTTTTGTATTTGCAGCTCAATCTCAATCCTTTCTAACTCTTCTACTAGAGCCTCTCCCTCCCTCCTAACCTTTTCCAAGGAAATCTCAGCTTGTGATGATACATGTGGTACGAGATCTTGTTTAGGATGGTGAGAAGCCACCCTATCATTTATCTTAATCCCTTCAGCCTTTTGTTTTCCTTTGTCTAAAACAGGCTTAGGGTCTAGATTACTTGGTTGAGGCTTAACAGGGTTTGAGGTTTTTGGGTTTGCAAGTTTTGGTTGGGCATCAACTTGACCTACAAGACTCACTTTAGACAAAGGCTTCACCCCCTTATCCAATATTTCACATACAACAAGACCCTCATCTTCTAGCTTAGGCCTTTCTTTGTTTAGGAGCTTCATTGTTGCCAATCGTCAGGCTTGGGAAAAGTCATATCAGAACTAGATGTATCACTTAGGTCTATTAAGTTTACTTCTTCAAGTACATGCCTAGATAATAAAGGAGTTCCGTCATCTTTAGCAGGAGGAGGAGGCACATCATTGGTGTTTTCTCTATGATGGCTTCGACTTCTAATCCTACCTCTTCTCTTTTCAGCATAGTGGACACTAACAAGTTCCTTATTCTATCATGTTACATCCTCTTCAATAGGTGTATTAAATAATGCATCGAAAAGTCCACAACTATTTGATTCTGAATTTCTAGATACATGTTCGAGAGTTTCAGGGATAGGATGTAAAGGTTTACTTGTACCTTGGTGTACAGGATTCTGTGATGTCAGAGGAGCATTGTTAGATTTGGGTCACTTCTTTATCCAATCCTTCTTCATTTTAGAAAGTTCACCTTCCAGTTTTTGTTCCAGATGATTCTTCATGAATGATCTAGTGTTTTTAATTTTTTGTGCTTGTCCAAAAAGTCCTTCAATTTGTATTAAATATTCAAATAAGATGCACACTGGTGCAGAGGCTTCAGAGTTAGCACCCAATTATCTTGGGGATACCCACCATCGAGAAACATTTGGTAAAATGCAAAAGACCATTTGAACTTTATACTGACAACGTACAAAATACTTCACTAAACAATCCAAAACATTTGAAACACAAAACAAAAGGATAAACCAAACAAAAAACCACAAGCTCGTCCTTCAAATCACAAAAATACTATGATAACTCTATGCAAAATGGATAATCGACTGACTAAAAAGAAATATTCAGACTAACTCCCCAGCATAGTCACCATTTTGTTGGTTGTTTTTCCTATAACTAGGTTGATATTCTAATCTACCTATGGAATTTCCAATTCCAATCAGGGGCAGCTGGAAGGACCTGGACGAACTAATGAGGGTTTTAATAAACCTCCTACACTTTGGGCTCTGCAAGACCCGAGAGGGTGATCCCTTAATGTGTTTACAACCACTACACCAAAATTATAAACAACATTAAAAATAACAGATAATATCACTTGATAGCTCAACACAATAGGATAATATTACATAAAATTGGTTGTTCATCAATAATATCAACTACTTGGAGCATGAGATAATTGCAACAATTTTTTACAATTAAAGATAATCATTGATTTGTAATTTGTAGCAAGCTCTAAGAAAAGACAAACAAATACTGAACCTTACAAATTAACACAACTTAGACTAGTGCCATATACCATTGGAGGAGTCAAATTCATAAGCATCTAAGGATTTATGATAGATTTAACACCTAACATATAAGATCTCTGATAATATTGGCTTACAATACAACCAATTTGTATTTTAACCCAATACTACTTATCAAATCCTTATATAAACATATCCACCTATAACCCCATTCAAGAATTTTAATTAATTCCTTCAATTAAAGATAAAATGAAAATCATACACACCACAATAGTGAGATGAACGAAACAACCTTTGATCATTTTATTCAAGATTATGATTTGCTTATACAATGGAGAGACATGAGTTCAAAATGAGTCATTCCCATTCAAATGCTAGTACTATCATGAAACATCAAACTCCCATGAACTCAAAATCTACTACAAAATAACACCAAACCTAAATTGCATTTTAACTAAACCGACAGGATTTTACAAATTGCTCTGCAACTTCACCTAGACTCGATAAAAAATATCTAACTTCCTAACCCCTACTTCTAGCCTTGAAATCTTTCTTATAGAAAATGAAGGAACAAACAAGCAGCAAGCCAGAAGTACACATGTCACCGATCACTTGGATCATCTTGTGATATTCCAAGAATTTGTTATAACAGCTGATCCCTGAAGAATCTTCTTGTTCATCCTGCTCACTGAGTATGGTTGATGCATCCACAAAACTTCAAGAAACCTATGCCAAAACTACCACCAAAGACAAACAAGAATCTGTTACAACTGCAACAGTTGAGTCGTTAATCACCAACAGCTAGTTCGGAATCACTCTTCCTCGGTCAAGTATATGTTTACCCATATCTAGTATTCTTCATCTATTGACCAATCAAAATTAACCACCTCACTCACCTTATCACTATAATGTGTGTACTTTACCGCTACTTGATTAACTTTTCTCTCAAAAGTTTCCAAAAATGTACTAGTACTAATGATCTTGTCCATACAACTCATCAAGAAGTCATACTTCAAGTCATCACAAATCAATTTGATTTGTGCATTGATGACCTCGTCTGCTCTATCCTACCATTGTTGTAGTGATTTAACATTTCCCTGTGCATCAATTATATCAAGTAAAGATGTATCATTCCAATCATCAAAATTCTTTACCAATTCTCTGATTTTCCTAATCAAATCATTAGGTAAGGCTTAAAAACCTTGAAATGATTTTACAAATATTTGTGTAGGCCATAATGATTGGGGCCTATTGTTTGTATCAAACCTTGAGGCTTTTTACATTATATGTAAATCATTGGCCCTAGGGATCCATTTCTCAACTAAGGGAAATACTACTTCTTGATCCCTACTAATGTTCTTTATTGTATCCAAAAATAAGGAATACAAAGAATATACTGATGAGAATCTACCATCAACCCTTTCATTTAAGTTCCTTAAAACTATTTCAATAATTTCACTTTGTTTTACAAGTGCTCCCTCCTCACTTACCTTTAAGGTTGTCTGTAACTCTGTAATCTTGCTCAACAATTGCTTCTTAGTAGGTTCCATAAAGTATTCAATTTCTTCTTCAACTGGATCTAATGCAGGAATGAGAGAAGGAGTTTGGATGGGGGAACCTAGTGTAGAAACAATTGGAGAAGTAGGAGGCATTGATCCTGATGTGGAAGGAAATTTCATGATGCCTGGAGAACTTGAGGACTCCCCACCTTTCCTATACTTTAACCTATCCACCCCAATTTTCAGCTCAACATTCCTTTGTTACACCCTATTGTACTCTCCAATTATAAAGTTGTATTTCTCCATTAAGCTCCTCTTCTCAGGTTCTTGCCTCTCAATAGTCTTTTGGGCCTATTTGGCCACATTCACAGTTAAGTTAGTAGCCTCTGTAGTTGAAGATTCTGAGGCTATCTTTATTATTAACCCTCCCCTTAGGTTTGGGCTAATTTCAGTAACATTAGGCTTTCTACCCTGAGGTGCCAATGCCCAAATTGCTAGGGTCACATACTCCTCACTAAATGCAGAATCTTGCAATGATGCCTTGACCTCTTCCTCAGAGTTTTGCATGGGATGCTTGGAATTTAAAATAGCATTAAAAGCTACTACATTTACTATATCCCATTTAGGAAAAATTAATACACCAATCTGAGTTAATAATTTCCTCCCCTCCTGAAGAGTGATGTTCTTGAATTCTTCCATCAACTCATCTTTCACTTCATCATCATTCTCCTGATCCAACCTATCAGGCCTCAAGTCTCTTCTCTTTTTTTATTTGTCCTGATACTCTTCTAATCTCATTCTCCGTACCAATTGCAATAAAACTAGAGTTTTAACAAATGCATCATCATCTAAAAATGATTTGCATGCCTTCATCCTAGCATCTTGCACATAGTGTCCCTTCACATCCATATTAGACAAAACCAATTGAGTTGACCTAGGAGGAGAAGGTATACCAACCTGGATATCTTGATCTGTGACAATGATTTCATCCATCAGAGTCTCTTGTGCCTCTTCAACCCTTTGCCTCTTAGGGCTTGGCTTTGATGGTGGTGGTGAAGGATTATCTTTTGGTGATGAGTCCAAATCAATGATTCTTATTCCTCCAAGGACTCTAATCTTCGGACCTGGTTGTGCTGATGCTTTCATGATTCTCTTTCCTTTTTTATCTTCCTCCTCCTCATAACTACTGTCATTTCTCTTTCTCTTATAAAAGCCCACTTCACTATTGGTTGATATGTTGGCCTCATCTCAGAAGGCCTCACATCTGGCTCATGTGGGAAAAAGTCAATCTCCAAGTTTGTTTTCTTTGTCATCAAAATGCCCATAATCTCCTTGAAGTTTTCCGTGAAGAAATCAATTTGCTTGTGGAATGGGGTAAATTCCATTAATGGATCATATTTTGGATCCATTTTATGCACAATGACTAATAGTTTCTCAGATGCTATACATTTTTCCTTGTTCAATTCTTTTTTATTCAAATCAAATTCATTTCTAATCAAATACTGAAGAAAATTGAACTCATGTGCAAACTTACCACCCTTTATCTATTTTTTCTAAAAAGGGAAAAGAAGCCCTAGGGGTCATGTTGTCACTTGGGGCCACACCTTAAATGATAATCATAAAAAAATCTCCCAAAGTGGACCCATCCTCCTTTTCAAAACAAAATTGAGATACAACGGTATAATCAGGGAAAAGAGTCCTTTTACCCTTCCCTGTTAGGTTGTCCTCATGAATACAACCAATTTGCCACATAACCTCATAAAATCCTACTCTTGTTGGAAAATTGAATGGGAGGATATTTGGAGTTCCTTGGAAGCCATACACCCATAAAGCAATGTTCACTGGGTAGAAGATAATGTCAGCCCAGTTGTGAAAAACTTTCAAATCTGGCTTCGTCCCCTTCATTCTGAGAAATTCATGTAAATTGTTAGGGATTCTGGGTACATTCATTGTCAACTAAGCTCTCAGTGTGGAAGCAAAACAATTATCAAATTGCACAAAACTAGCATTCTCCCAGTTATAGGATAAATATGTAGTCCATGCCTGCACTGGTAATCTTTCTCCATTAACCTCTCACCTCAACTCCATCTTCTCAGAGAAGAAATCAACATTCTTGTACAAGAACATGTACATCAATAAGGAATACCAGAAGAATGGAGTTCCTGCATCCCTTTTCTACAAGTTTAACAACCCTTCATGTATCTTCTCTGCCAGAAAGGATGCAAAATCATAAATCACAAAGAAATTAGGGTGTTGTATTTGCACCCCCATAAACATATAGGAAATTAGCATTACTGTATTAGGGTTAAAACCCTAAATCTGGCACAATGAATAAAAGGTGGCTAAGAAGTGTTTTGCAAAATAATTTAACCTACAAGGCTCTTGGTCACTAGGGCTGATATCTCTTATTACTCTCGTAACAGGGTCATAATGTGGTTCCACTGCCTTGAGAAAATCCACATCGCGAAACACATTTGGTACCACTAGCCTCCCCATTTCATATCTCAAACCATTTGAGAAGGGATGAGGCAGATTCCTCTGTCCATAACACAATCTAAACATCTCTAGACCAGTCATGGTAACCCTAGCATCAACAATGTTGGAGAAATTGCATACTATTCCCTTGACTAGGGTTCTTCCATGCATCAAAACCTACCCCTTCTACCTATCATTAGTCGAAAATGGGAACTAATCCAGGAAATCATCATATAAATTCCTTTGCAGATAATCAACATGTCTATAATGTGGCTTTGGTGGTGCCATCTTAATTAAACTAGGGCTTCCTTAACTTCAAACTCTTGACAAACTATGGCTAAACAAAGAACAAAATTATAGAGAATAACCTTGCAATCTCCAACAATTCATCTAACCAATAGCCCTAAAACAACTAACAACAAGTTTTTCAATAAACACACCACAGTTTTCCCCAAATTCTTAATCAAATCATCCAAGAAGCATAGGAAATAACTCACTGTGTTTGTGTCCTGAAGAAAACCAAAATCCTTTCTATGATAACCATAACTTCATCCTTGGCCCTAAAATTGCTTCACAAAGGTAATTGAATACTTTGTGAGAAAATAGAGTGAAATAAAATCACTTTATGTCAATCAAATCAAGCTAGTAGATGTCTCGTCCACCATTAAAGCTTGATTGTGTGCAGGAAAAATGACTCCAATCGCATTTGATGCAAATTCAAATATCAACTGTTGTTCCTTCACTTTTTTTAGATCATCAAATGACTATCTTCAAAACAAGTTGACACATCTTCCATCATGACAACAAGGGCCCACCATAGTATGCATCACTAAAGAAATCCATGTGGTGCTTGCCTATGATATCATGATCAATAAAATCCTTGCAAATTTTGATCGGGCGATGGCAAGGAACCATAGATCTTAACCATCGTCAATCATGTTCACTCAATACAGTCATCACCATTGTAATTAACCATCGAGAAAATTTCTCATTAATAGTATAACATCACCGTTGATTTTAAGCACGTGAATCCTTTAGTTACTTTAGTAACCTGACATATATATTAAAACAAACTATCCTCTTTTCGGCTTCCTTTGGAAAATACACTTGGTGCCTGCCCACGATATTGCAATTAGGTGAGACCCAGTGGTCGTGAATAATTACTGATTTCGGGGAATGACTGAGATCAATCACTGGCAGATCAAAGGTCATGAAGAATTATTTCTTGCACAATTTAAAACATTAATTAAAGATACAAGGGGACATCACCTGGGCCGACGATAAACAATGGCTTAAAGTTGTTCTAAAACATGGGGCCACAAGACCAACCTAGACTTAGGGAATAATAAAGTCAGGAAAAATATTTAAATCAATTTATTAAAAGGAGCCTGACCTAGATGAAGCGATGGGGCATAAGCTGTTTTAGAACCCTCTCCATAAAGTAACAGCCAAATAGATCCCATCCAAGGCGTAAAAATAAAATACTAGGTTTTTTCATGAAGACAAAAGCAAAAACCCCAACCTCAGGCTTCTCCCAAGCAATATGAAAGACTAGGTTAAGGCAAGATAAAATGGAAATCAAGCAAAAATTTGAAGTTCCATCACATCCCAAGCTTGCTCTTATATGTTCATGAAAGGTTAACGACTGGTCAAAAGAGACAACGACAAGTGACATATGAGGACAAGGCTACTTAACCTCTTGCCCCCACTTAGTGTATGACAAAGTTGAGCCTGGAATGTATGATTATATGTTTCTCCTTGCAATAGTGAGTATGCTATGATGGTACAACTATTACATGGCAAGGAGCAACAACTAATTTTATTTATGTTGATAAGTAAACAAAGTTTTTCTTGATTCATATTTAATGAGATATGTGTTAGTTTAGGATGTACCAAGGTTAAAGCTGTCTTGGAAGAATTGTTTGTGATGGTTTTGACATTGATTGAATTTTTCTGTGTTGAGGGGCAATAGCCAAGATCCTTAGGTTGTATAGGGACATGGATACTTTTTTCTATATCATCACATCCTCTCCTAAGTTGCTTCATAAGTATTTTAGGTTCAGAGTTGGCCTTGATTGTATACACTTTTTCATATATGTGAGCAATGTCATTGTAACTCGGTTGGTGTGAAACATTGTTCTTAGGTGGGTAAAGGATGACTTTGGGTTTGTTTGGAGTTTTTTGCTTGTGTGATGGTGGGTAAAGAATTAGAGGATTATTTAGATGTACCACGAGGTATGTGTGAGGTTCATTGATCAAGGGGGATCTAATGGACACTTGCACATTCATAACCTTGACAGTATTGGTTTGATGTATCCCTGAGGAAGACATATCATTTTCTTGCACCATAATAGTCTCCCTAGAAGGAGAGTTTGTAGGAGAATGATATTAAAAATGTTCTTGGCATTCAAGGATTGGTTCTTCCAAAATTACTTCATCGCAAGTAAGGGAGATATTAATGGTTGAATTTTCTTGTTTCATAATGTTTTCCCATATAAGATTCTCATGATTCTCATCAATTGGATCTTGTGACACCATAATATCATCTTCACCAATAGGAAATATATTAGGAGAGGGGTAAATTTTATTTTCATACATAATTTCATCCTTTATCACTAAGGTCTCATTCTCTTGTGCCATAATATGTACCCTAGTAGGAGAGCTTTTAGGAAAGTGTCTAACAATAAGTTGCTCACATTTCAAGATTATATTTTGTGAAGTAGCTTCATCACAAATAGGGGAGACATCAAGGGAAGGATAACTATGATTTTCATTTGTGCCAATGATTTTGTCCTCTTGTTCAAAGAGACCCTTCCAAACGTTAGGAACATTAGGGAGGAGAGAAATAATGCTATAACTCTCAATAATTTGATTTCTTGATACCAACATATCCTCCTCACAAATTTTGTTTTCATGATCATTCACCATTATATCCTTATTCATTAAAGCATTATCACAAATAGGGCCCCCGAGGTGTTGGGAGATGAATGGAGACTAGGTAAAGTAGTGGCGATGATCTCAGTTTCATGTGTCATAATGTCTTTAGAAGGTGGAGGAGGAGGAAGACAAGGAATACTTGCATGATCTTCAATGATTGTCTCTTCTTTCACCAAGATACCTTCGTCACCAATGGGAGAGATATTGGGAGAAGCAAAATTATGATTATCATGATTATTGATTCTTGCATCCTTTTGTGTCAAATCTTTAGTGGATGATCTAGGTGAGATGAAGTCGTCAAGGGCTTCATCTAACATGTCAAAGTCATCTCTACTAAAGGGTTTGCATGATGTGCTAAGCTTAACCATTTTATTTTTTTGTGATGTTTTTTAGTTTTTAGTTTTTGTTTCCAAATGTTATTTGGCCTAATTAAACTATGAACTAATGCTGAAACTAAAAAGTGAAATAATTTACTTCTATCCACAATTGCAATGAATGTAGAGAATGCTTATTTCTAATAATTTAAATGTAATAGAAGTTATGCAAACTTAAAATGCAATGTAAAGACATAGGATGAAATGCAACCTTTTTAGATTTCAGACAAGGTAATGTACTGATTATATTATGCACTAATCTGAAAATGAAATGTTGTGAATGAAAAAGTGAGATGAAGCAATGCATCAAATGGACTAGTGTAAGCTACATTTAGTAAAATTCATGTAACAAAAATTCAACCCACTAATACATATAGTTAATGGCAACAAACAAAAGCTTAAAAAATAAGGTTTTCAGTCCTATAAAAGGCAGTTTTAGGGGTGAAAAGGGACTAAGTCGCCCAAGGTGGTGAATGAGTCCTAGTGAGGATTTTTTCAGATCTTTTAGAATTTTTTGATTGATTTTTATGTTTTTTGTTTTGTATAATACAGACCTAAGATGCAAATATAGAATTTTGATGATTTATAATGCAAAAATACAAGCTAGATGAGCTTTTCACTAATGCAAAATTTGAAACCCTATTATGCAACTTAACTAATGCAAAATGAAATGCAACCTAATTCTAGGATGATGATAGACTCGAAATTAGATAATACAGTATTCAAAAAGTAAGTTCACCAAAATGTAGCCAAGATTTTTATCACCTCTTGCACCTCTAGGGTTTTACACCTAAAAGGAGAGAGGCAAAGATCAATCACTTCATTCAAGAACAAACCCTTGAGATTCCAATGAAATAGAGATTGAAATCTATCAAAGGAGATTGTTGCTAAGGATGGAAGTTGATAAAGAAGATAAACTATGGATGCAAAACTAAAGAAATGTAAAGTGTTTGAAAACACATTGTGATATGCAAAGAGACCTAAAAAGATGAATAGAAATGCAAATAAAATAGAATAGGAAAATAAAACAAAAAATGCACTTGGATATTGGAAAGTGCTGGAGAGGAGCTCTAGAAATGATGTTGATTCTAAAATATTGGCCTACTGGGACTAGTTTGTCATTCTGGGTGACCTAGTCCCAAATTTGGAAAATTGTACCAGAGCCCATTTAAGCCAAATGGGTATTTGAATCTATAGATATATCTAAAAAATATATATAATGGGACAAAGTTACCACAACTAGGGGAAGTGTCCACTTTGAATTTTTTGAATATTTGAAAGGGGAATCTGTAGCCCCCAACCTACACTTCTGCTCTTGATAAATTTATGGATCCTAAACTACAAAATTTGGCCTGTATGTATTCCCAAGCTTCTCTTAGGGTTTTGAAAACCTTGAAGGGCTTTGACACTTTGATGAAAACTTTTCTAATCTTTCTCTTTGACAAATCTACAAAAACACAAGGAAAGAGAGAAATATTGAATGTTCGAGCATGGGGGTTTGCCTTGGTCAAACCCCTTTTACGTAATTAAACCAAAATTATGAAATAAGATAATGGAGCATGAAATATGAAACAATTCAATTAGAAACTTTCCATGAAGATTGATCTTGAATTGTTGCAACAATGGTTGAAGAATCCTCACTTGAATGCTTAGGAAATATGTCTTGATGACATAGAATGTTAAAACCCTAGCTTTCTTGGCTTGAGATGGAAGATGAATGATGAATGAATGATGAGTGAGTCCTGAATTAGGGTTTAAAGGCTTGTATTTATATGAAATCCACCTAAAACTCCTATTAATTTCATCCCAAGGTTGACATGGAGAAAAATAAACTTAAACCCTAATTTTTCCCACTCAATTCCCAAAAATAGCTCAAATAGGACACAAAACAAAACTCTAAGTATGTTTTGTGTCATGTGTTTTTGTCTTGAGATGTCCACTCAATACACTGTCATGTGTCTCCCAGATTTTTTCATCATTTGTTTTAGCCCATACTCTGAAGCTTTATAATATCTTCACAAGCTGAAAATTATCGGGCTCTTTTTTTTACCTTTGTGTTTAAATCTTCATATGTTCTTGCATCTCACAATAGAGGAGGAAAAGAAAAGTAGAGCTAGCTTTTTGATATTTAACGATAATGTAATAAGTCATAAAAATAAAAAGATCAATTACATGTGAAGGGTCTTGGGTGTGGGCTAAACTTAATCAATTACTACAGATATGAAAAAATGATATGCTCTTATGTTACAAGTGAAAATGAAACCTTGGTTGATTATAAATAAAAATCTTGTACAACCTAAAACATTTCTAAATGTAGTATATATATATCAATTGCTTCATATAATGCGTGGAGTTTAGAGTTTTATTTGGAAATTGGTCATCAAATATTTACACAATTAAAAGCTATATGTTTAGTTTAAAGTGGTGAATATTATCCTTTCTCACCTGATATTTCCTTAAAAAGTATTTAATTCTAGTTTGTGTTTCTAATGGCCAGTAGGAAGGGAATGGAAATAATGAGACAAATCAGTCATAAAACAATGCTTGTGCCTTCCCTTGTAGATAGAATTTCATTTTTTGGGTGGTGTACATTGAACAAATCACTTGTTTTTCTCTACAAGACTTGAACTCATTGCAAGTGGCCTCTGTGAAATGATCAACACCACCCATGTGGGAAATCCATGAAAATGAAGAAATTACCCATAATTTAATCTTAAACTAGATAATTCACACAAAATAATAGTAGAAATAATATCACTAGTGATAAATACATTCCCTTATAGTTTTTATGAATGCCAATAACCAAAAATGAAGATTTTACACAAAAATAATTGTATATTTTTAAAATAGACTAGCTTTATAACAATGTTGAATACATCATTTCATAGTATAAAAAAAATTAAGAAACAACATTAAGGAAAAACTTAAACAAACTCATAATAATAGACTATTTTCAATACAATATTGGAAGCTTTCTAAATGAAAAACCACTAGTACAGAAAACAACAATAAACTACTAAAAACTACTTATAAATGACTACATTTGGTCATGTGACCACTAGTAGTTTATTTTCCAGTTATATATAACGTGACCAGATTGATGACTAAACCATTTTTAGTCATTTATTGGTTGTTTTTATTGATCAATTTGGTAGTATATTTAGTTGTTGATTTAGTCATTCATTGTTATGATCTAGTCACTTATTTAGTCACCTTTTTTTCACTGATATATTTAGTCATTGATTGTTGTAATTTGGTCACTTATTTAGTCATTTTTTATTCACTGATATATTTAACTAGTCACTTATTTAGTTGTTGATTTAATCATTGATTGTTGCATTCTGGTCACTTATTAGTTGTTGATTTAGTAATTGATTTCTATAATTTGATAGTATATTTAGTTATTTTTATTCACTGATTTCATTGTTCATATATCTAATCATATTTATTCATTGTTCACTAATTTCTATCAATTGGTAGTATATTTAGTAAATTTAATTATTAATTGATGTCAATTATTAGTATATTTAGTCATTTTAATTTATTCATATTTGAGGATTGAAGCATAAAACACAAAAATACAGATCAAACACATAATAAGACAACCATTGAGATGGAAAAATTGGTGAAATTTATTAATAAAAGAAAGGTATTTTAGTTACTGTGTTGTTAGAATAAATGTAATAATTAGGAAGATAAACTAACACACCAATGAAACATTAGATCAAAGGAAACTAATTAAAAAGATAAAAAAAACTCTAAATAACAACAACTCCTTCAAATGCGTCCCATTGTCCTCAATTTGTAAGGATTTGATTAAAGTTATTGTCTCTCAATAGTGTAAGAAGTAGCTTGTTGAAATGACAACTTGGGAGAATGAGATGTTATGCAACATGCATATTTATTGCTATATGATTTAAACAATGAAATTGAAAACTAAGATGCTATGAACTTGAAATTCTTTTAGATGCTGATTCGAATGCAACTATAGTAAATGCATATGAAATCTAGGATGAAATCTACTTACTAGAAGGTTGTATTTATAGATTTTTGGAGGCAAGAATCTAGTTGACAGAGATCAACGGTTGAAATTCAAACCTATTAAGATTAACGGTGAAAGATTGAGAAGTTGAGAGAATGGTGGAAGGTTCAGAGGAAAGTGGAAGAATTTTTTCAACCCACAAAACCATCCTCATTCAAAAATGGAAACAAATTGCCATTTGTCACCTCATTTATGAAAATTGGTTGAAAGTTGAAGATAATTCCTAATTAAATAAATAAATTTATTTAATTACAAGTGACAATGAATTTAGAAGCTTCCATAATTAAATAATTAATATTTAATTATGTGTGAGGGATGGACAATGAAAGTAAATAAATATTTAAAATATTTAATTGAATGTGAGGTGAAGAATTTAGAAAAGTGCTTAATTAAATATTAGAAATATTTAATTAAATGTGAAGAAGAAATATTATTTAAATCAAAATAAATAAATTGTGAAATTTATTTAATTAATTAAGAGGAATTTAGAAAGTGAACAATATAAATAAATAATTAAATTTATTTATATGTAGATGAGTTTAGAAGAATATTAATTAAATAAATCATATTTAATTAATTAACAGGTTTGATTAACTATGATCATTTTAGATGTGTACATTTTTCTCCTCTTTGAAGTGATGTGTTTTATGCATTGCTTCAAATAATTTTGCCCCTGGCTTTGAAAATTTACTGATGATGCTATATGCCCCCTCAAGAGATAAATGGCATGATTTTAATGATGATGATGATGATCGAAAGAATTGAGATGATTTTTGAGAGAAAATGTCGATTCATCTCTCGAAATAACCCATTGCATAGTAAAAATGAAAATAACTTCCCTTTTTTACCCCCATAAAAGGTGGAAAAGGTGAAAATTCATTGTCATTTGAACAGTAACCTATGGTAAATTTCAAAGCTCTGAGAGATAAAAATGAGATTTTGATTTACTATGAGTGCCACCGATTTGAGTGAGCCCACTGCCATCGGAGACCAGTAGCATATGGACCTCTGGTAAGATGTCAAAACCCTCTTTTGTGAATTTAAATCACTTTTTTTGAAGATTTTTTGAATTTTTTAGATTTTCAAAATTCTGCTTTAGCGCATAAGATTTTAGATTAGCACATGCGAGTCATAGTTTAACACATAGATTAGATATAGTCGCGCATACAAAGTAGCACATAGATGTAGAAAATTAGTGCATAGATGCGTAGATTAACGCATAGCGAAAAATAGTGCATAGGATAGATTAACTAGTGCATACATGAAATCTGCCTACGTAGGATTCTAGATTAGTGCATAGGCTAGATTTGCGCATAGATGATATAAATTAGTGCATCTGTGTGATAGAATAGCACATAGGTGTTTTAGCACATCCATGGATGAAGTAGTGCATTGGGTGGTTTAGCGCATTGACTGACTGTTTTAGCGCATCCATGAGTTTTGTCGATTGTTGAATTTTTGATGATTGCTTGATGATTTGTTGCATCATTAGACAATTGATTTGATGCTTTTGAATTTCACCAAGGATATATTAGCTTGATTTGAGAAATGATCTGATAAATTTGTCTTTGTGTTTGAAGAACAAATAGTAATAATTTTGATAAATTTTCTTTCTTGCTTGAAAGACAAATAGTAAATGATAGATTGATGTTGAGCTGATTGACTACTATAAATTTGTTTCCATGTGATATGAAAAACAAATAGATTAGAATTTACTTGCCTTCCTACTTGAAGAAAAAATAAGATTTGATCTAATTGTTGATGTTGAT
Organism: Sequoiadendron giganteum; assembly: GCA_007115665.2. NCBI lineage: Eukaryota > Viridiplantae > Streptophyta > Pinopsida > Cupressales > Cupressaceae > Sequoiadendron > Sequoiadendron giganteum. The sequence goes on along the minus strand of CM021101.1, from coordinate 61,513,700 downwards.
ATAGTTGATTGATTGATGAATTTTATTTTATGCTTGCTGAAAAGGCAAATAGATGATTAATAATTTGTTTTTTTGGTGCACTGATTCGATTGGATGATTTTGAATATTCCCTACTGATTGATTTCTATGATCTATTTTAATGTCATAAAGGAGGATTTTAACCTCCTCTAGATCAGAGAGAGATTTCCCCACACATGGGATTTGGTTCCTCGACTGTTCTAGGCTAATTTAGAGGTGGTATACTAGTGTGGGTTGAGTCCACTATTGAGAATCCCGTAGTATAGGATCAACAGGGAACTATTGATGACACTAGCTGAGAGGTGGCATAGTGAGCATAACACATTTCATGTGTCGACGAGAGAGATTACCATGACACCAGAGGATGTATACAAGATTCTAGGTGTCCTCGTGGTTGGTGACCTTGTGATTTATGATCACAAGGAGATTTGAGGGACATATGCATTAAGATGAGTCTTGTAGGATCCTCATGTCTCTAGTTATGAGATTCCCTGGAAGGAGATGGTGGAGAGATATGCCCCACTACCTTTGGTTTTAGCAGGGTTCATTGGTAGTTTCCTTTGTCCTGATCGCAAGTCAAAGGGACTATCAGTTGGCTGGGGTAGGATTTTGGAGGATATGATCCTCCATTGAACTAGATATATATGGGGGTTGCGCATGCTTGCCCATATATACCATAATTTTCATCAGGTGGTGTACATAGATGGGAAGACTTTCTCTTATGGAGTTACTCTTTTACATATATGGGCATGGGAGCACATTGCCATCACCCGTCCCATTGTTCAGAGAGATTTCCCACTTCACCATCCATACGTTTATGCCTACATAGGTCCCCTTGTCTAGCCAATGCTAGGAAAGTTAGAGTACTGGCGACACATTTTAGATGAAAACGATACAGTCATCTAGAGACCGTATCTAGATTGTGATCCCTAGGAGGTTGATGATGTAGAGCTACCCTATTGCACTAGATCAAGGTATTTGATCGATCGTACTCCATTTATTATTGAGAGGTTCCTGGTTATGTGGGTCTTGAGATAGTATGGTTTAGTATAGATGATGCCATAGGGTGTGACACTACGCCAGGCGCCGAGAGGATGTAGCATAGTGGGGTCCATTTGTGATGATAGAGGTTGTTGATAGGCCAAAACTGGGTTAAATAATAAGAAATATTTTAGCTTGGTCTAAGAGTGTCAACCTAGGGATCGTAGCATGCGAGAAGTGTTGTGGAAGTATACCTGAAGGGAGGAAAGTAGTGAATTAAGGGAGAATGAATGCAACTAAAACACACGTGAATTTCCTAAGTAAAAATATGATTTAATTCCTATCTATCTTCCTATCATAATTATGCTTGGAATTGTCACTTCCTGCAACATGAGCTATTACAACAAAAGTTTATTAATAAAAAGAGAAACATACCTACTAAAATTGAATCTCAATAATATATTTCAAATGAAACTTAAAATATGATGTCTTTTATCATACAAAACTATAATACAGATCCTAGAATTTAAATTACACAACTACTATAGTTCTAAAGTTGTTGAAAATAAATAAATGTCACCATGCTTCACCAAGGAGTGGGCCCTTGCTCCGTGGTTTGTAGGTGAGATGGGATGAGATCCTTTTTACGTTGCTATCTTCATCATGTGAAATATTATTTTATTCATCAACAATTTGATACAAAGTCTTTGCTGCAAAATTCTATACGCCTCTTCTAAAATGCTAATTCACCCTCTTTATAGCTTATTACATTGCCTTATAAGGCATGAAACAAATTACAAGTTGTTTCACTATTCACACCCTTCATCTTATTTCTACGTGTAAATTTTTTGCATTATTTTTTTGATATTATGTATATGATATTCTACACCACCAATAATATTTTTGTGCCAACCTATTTTGTTGCATTTCCTCCTATTCTTTTGTTCTCTTTTATGGCACTATTTTCTCCTCTTCTCTTGTCCTCTTTTATAGCACTATTTATGGCTTGTGTGTTGGAATAAAATCAGCCATAAAAATAGGAATTTGTTGTGCCACCAAAATAGGATTTAGTTGTGCCATAAAAATAGGATTTTTTTGTGCCACCAAAATAGGATTTAGTTGTGCCATAAAATAGTATTTTGTTGTGCCACCAAAATAGCCATTTTTTTTTCCTTCGTCCATCATAATTTTATTAGTTACAATAGAAAATAATATATGCTATTTCGTGCTATAAGAGTAGCACAATAAATAGATATTAAAATAAAATTAATTGCTGAAATTATTTGTTGTTGTGTAGGTTCTGTCAAGAATGTGATAGGAAGTCTGTATGTTGATGGCAGGAAATCTACATGTTGCAAGATATATTTTCCAAGGCTTTAAAATCATAATGCTTATTAGTAAAGACAATCCATAATTAATTTCCATATATTATCCAAAAACTATATTAAATACTACTTATATATATTTAATCATATGCAACATAAAATAGCGAAATAGTATGATATCGAATGAAATTGGAATGTGGAAATGGATATGAAGGTATATGAAATAGGCTAAAATGTGGCATAAAATGGTACACGATTAGCTCTCATCATTCCCCGCAACTTAACATATTGCACATCCTCGTACAATCAATATGATCAAGAGGTATTTGATTTGAACTAGTAGCCTTTCAGATTTGTGTCTTTGGCCTTCTTCTTCACCCTTAACTATTATAGCTCATGCATAACCATAATGCCCTTTATTTTTCTTAGCTTCTCATGACAAGATTTATTGCTTTGTTTTTTTCAATTTTCTTTTATATTTTTCCTTGTTTTTCTTGTCATTTCTCTAGTATCATTTTGAAATGCTATACATAGGAGGGTCATGAAAAATTTATCTTGACAATTATGAGCTATTTGAATTGGATAAAAAATGATAGGTAAAATGAACAGTGAAATGAAGGATGAAATGATAAGTAATATGAAATGATTTTGCAAGGTCGAATAATGGATACTATAATGATAATGGAAAATAAAAGGTGAAAAGATGGTAGACCTCCCCCCAACTTAAAGGGTTGACCTTCCTTGGGAAAGAGGGAGAGGATATGCATGGATGTTGCATATATGATTAATATAATAAGAAATATTAATAAAGTTAAGAGATAAAATAATGAAAAATAAAATTGATCATTTTACCAACTCACATTTCAATATATGTCAAGGTCTTGTAGCCAATGTAACTCTGCAAGTAGGAAACATGCAACAAGGAACCAAATATTGCACCAAGAATTGCAACACCATTAAAGATCTTTAGCTAACTGAAGCACTATAGAACATATTGTTGGTACTTGATTCTTTCTTGAATTTTTGAGCACTTCAAATAAATGTGTAAGTGAGCACTAGGAGGTGCTAGAGGCACATAGATAGAGGGAAACCATGAAAACAATTGAGTACCTAAAAATAATAAGCTCATAGAAAAAACAAATTATTGCTTTTTTCTCTCTTTTTTTGTTTCTTTTTCCCTTTTTTTTTTTGTTTTTTCTTTTCAATTTTGATAACGACAATAGGTTTTCAGTATCCCAGTTTTCAACTTGCCACCACCTAGACATGCCAAAAAATCAATTTTCACCCCTAAGTTTATTTTGCAGTTAGTATCCACCAGAATCCGGTTTTCAGATATTAACTAGCCAACAATGCCCAAAGGTTTTCATTGTTGGATCTTTTATTGTTTTTTTCTTCTTCTTTTTTTTCTATTTTTTTCATTTTTTTCATTTTTTAGATAACCTACATATATGACCAAAGAGAAGGAACCCTATGGATGTTGAAGTGACACCATCTAAAACTTGAGTTCCTTCTATGACCCCACAAAATTCACTACTGAAACTAGGTTGTATTTAGAACTTTGAAATGATGACAAACAATAAAGATACCTTCATCAAGATTGATCATGCATAGTTTATAGCACAATTTCTACAAACAATCTTGATCCATTTAGCTCAGGCCACCATATTAGAAATTAGATTGTAGAACTTTGGAATCCATGCCCACTGTGGTTGAAGGAATTACTTACAATGATTGTAATCTTGGAAAGACACATTGTTCTATGATGACCAACTTGAAATGAATCACATTGACTTATCATGAAGCTATGCTATCCTTTCCTTGTAAGAATGAGAGATATCCACAACTAGTCCCAAATCTGTATGAAAAGCTAGAGTGCAAATAATACAACTTCCTTACCAATGAAAAGGTTGGATAGTGAAAGACTAATTATAGTCCCTCAACTTGTCAAATGTGTCCACACAACTTAGGTAGGTGGATAATCATCTCAAAGTGTACAAAGCAACACAATCTCTCACAAACAAAGAAAAGGAGAAAACCCAGTGGGACAAAAATCTTTCCTAAAAGAGAGATGAAATACAAAATAGAAATGTTCTCGTTGATGCATGAGAAGGTAAAAACCCCATGTGAGGAAAAAGACCCCCCATAAGAGAGAAATAAAAGGGAGACAAGGTAGCCCCCCTTCAATGAAATAGCCTGTTGCAAAAGAAGCACTGGAAGTACACTATGGACTAACACTGAAATCCTCAATCTGGCAAGCAAGGAAAGATACTTATGTTTTCTACTGAAAGCATATCTGAGTCACTGATTGACTCAAGGAGGAATCATGATAAAGCAACAACAAATCCGATGCCAAGGAACACTGGAAAACTCAGAAACTGGAACAACTCTAGAATCCATGAAGCAACAGTAGATGAATAAATGATGCCCCCCATAAGAGGGAATGATATGATGAAAGAATCTGGAAGCTATGTGTATCTTGATGTCAATGCCAAACTGTGACTAAAACTGATCCATAGGAGCAAGTACCATGAAGATTCTGAAACATTGACCATAAAATAAATGGCCCTCAAACTGAAATGTGACCTGATGTGATTCAGCATCATTAACCATAGGCTCTCAATCTAAGATGTGAACCGATGTGAACCAAAATGTGTCAAGCTATGAGCAAGATGTGGCCAAAAGAAACAACAAAGTCCAAATACAACTCATGCGAGTTGTCATCAATATAAAGATGAGATCAAAGTGCAACTACACTCTAATTAGATTATTATGCAAGAATCCCCCCCCTGATGGAACTTTATGTAAGTTCATTTATTACAATACCCCATGATTGTAAAAGGAGAACATGCAAAACATGCATAAATCAAAGACAAAATGTAAACCTACTGGATGAAAACAAAAAAGAGTGCATGTACAAACTAATGTTCACATCTACCTCCATGATGAAAAATAAACTCAAATTTGTGTAGATGACCAAATCTGAAAAAATAGCTTCCACCACTGTGAAGTACTCAAAAATAACTTTTCGTCCATATCTGCTTTGTGAAAAACAGACACCGTGGCCAAAACTTATGAATTTTTCAAAAAACTGAATTTAGCTTGCAAGAAATGTGTTTTCTGGCAAAAAAAGTTTATTTCTACTTTGATTTCTAGAAAATCTAATCACTGTTTGTAGAAAAAAATAGAAACCTAGAAATATTTTGATACTAAAAACAAAAACCTAGAAATCATTTTTTGATTCAACAAGTAGAAGATGAAAAATTGAATTTTGTTAACCTTCAACTAGGAGAAAAATGGCGCACGCCACTTTTTGTACAATGATTTTCTCCAAATCTATGCAAAATTTGCAAAATCTAAAACATACCCAGTTCAGATTTCAACGCTGGCTACAAAACCCAGAAATCGTTTTTCCTGCAAATGAGTGAAAACTGGATTTTTGAAGCAAAAATGATGATGGCTCCAATAAAAATGGCTTGCAACAAACCCTTGTAGATTTGGCCTCGTATTTCTGATTTGAATGAAACAAAAGGCAAAATCGACTTTCTCGAGCCTCTTGGACGCAATGGTGAGCTCAAATTTGCACCAACAAGCTCCAATATGAACCTGCAATAAAAACCAAAAATGGAATCTCCCTAAATCTGGTACCTCTCTTCTAAAAAAGACTCTCCAATGGCACCCAACCTGCTCTGATACCATGTTAGAATCAAACATGCTCTAATACCATGTTAGAATTGGCTATGGATGCCAAGATTTATGGACCAAATGGAAAGCACAAAGAAGAGAGAAAATAATGTGACAAGAATAAACTATATTCAATGTCAATGATATAGAATGATTGCTTAATGTTACAATGAGAGACCCCTTGGTTATATAGCCAAGGTGAGAACATAGGAGTGCATAAGATAATGACAATGTCATAATCTTATGACATGAGACAACAATGAAAATCTATCACTCCACCTAAAGTGGAAAGGTGATAATGTGATAACCACCACAAAAGGTGGATCTACGACAAAAGGTGGAAACCTAATCACATGATATGTCCACGAAAGGTGGAAGTGATAAAGTAATAAGATAATAAGTAAACCAAAGGTGGAAATTCTCCAACAACTCCTATGTGGTCCCTAAGTAAACTTAACTAAGGTGTAATTATGACTTAGGACAAAGTACAAAGTAATTCATTACACAAACACAATGAATGGTCATCTTAAGATAATCCAAATAATCAAGAAATATAATGATATATAATATCTTGAGTTGTTCAAGGAATGTTCATCTTAAGATAAAGAATCAAGAATGACAAAGATATAATTATTAATACCTTGATCCTTGTCAATGGACAATCATTGTTTTTTACCATTATATCAATGTAGCATTATATTCTTGCTAATGTTTGGTATGGTCATTAATGAATTCAAACCCATCTAATTATGCATAATTATCAAGTATCAATGGGCCTAAATCAGTATCTGAGGAATGCATATTTTGACCATAGGCCTCCAAAGATCTATATGGTTAAGTATAAAAATATCAAAAGATAGATCTTGTAGAATTTTATTTGTTATCTCACACAATTCTTGGATAATCAATGCATTTAGTTCAACATTTATTAATGCATGATTACTTTTAACACACATATTTATGAGTTTCATAATTAAACTAAACTCATTCTGAAGTGTTTTCTTATGTGTGTGAACACCCTCTAAAGGTTGTGATTTGTTAAGTAAATAAGAAGAACTAATGTAAATATCATTTAATTGATCAGATTGTTCTTCTAATTTAATTAAACCAAAATCACATTCCTCACTTGCATTAATGTATTTCAATTGTAATTCACCGATTCCAAGCACATTATCAACATATAAAGGGATCCATGAATAAGCATTATTATATATAGTTTCAACCACCCTATTAATCAATGTTTCAATAGGCATCATGGTTGCCTTTGGTGGATACTATGAAATATATTGTATATGATATGAACGGGATAATGAAAGTGGTAAGAATTGTTGTGGATATATAGTGGGTGGGACTAAGTAGATCGGGCACAATGAAGATGGTAATGATGAAGATGGTAATAATGGATATTGTGGTTGTTGTGAGCATGCATTTTTCCATTCATCATACATAGTAGGTGAAGATTTTTTTTGTAAAGAAACATTAGTAGAATGATAGGACATGTTAACATCATTAATAATACCTTGATCTTCGCAATCTAACATGTGAAGTTGCCCTTGAGTTACAAAGAATATATGTTCACTTTCACATTTATTTTGATGAGGCTCACTTATAGCTCGTATCTCTATCAGCATGTCATCTTGAGCATCTTGACATGTGCACTTATCTTCATCCTTGCAACAATTAGAGAAACACATGGTTAAATCTTCATTTTCAAAATTCCATTGTCCTAAAAATTTATCAATTATTTGTTCTTGCTCAATTAAAGGAATAATACCTGTAAATTCTTGTGACAATGGTAATGAGAGATTGGGATAATCTAAGATACATTCATGAGGTATAGGGGATATAAAAACATCACCTTGTGACAACATGATTTCCCAACCAATTTTTTCATTTTTGAAGTATTTTTCTTTAAAAATCGGTGTATTTGAATTACCTTGAAAATGCAACATTTTTATGTTTTTGTGTTGTTTCTTCAAAATTAATTCTTACCTTTCAATTTACTCACATCAATTGGTAATAATGTATAAATGGTTCTTTAAGATCTACTTACAAAATCTAACAATGCATCTATATGATTTAAACAATGCAAATTAGGACTAATCATTGAGCAAGGCTTGTAGTTGCACAAGCTTTCATCCTAATGCATTGGTCCTAACTCAACTCACTAGATTTTCTAGCCTTTAACACCTCTCCCCGGCAATGGCACCAAAATGATAGGCCAAAATTGGGGTAAATAATAAGAAAGATTTCAGCTTGGTCTAAGAGTGTCAACCCGGGGATCATAACTTGTGAGAAGTGTTGTGAAAGTATACCTGAAGGGAGGAAAGTAGTGAATTGAGGGAGAATGAATGAAGCTAAAACACACGTGAATTTCATAAGTAAAAATTTGATTTAATTCTTGTTTGTCTTCCTATCATAATTGTGCTTGGAATTGTCACTTCCTGCAACATGAGCTATTACAACAACAGTTTATTAATAAAAAGAGAAACATACCTACTAAAATTGAATCTCAATAATACATTACAAATGAAACTTAAAATATGATGCCTTTTATTATACCAAACTATAATACAGATCTTGGAATTTAAATTACACAACTATTACAGTTCTAAAGTTGTTGAAATTAAAACGAATGAAAATAAATAACACACTAAAATATTAATAGTAAAAATAAATAAATGTCACCATGCTTCACCAAGGAGTGGGTCATTGCTCCTTGGTTTGCAAGTGAGATGGGATGAGATCCTTTTTACGCTACTATCTTCATCATGTAAAATATTATTTTATTCATCAACAATTTGATACAAAATCTTTGCTGCAAAATTCTATATGCCTCTTCTAAAATGCTAATTCACCTTCTTTATACCTTATTACATTGCCTTATAAGGTGTGAAACAAATTACAAATTGTTTCAATATTCACACCCTTCCTCTTATTTCTATGTGTAAATTTGTTGCATTATTTTTCTAATATTATGCATATGATTTTCTACACCACCAATCATATTTTTGTGCAAACCTATTTTGTTGCATTTCCTCCTATTCTTTTGTCCTCTTTTATGGCACTATTTTCTCCTATTCTCTTGTCCTCTTTTATAGCACTATTTATGGCTTGTGGGTTGGAATAAAATCAGCCATAAAAATAGGAATTTGTTGTGCCACCAAAATAGGATTTAGTTGTGCCATAAAAATAGGATTTTGTTGTGCCACCAAAATAGGATTTAGTTGTGCCACCAAAATAGGATTTTGTTGCGCCACCAAAATAGCCATTTGTTTTTCCTTCGTCCATAATAATTTTATTAGTTACAACAAAAAATAATATATGTTATTTCATGCTATAAAAGTAGCACAATAAATAGTTATTAAAATAAAATTAATTGCTGAAATTATTTGTTGTTGTGCAGGTTCCTGTCAAGAACGTGATAGGAAATTTGTATGTTGATGGCAAGAAATCTACATGCTGCAAGATATATTTTCTAAAGATTTAAAATCACAATGCTTATTAGTAAAGATAATCCATAATTAATTTCCATATTTTATCTAGAAACTATATTAAATACCACTTATATATATTTAATCATATGCAACATAAAATAGCAAAATAGTATGATATGGAATGAAATTGGAATGTGGAAGTGGATATGAAGGTATACGAAATAGGCTAAAATGTGAGATAAAATGGTACATGATTGGCTCTCATCAAATTCTAGAGCAGAGTATGTAGATTTGTAGCTAGATTATTGGGTGATGCACCCAGAGGTGACAGATGCAGGGTTGACAGATGAGTACACAGCCTACTTTTACACACATCCCTTCCCGAGATTTACCAGCCTAAAGGAGTCTGACCCATTATTGGGAGGACCAGTTATACAACATGGATGATGACTACCACAGGCACAGGCACAGGCTAGGGTACACACACAGGTACCGACAGGGGTAGAGGATGTGGTGGCGATGGATGTTGACGATGAGGAGGATGAGGTGGGTGACTCAGGAAGCTCAGATGATAGTGGGGATGATGGAGGTGATGGGGGGGAGGTCAGAGGTTCTTCTTTGATGTATAATGTAGGATGAGTCCTCAGACATAGAGAGTGGTGGATCAACCAAGTACTTCAGCCCCATAGATCACTATCAGGGCTCCTTCGCAGGGACATATGGATACCTTGTAGGTAGAGGTTCAAAATCTTCAGAGTCAGTTAGTGCAGACATAGGGTACCATCATTTGATTACCGACACAAATCACGTAGCCACCACCTCCTAACCCACAAGTAGCTTAGATTACAGCAGAGCGAGATAGCTTCAGAGAGTGGTGCATACAAGCAAAGTGGGTAGCTGAGAGACTCTTGAGATTAGTTGAGAGCACCTCCATTGGAGAGGTTGTCGCAGAGGGATTGGAGATTGCTCAGAATGTTGAGTATTACAGGATGAGATATTTTAAGGTAGTGCCACCCGAGAGGAGGATTTCCTACACATAGTCAAGCACTCGGTCACGGAACCACTCATGCAACCATACCAGGAGTGTGGGACAACCCATCAAATGAGAGATCACAACTTCTAGTAGTAGTAGCCATGCTCCACACCTAGATTCCCCTCAGTGATGACTGATTATCACATCTTTCCATTGTATTTTATATATCTTGTTTGAACATTTGATATCCTTGTACACCTAGACATTTGTTTTTATGAGATTAATGATATGCAATGGTGATTTGATATGCATGTGTTATGGATTCATTAATGTATTTTATTTCTATATGCTATGTCATTTTATAATTATGGATGATGATATATGCACTTTGATATAAATTGCAAATGATGATGCTTTTATTTTATGCAATTTATGATGATGCAATGATGATATGATGTAATGTGTGTTATGATGAAATGATTTTTAACATGATGATTATGATGCAATATAAATTATTCTCCTTATATGATGTATCTAATGAATGAAATAGATGCAATATGTAAGATATAATAATGTAAAACGAATGATTTTAATGAGATGATATGTCCTAAAAATGATATGCACATATATGAAAATGATATGATGCAAACTAAATGGATAATGATTAATATGAGTGAAACTTGATAATGATGAAAATTAAAAGTGATATGAATTGATATGAGAATGTAAATATGTAAATGAAATGAAATGATAATGATGACCTAAATGAAAAGTTATGATGAAATGAGATGTAATGAGATGAAATAAATGATAATGCAATGAGATGTAGTAAATGATAATGCAAATAATATGAAAATGAAATGTAATAATATAAATGAGATGAGTAATTAATGAAATGCACTCATGAATGCTATGTACATGATATGAAAATGGTATGCACATGATATGAAAATGATATATATATGAACTAAAATGAATAATGGTCATGATAAAATGAACGAGACCTAACAATAATGATAACGATAATGATATGAATTCGTGTGATAATGGAAAGATGAAATGATAATGATAAATGTAATAAATGGCATGCAATAAATGATAATGTAATGATAGCCTAAATGAAAAGTTATGATGATAATGGAAATATGCAAATGTAAAAATGAAATGATAATGAAAAATGATGAAATGATATGCAATAAATGATAATGCGATGAGATGTAATAAATTTCCAAGTGTACTCAATTGATGTCCTAAAAGATATATGATATTTTTTTTAAAACTCCAAAAATCTATTATACAGCCCCAAAATGCAAATTTAAATGAATCATGCAATCCTAGAATGCAGTAAATGAACCATTCTCCTTTTGTCATTCCATTAGCCAATGTTGCACGTGATTTTCATCATTGAGCCTTTTGACCTAACAATAATGATAACGATAATGATATGAATTCGTGTGATAATGGAAAGATGAAATGATAATGATAAATGTAATAAATAGCATGCAATAAATGATAATGTAATGATAGCCTAAATGAAAAGTTATGATGATAATGGAAACATGCAAATGTAAAAATGAAATGATAATGAAAAATGATGAAATGATATGCAATAAATGATAATGTGATGAGATGTAATAAATTTCCAAGTGTACTCAATTGATGTCCTAAAAGATATATGATATTTTTTTTAAAACTCCAAAAATCTATTATACAGCCCCAAAATGCAAATTTAAATGAATCATGCAATCCTAGAATGCAGTAAATGAACCATTCTCCTTTTGTCATTCCATTACCCAATGTTGCACGTGATTTTCATCATTGAGCCTTTTGATATGTTGAAAGTTAGTACAAGCATCAAGGGGTATGTTAGCACCAATGATGACCTGAGTACTGCTTCCATTATGTTTGATGTAGCAAGTTAATACAAGCATCGAGGTATAATTGAACCAAGATGACCTGAGTATTGCTTGTAGAAGAAGACAAAACTTAATCATTTTCCTATGCAAATTCCGAAATGTCATCAATGATATGTTGTAGAGCATGTCCCATGACAAATTTTCACAATACTAGTGATTAGCTTACAGACAACAACCAAAGAAAAATCATACTCCTTCCTTGTGATTCTAGTTTAGTACATCATTGAACCACTCCAAAGATATGATGTCATCAAATGTGAAAACAACCATTCAACTTATGCTTTAAGTTTTTCATTCATTTTGTTTAGATTAAGATCATCGAACTTGATTTAATTTTTTGTCAAAATAGTCATCTAAGCCTAGTTTGATTGGATAGTTTGTTGTTTCAGATATTCCGATACTTGACACATCTTGTCATTTTGTCTGCCAAAAAGTCCCAAAGAAGCGAATTGCCCCCAATGACCCTACACTCTGACTCCTAACTAGAAACAAACTACTACTAAGGATAACATTAACCATCAAGCCATGATGAAACCCTTGCCGCTTGAAGGAAAATATTTGGACGCATGATGCAGATGTGATGGCCAGGCATGTATGTGATGCCAACGAAAGATGAATATGTAGAATGTATCCTAATAGATGAGAGAGCCAAAAAAATTACATATAATGCCTTTTTTCCAGGTTTTCACCATTTTCTTTTATTGTACTTTTCCTAATTTTATGATTTTTTAAAAAAAATTTGTTTGTTACCAAGATGCCTATTTGCTAGGTTTTCATCAAGGCAACAATTTTTTCTCTTTTGGATTTTATTTTGTATTTTTGCATGTCAAGAGGATGCCTATTTGCTAGGTTTTCACCCTAATAACATATTTTCCAGTTTTTATGAGTTTTTTCATGAGTTTTTATAATGTTTTTGATACTTTTTTCAGGACTTTTTATACTATTTCTGATGTTTTCAGACATAATTTTTTTTCAAGTGGATGTTGTTAGTTGGATCTTCAAGAAGGTCCCCTTTTGATGTTGACAACTGATATTCCCCCGATCCATATGTTGTAATGATAATGAATGGGCCCAACCAATTTGGCTCGAACTTTCCTTTCTTTTCTCGATTTTTTTTATTACGAGGGTTATCTTGAGAACCAAGTCACCTACTTGAAAATATCGTGGTTTGAATCTGTGATTATAGTTGTGGGACATAATTTGTTGATACCCCTTTAAGTGATTAACGACATTTTGTCGCCGCTCATCAAGCAATTCCAGCTCTTGTAATCTTGATATTCTGTAATCCTCATCATTTATTAGCCCCTTTAGTGATACTTGAAGTGAAGGAATCTCAATTTCCAGTGGTAAAATAACTTTTGCTCCATAAACCAAAGCATATGGGGTAGCACCTATTGGTGTGTGAATACTTGTTCTATATGCCCATAAAGTTGGATTCAATTGAACATGCCAATCATGACCGACATCATTTACCATTTTCTTCAAAATCTTCAAAAAAAATTTATTTGAGGCTTTTGCTTGACCATTTCCTTGTGGATAATAAGGTGTAGAGAACCTATGTTGGATGTGAAATCTTTCACACAGTTCATCAACATCCTGATTTTTAAAAGGTCTTCCATTATCTGTAATAATAAAGTTGGGAATGCCATACCGATACATGATATAGTTCAAAATGAAGGAGGAGATTTTTTTACTAGTAACAGTTGTTAATGGAACAACCTCAATCCACTTAGTCAAGTACTCCATGGTAGTGATGATGAATTTTTGTCCATTTGAAGATGATGGATGTATCTTACCAACCAAATCCAATCCCCACTGAGTGAAAGGCCATGTTGTGGTGAAAGGTTGTAATTCCTGAGCATGAGCATGAATGAGATTCCCATGAATCTAACATTTTGCACATTTCTTAACAAAGATGAATGATTATTTTTCCATGGTCGGCCAATAGTAACCCAATCGAACAAGTTTCTTGGCTAAGGTTAGTCCACTAGAATGTGTTCCACAAATACCACCATGTACCTCTTGCAAGGCCTTTTTCGATTCATCATGTTCGAGACATCAAAGGAGGGTACCATCAAGACCACATCAGTATAGGACATCAATAATTAAGGTGTAATGAGAGGATTGATGTATGAAATTCCTTTTCTGATTTCTAGACAAGTCTAAAGGAAAAATAGTTTATTTCAGGTAAGTATAGATTTGTTCATACAAGGGAGAATCAGAACTAGTTAAGTGGCAAATGATTTGGGTTTTAGGATTGTCATAGGCGGGAGAAAAAAATTGTTCCACTAGGAAGTCATACCGTGCTCAATTCTCTAGCAACTGAAGTAGTGATGCAATTGTAGCCATGGCATTCACAACTTTATTATCAGTATGTGGGATTTGTGTGAACTTGATATCAACAAAGTATTTCTTGAAATCATCTACCATCCTTTTGTAAGGCATTAAATTGCCATCTTTAGTTTGATAATTATTATTGATTTGATTTATGATGAGTTGTGAATCACCAAAAACCTGTAGTTCTATGATTTTGCAGTCCACTACAATTCTCATTACAATCAATAGTGCCTCATACTCAGCTATGTTATTTGTGCAAGGAAACATTAGCTGATAATATTTTCAAATTGTATGTCCTTGAGGTGTGATGAAAATAATTCCTACCCCTGAGCCATGTTGAGTGTAGGAACCATCAAAATAGAGAGAACATGACTGCTTAATAATTGTTGTGAATACATCAGTGTCAGGAAAATCAATGTGTATTGGGTGTTCTACTTGCATTGGTGCCTTTGCTAACTGATCTATGATTACCTATCCTTTGACATCCTTTCAATCCACATAATAAATTTCAAACTCACTTAGGATCATGACCCATTTAGCCAATCTACCAGTTAAAGTTTCCTTACTTAGAAGATACTTGAGTGGATTAATCTTAGCCACAAGATTTATTGTATGAGCCAGCATAGAGTGTCATAATTTCTGACAAGTAAATACTACTACCAAGCAAGCTTTCTCAATGAAGGTGTAATTGAGTTTGTGGTTTGTCAGTTTTCGACTGATATAATATATTGCTTGCTCCTTCCTTGTTTTGTCTTCTTGTGCTAGTAATTCTCCCAACGATACCTCTGTGGCAGAAATGTATAATATGAGCGGTTCACCTTGCATAGGTGGAATCAACATCAGTGGACTCATTAGATAATGCCTTATTTAATCAAATGTTCCTCCAAATCTATCTTCCCATTTAAATGGAACATTTTTGTGTAATAGATGAGTGAATGGTAAACTTTTATCTACCAGTTGCACAATAAATCGCCTAATGGATTGCAACCGTCATAGAAGTGAGCATAATTGACTAATGTTTCTTGGAGGTGGAGTATCAATGATTGCCTGTATTTTTACTAGGTCAACTTCAATTCCCTTTTCTGATACAATATAACCTAAAACCTTTCCAAATTTTACCCCAAAGACACATTTTTTTGGATTAAGTCTCACTTTGAATTTTTTCATCCTATCAAAAATTTTAGACAAGATATCCAAATGTGCTTCCCTTGTGTGTGATTTGGCTAAAAGATCATCGAAATAATCCTCCATGAATGTATGCATCATGTCATGAAAAATGGTAGTTATTGTGCATTGATATGTAGCTCCTGCATTCTTGAGCCTAAACGACATTACATTCCAGCAATAAGTACCCCAAGGACATGTGAATGTTATTTTATCCTGATCCTCAGGAACAATCTTTATCTGGTTGTATCCTAAAAACCCATCCATTAGTGAATACATGGCATGTCCAATGGTCAAATCCACAATCATAACTATGTTTGGTAGGGGGAATTCGTCTTTAGGGCATGCCTTGTTTAAATCTCTAAAATATGTACAAATTATGATTCTTCCATCTGGCTTTGATATAGGTATAATGTTGGAGATCCATTCTATATAGTCGATGGACCGGACGAAGCCGACATCTAACAATTTTTTAAACTCCTCTTTGACCAATAATGCAACATGTGGATGCATTTTTCTAAGTTTTTGTTTTATAGGTTTTTCCCCCAACATGATAGATAGATGATGCATGATGAGATCTGGATCCAATCCAGGCATATCTACGTAGGACCATACAAAATTTATTTGTTTGTTCTTAAGAAATTCTGTGAACCCAAGAATTTCCTCTTCCATTAGTGATGCAGCAAGTTGCAAGACTTTAGGTTGTTCCCTTGTACCTAAATTGATTGCCTCTATTGGTTCTATCAATATAGAAGACCTTTCCTGATAGTGTTCAGGGAGAGTCTCAAGTCTCCCATCTTCCAGTGCCTTTGAAAGGTTTTCACTATTAGATACACTTTTTATTTTTCTCTTTTTGTGATCTAATAATGCCTTTGTTAGGTTTTAACCATTAGATCCTTTTGTATACACCTAAAATTGGTCTGGAGAATGCTAATCAATTAAATACAAATTATTTAATTGATTATCCTAATTTCCTCTACTATTTGAATAAATAGAAATATTTATTTATTTAATTCACATTTAAATTCATCTTAATTAAATAAACAAAATTAAATACTTTGTTTGATTTAATTATCAAATCCCTATTTTATTCTATCACATCAATCTTAAATTAATTAAATAAAGATTAAAACACTTTATTGATTAATTGCCAAATTCTTCTATTTAATTTAATAAACAACTTCTATAGTTTGTTTTATTAAATTATTTATCTCCCTTTTCCTAATTTAAATAAATAAAAATATTTGAATTATGGCATAAGGAATATTCCATCTATATTTCCTCAAAAATAAATTAGATATCCTATGTCTAATTTATGTCAAAATAATGTCTAAATTAATTGATTGAAACTTCACGAGATGTTTTGGAGACAAATTCCAATTTATCTCTTAATCTTTCTCCATCAATCTTCCCTTTTCTCTTGCCTGGTGTTTTCATGGGTAGAGACAATCTCAAAATTTCTCTCAATCTCCTCCATCTTTCACCATTCAATCCTCCAGATTGAATCCAAGCCTCTCAATGTCTTCCCTGTGCATTTCTACAGCCAGAAATTCTATAAATAAAGCCTCATTGAACCAAGAAAAGGATTTAGATGATCCCAAGTAATCAAGTTTACTCTGCAGAATTTTATCAAGCATCCAAGCATTCGACATCAAGCATCAAGTTTTCATATCATGGCTCCCTCTTGTAGCTTTGTTTATTGTTTCCATTTCAATTCATGCTAATTTAGTTTCATTTATTCATATACATGTTATCAGCATCCTTCTGGTTCTTTGAATTGTCATTTTAACAATCATAGTGCTCACACGATTTGAGAGCCATAGTGATTTAATAAATCTTTGGAGATAGAGAACAATATGACGCTTTCAGTAGATTATTGCTTTGAATTGATTCATTTAGCTTTGTCTTTGATATAATGTCGTATTAAGAAGTGTTTTTACTCTTTACACCTTATTCACACTTACAATTTGGTGCCCACTGTGGGGCATTAACCTCAAATTTATCAATTTTTCTAGAAAGTGTCACCCAGGTTCCTGACATGTTTTGATTTAGTGCTTTTGTTGAATACTATAGTGCTTTCATGCTCTTTTTTGGCACTTTCGTAAAAAAATTCAGCGTTTTCAACTTTAGTGCATCCATAACCTATTTCGGTGCTTCTGTGTCAAAATTCGGCGCTTCAGTGTCCTATTTCGGTGCTATAGTATTATAGTGCTTCAGTGGACTATTCCAGCGCTTTTGTAATTTCAGTCTGGATCCGACATGATTGTGGCTAGATTTTATTTTTTTTACTGTTGGACTAAAATTTATCAATCCTAGGATAGTCACTTCCGGTTTCTAAAATTTATCAATCCTAGGATAGTCACTTCTTGGTTTCTAAAATGTATTAATCGTAGGGTAGCCACTTTTTATTTTCTTAAAAAGAAAATTTATCAATCCTAGGATAGTCATCACATTTTTACAGTATAAGTTAAAAAGAACAACATGATTTCTGTGAAGCAACACCTTCACATAGATTAGAAATTTTCTTTTTGGGCTTAAAATAGAATAAATTATATGCTATGCTTGTGGTGATTAGGCTTATGCTCTCCCCTTAACTAGGTGATCAAAGTTCTAGATTCACTTTTACTTCATGCTATTTACGCTTTGTTAAATCCTTTAGAAGGCTTGCCGTAGTGGGAAAAAGTACTCACCCTACAGGAACGACCTAAGTGGGAATGCCTAAAGCGAAGGATTCCAACCCACTATAATAAAAATGAAAGTTGTTGATGAAAGTAAAACTTGATGGTAGTGAGCAAGATAACCATCCCCAAAATCTTTGTTCTAAAGATTGGGAGGTCTCCTAAGGGAGTTTATCTATTTGTCGCATCGCACGAAAACCCTATCTACAAACCATAGAGTAGTATCCCGTCGAGTCAGTATCCATACATTTTCATACTCACAGTGCAAGGGGAGGGAAGAATCTTCCCCCAAGACACTCACCATATAATTTCCAAGGACTGTTTGCTCAGAGGACGAGAAATACAACTCTAAGTACATGCCTAGAAATGACAAAAACACGGGCGCCCTCTAGGGGGTGATATGGCTATGTGTGTCAATGCAATTCAAGATGTGGGCTGTGAGTATAATGATGACCTATTTGTCCTTAACTATGAATCTATTTGATTTGTGTACAATTTTCAAAACAACCCGTCAAAATCAATAAAGACCATTTGTGGTTTTTGAACATACACGGTCTAGTCAGTTAAAACAATTATTCATAATTGCTTGTTGTGTTTTCACAAATTCCTTAAAATTAGATTAAAGATCATCCTAAAAATAGCAAAGTCAAGTTAGATCAGAAAACCCATGCTGTGAAGTGGATGTCCAACACATTTTTCAAGAGAACAATCAAAATTACCAAACACAAGAAAACTAGCAGTTATATAGGTAATTTAAGGAGAAGGCATTTTTTATATCAGAATCGGAAACTATTTTTACAACTTAGAACCTTCATCCATAGATATCACAATTTTGCTAGGGGTCACACTCTTGATTATGCTATAGAGCTACTCTATTCACGAGCCTTCTTCTAGAGAAGATCTCTCACACAATTCCACAACCGTAGTCAATGCATACATCCTTCTTATTTTCTATGACCCGTGATACAGTATGCCACAAGGCCAAATCAGATTTTACAATAGAGAGTCATAAAAGTCTTGTTTTTAGCGCTCTGGAAACCTATTCCAGCGCTTCGGGTCAATATTTTAGCGCTTTTATGAAATGGCGCATTCATCAAACAACACTTTTATCGTCTTTTCTAGTGCTTTCGGGCACTTTTCTGTCAAGATAGCACATCCATCAATTTTTGCAGCACTTTCATGCACTATTTTAGCACTTTGATCAAGATAGCACTTTTGTCGCCTATTTCAGTGCTTCAGAACTCTGTTCTAGAGCTTCTATGAAATAGCATCTTTGTCCTTTTTTTAATTGCTTTCAAAATAGAGAGTTCACAAAATCTTACCAGTCAGTTTGTCTGTCATTTATCGACAGTTTTTGCCAAACCCAAGTTTCTTTTTATCAGAATCACTATCTAAAGACTGAAAACAGATAGGTTTATACAAAATTCCAATCTTATCAATTGAAACAAGATCTTGCAAATCACAAGTGTCAAAATCAAATACATAATCGATTACTACACTAAAGTTTCATCATCAGGATACTATCATCCTTTATCATGAAACCAAGTATAGTAATCAAATTTTTAACATAGTTTCAATCAATAAGATCAATCATCTTATTCGACCTTGTTAAAAGTTCAAATTGACATTTTCCCAGCATAGAAAATCAACATTTCAGAAGAAAGGGTAAACATTTGTACGCCAATCTTAACTAGGTCCCAAAAGCAGAGACTCTTAGAGCAAGAACTTGAAACATCCCAAACAATGGCATAAGAGAATTCTTGGAACAATCTGAACCAAAATGATAAGAATGAAATAACTCTAGAGGATATTCAAATAGCTCAACAAGATCCTAAGTTCCATAAATTTATGGAAAATATTTTAGAACAAGATATGGAGAAGTATCTTTTGATGTTGGCTGAATCAGGTGCCAAACTTCCCAAAGACTTCGACATGAATCATCTGAAGGAAGCACCTAGAACAAGTGAGATTGAAATTCCATGATCCACACAAGAAATAGATCTAGTTGTCGTCTACATCTCAAATGCAACTGTTACAACAATAGATACAAGGTATGAGGAAAGGGAATACCAAAGGAGATGTGATTTAGGACATTTGTCCTTATCATTTTGATGTAATGGTCGGTTTGATACCTTTTCCTAGACACTATGAAATCCCAAAGTACGATAAGTACAATGGAAGAATGGATCCAATAGATCATATCATGGAATTCTAAACAATGAGTCTCAAGTTTTCCCAAGAGGAAACTTAATGAGATTATTCCCAAGGAGCTTGGGAGGATCATGTATGGAGTGGTTTTCAAAATTACAACCAGGTATCAGAACTTTTGAGGAACTACTCAACAGGTTCATTTCCCAGTACTCCTTTAACATCCAACACGATGTTACAATAAAGGATCTTTATAACCTAAAGAAAAACAAAGGGGAAACGTTGTCATTTCTACAAAGATGGCGATGATTGTTCGCTAGATATCCTTGATCCTTTCCTGAGGAAGAAAAGATGGAGTTGTTCATTGACAACTTGACAGAGGAAATGAGTTATAGGCTTGAATTACAATGTCCTCGCACATTTGAAAAAGTAATAGAAAATGGTTTTAAAATTGAGGAAGCATTAGTCAAAAGAGGAGTTACCAAGCATTTCAACGATAAAACGAATAACACAAGTAACTCCTCCAATCAATACTCAAGCAATGACAAGCCAAAATTTTGGAAAAAGAATCAAAACATGACTACCAATGAAAAAACGAATGATTCCCAAAATGTTAAACTGGTTTTTAACTTGATAGCATCTACATCCAAGAATCAAAGCAATGATCGAATTGTCAAGTCAAATGTCATACAAACCAATGAGATCCTAAAAATGCAGTCATATCAAAAACCATCAAATCAGCGTAGGTTCACACCTTTAGGCCAAATGATAGAATCAACAATGAAAGAATTAATCACTAGTGGCCTTATCACTGCATGGGAAGCCCGATTTTGGGATCCAAAGTTCAAACCACCATGGTGGAATGATGTAGATTACTGCAACTTCCATAATAACAAAGGTCACAAAACCAATGATTGTATGGAGTTGAAGTACGCAATACAAGACTTGATTGACAACAATAAAGCATATGTGGAAACACCCCAAAACAATAACGATCATTCAGCCTTCAAAGACCCTTTACCAAACTATGAAAAAGGATCATCATCATCTGCAAATAACAAAGGTAAGAACATCAATCATGTCAATGACAAAACATCCTTTGTTTATCTGAAGTAGAGAGTGATCATGTAGTTGATCATGACATTAGTGAACCCAAAATCAACAACACTACCCATTTGGACTTGCTCCCAAGCATACACAACTATGAAAATCAAATCAATGTCTTAAAAATCAGAAATCGTCAAAAACATCAACTAGCAAATGTCATGACTAGTAGGCAATCCAAGGTAATGTTAAAGGGAGTTGGATCCACACATGCAGTTCCAACTCCATCTCATTATAACATTGTCGATCAACTGCAAAACATTCCTGCACAAATATCGATACTAGAACTTCTTAAATTATCACAATCACATAACGAGGTTTTAGAACAAGCATTAGTAGCTACTACAATACCAATGAATCTAAATGTTTTCCAATTCCAAGCTATGGTGGGGGATTTGACTACACTGCATTGTCTATCATTCTCCAAATAGGATGATGTCTCACTAAACCATCCCCATAATACTTCACTCCAAATCGAAGTCTTAATAGATGGGGGAGCTGGTCTAAACATTTGCACTCTCAAGTTAATCCATGCACTAGGGTATTTAGATGATGCTATTGATGCTCGAAGGAAAATAACTATCAAAGCATATGATGAGGAGGAAAGATCATCCAAGGGATTAATTGTATTACCCATTCAAGTGGGGCCAATGATGAAACATATAGCATGTCAAGTGTTGGAAAGAGAGTTAAGATACAACATTCTCTTAGGATGACCATGGATCCATGAAATGCAGGTTGTACCTTCAACATATCATCAATGTTTGAAGTTTCCAATAAATGGACAAGAGGTGACTATATCTGTCGATTACAATTATCCTCAACATTGTGACACAATTAGAATCTCCCAAGATACCTTGGTGCCTCACAACAGGAAAGCATCCAGTTCAAGATCATCCAACGAAGAATACTGTCCAAGTATTACCACCAAGTGGGTAGAGAAAAAAGGTAAAGAAAAAGAAACAAGTCCTGTTGAAACTCAATCAACAGATAATCTGGATCAGCAAACTTCTTAATCACAAAAATTTCAAGAGCAAGTCCAACTCACTGACAAGGGAATGGGAACATATTTTGTGAAGCAATCGCTTAACCTATCATAGTTAATGCCATCTCCTAAGACATATGGTCAACCATCTATGATAAAACCTCAAACATCATTACTAGTCATAGTCCTTCAAGAAAGTTTTGTCAAAAAGGGTACCATAGTGGATGAAATAGACAACAAAGAAATCTTGGATTGGCTCTACAAAGATGAGGAACCCTCTACATCAAATACCAGTATCAAAAATGTCAACATCAACACTGACAAATATGGAAAAGGAAAAGATATTTTAGAAAAAATGGGGTATGAAGGACAAGGACCTATTGGATTAAGAAAAGAAGGAATCATAGAGCCTATTCATCCCCTCGCTCTCCAATCAAAAGAGAAGATAGGATTGGTATACTCTGAAGAAGACAAAAAGGAAATGACAAGGAAGGCTATATAAAGAATCTTTAAGCTTAGAGATAGCTCTGAAATAGACTCAAATGAATATGAGTGGGATCTATGCTCTCATCTATCTTGCATTGATATTCAAATTGATTTAATACAAAAATATACACCTACGCAAGAGGAGGGACAAGGTTCTGGGTCTAAACCATTCATAGCAAGGTCACTAAATATCGGTGATTCAAGTGGGGATGATCAAACCTCAAGTGAACTAGATGATCTTGAAGAAAGTACCATCATTGACCTTGATATTCCAATAAACAACTATGAAGAAATGGTCATCCAAATCCTTACATTCATCACCCTGAATGAATCCAATAATCTCTTGCCACTAATCCATCCTCAACTAATTGACTGGGAACCTGTTGAACCCCTAACTGTGCCAAGATTTGCAGACGATGATGCCATCATAAATTTCCTATGTCATACCGAACCTAGTACAATTTCTACCTGTAATACTCATAACAACATGAGTCGACAAGAGGGTGTCAAATCTTCTAGTTGCAAAATTGAAAATAGGGAACATAGATCTAATGGTGAAAACCATTCTATGGCAGCATTAGATCTGGAAAAAGAAAAAATAGAGAACACATCTAACGGTGAAAACCTTTCTAAGGCATTGAAAGATGGAAGATTTGACACTCTTCCAGAATATTATCATGAGAAATCATTAGTTCTGGTAGAACCAACACAGTCTATGAACATCAACACTAAAGAAAAGGAAAAAATCTTGCATCTGGCAGAATCCGTGACTAATCAAGAGAGACCAGAATTTATCAATTTCTTTAGAGAAAAAAGCATCAATTTTGCTTGGTCATATTCTAATATGCCAGGGCTAGATCCAAATCTACTCATGCATCATTTGTCTTTTCCAGTAGGAATCAAACCTATCAAACAAAAATTAAGACAAAGCTTAAGAAATTGTTGGATGTTGGATTCATACAGTCTATAGACTATGTTGAGTGGATATTAAATCTTGTACCTATTTCAAACTAGACAATGGCATTAGGATATGTACGGATTTCAAGGACCTAAATAAAGCATGCCCGAAGGATGATTTTCTGCTACCAAATATCGACATCATTGTGGACTTGACGACAGGGCATGCCATGTTGTCAATCATGGATAGTTTCTCTAGGTACAATCAAATAAAAATAGCTCTAGAAGATCAGGAAAAGATGGCTTTTACATGTCCATAGGGAAATTTATGCTGGAACGTCATGCCATTTGGTCTGAAAAATGCAGGAGCCACATATCAAAGAGCAATGACGACAATCTTCCATGATATGATGCACACTTTCATGGAGGATTATGTGGATGACATCTTGGAAAAATCTAGTACAAGGGACGGACATCTATATATCTTAGACAAAATCTTCACATGGCTAGAGAAATTCAATGTCAGGTTAAACCCGAAGAAGTGTGTCTTCGGGGTCACATCAACAAAACTATTGGGATAAATTGTCTCAGAAAAAGGAATTGAAGTGGATCCGACAAAAGTCAAAGCAATAATGGAGATGCCACCTCCTAAGAATATCATTCAACTTAAATTGCTATAGGGAAGGCTCCAATTGATCAAAAGATTTATCTCCCAGCTGGCGGATAGGAGTCATCCATTTAATCACCTTTTGCATAAAAATATAGTTTTCAAGTGGGATGAGGGGTGTGAAACAATGTTCAATCAAATCAAATAGTATCTAATTTCATCACCCATTCTCATGCCACCAACCGAAGGAAGACCTTTGATATTGTACATTGCCACGACAGATATCTCTTTGGGCACTATTAACGCAAGAGGATTATGAAGGAAAAGAAAATGCCATCTACTATATTAGTAGAATATTAAATGGTTATGAAATTAATTACACTTTCATAGAGAAGTCATGCTTTGCAATAGTGTTTGCTACTCAATAACTGAGACATTATATGTTGACACATACAATCAGGTTAATAGCAAAGATCGATCCATTAAAATATCTACTCAATAAGGTTTCCTTAACAGGTAGACTGGCAAAGTGGGTCATGCTATTAAGCGAATTTGACATTCAATATGTGGAGAGAAATGCCATCAAGGGTTAGGCGATTGCTGAACAATTGGTTGAAGCTCCTCTACCAGATGATTGACCAATGACAATGGAATTTCCAGATGCAGACATTCTGATAGTGATGCCCCAACAATGGATATTATATTTTGATGGATCATACACACAGTGTGGATTAGGAGTAGAAATTTTATTCATCTCTCCACAAGGACACACCATTCCAAAACAATATAGACTAATGTTTCAATGTACAAATAATGTGGCAGAATATGAAGCATTGATCATTGGGGTCAAAATAGCAATTCAATGGAAGATCATGGATTTACAAGTATATGGGGACTCTCAACTAGTCATTTATCAAGTAAATAATGAGTATCAAACAAAAGATGAAAATTTGATGCCCTACAAGCAACACATAGATGCTCTGAAACAGTTCTTTGTCAGTATCAAGTTTGATCAAATTCTAAGGGTAGAAAATAAAGCTACAGATGCTATGGCCACAATTGCTTCATTACTACAATTGCTTGAGAAACAGGTTTGTTATGAGTTTATGGTGGAACAAGTATCATGTCCTTCCCATAATAGTTCAGAATCTACTACCATCTGCCATCTAGAAACCATTGAAACCTCCATCTATGAAAATACCTATGTTTACCTGAAAGACAATATCCTTCCTCTTGATCTTTCCAGGAACCAAAAATGAAACTTCATCTGCCAATCCACACGAAATACTTTATCGTCGAGGTCTTGATGGTACCTTACTTCGATGTCTAGAACACGACAAATCTCAAATGGCCCTATGAGAATTTCAAGAATGTATTTTTGGCACTCATTCGAGTGGGATAAATCTAGCCAAGAAACTCCTCCGTTTGGGATATTATTGGCCTTGCATGGAGAAAGAATCCTATCAATTTGTTAAGAGAGGTCAAAAGTGTCAGATTCAAAGCAATCTGATTCATGCACCAGCACAAGAACTACATCCCTTTACGTCAACATGGCCTTTTTTCCAATGGGGCCTAGATTTGGTAGGAAAAATAATTCCATCTTCATCTAATGGACACAAGTTCATTATAACAGCTACAAAATATTTCACAAAATGGATAGAAATAGTACCTCTTACAACCATCACTAGGAAGCAGATCTCCTCTTTAATCTTCAATTACATAATATGTCGATATGGAATCCCTCAATCCATTATCACTGATAATGGATGACCTTTCAAGAATCAAGATATCCAAGAACTATGTGAGAAGTTTCATATCCAACATTGTTTTTCAACACCGTACTATCCTCAAGGAAATGGCCAAGTAGAGGCCTCGAACAAAACAATTCTAAAAATGCTCAATAAGATGGTTAACGATGTTGGACATGATTGGCATGTTCAACTCAATCCTGCACTATGGACTACAAAACAAGTATTAGAACACCAGCAAGAGCTACACCATATGGCTTGGTATATGGATCAAAAGCTATACTACCCATTGAAGTAGAGATTCCATCCCTTGGTGTATCACTCAGAGGAATCATTTCAGATGAAGACTATAGGGTATATAGATTAAAGGAACTAGATTTGTTGGATGAGCGTCGTCAACAAGCTCTTAATCATCTAATGGCTTATTAGCAAAGAATGTCAAGAAGTTATAACCACAGGGTAAAACTAAGGGTCTTTCAGGTTGGTGATTTGGCACTAAAGGAAAACCCTAGGAATCAGCAGGATAGGGAGAAGAAAGGGAAATTTGAGCCTAACTAGCTTGGTCCATTTGTTGTCATATCAGTGTATGGATCAGGGGCTTATCAACTATCAACCTCAGAAGGGGATCTATTTGATGAACCTATCAACAATATCCATCTTAGAAAATTCTACACTTGAATCTCCTAGTGCATGGGTCAAACTTCTGAAAATGGTCTCCTTGATGAAAACCTAGCAAGTAGGCATCTTGGCAACATGAAAATACAAAAAAATAAAGAGTTTAATCAAAACATATGGTGAAAACCTGGAAACAAGCATCATATGTGATTCTAAAGATCAACTTTCCCATCTATTTTGATACATATCAAAATCCATAATTTGGTAGTCAGTACAGTTTCATATCATGTCATAGTCTTGCCATCATTGCATCCGTATCAAAATCATTTCACATAGTCAAGTCTCACTCCAAAGCTTGGGGGCAACATCTAGATATCACTAGGGGCAAAAAAAGCATCGATTTCACCACAAATGGGCAAACAACAGTACGGTATGAAAACAACAATAAAGATCAAAACACAACATCAATCATCATCAACCATCTGATAGATTATATCAGAAAATCCAAAAACATGTCAAAGAGTCAGTCTAGGAAAGAAAAACCAAAAATCATTTGAGTCTATGTTAGTTGAACTACGTGGTCTCTATGTGTGTAACGTAGGCAAGGCTAATCTTTGATCAGCCCCCGAGACCCCTAGGATAGGTTAGTAGGTAAGGTCTTTGGTCAAAAATCTTGAAAATCCAAAAAACATGTCAAAATCAAGATGGATGATCTAAAATCTGAGTAATGATTGAAACACTCTAAGTAAAAATGGATAAATTGTATTTTCAATTATCATTTCTTCAGAGTAACTCAATGATGTATTAGCACTAGAGAAACAAGGAAGAAGAATGGTGCTTTTATTGTCTGTTGTCTGTAAGTTAATCATATAAATGTATGAATTGTCGAGGGATGTCCTATACAAATGTATCACCGATGACATTCAAAATTCACAAATTAAAATGATTAATCATTGCCTATTTACGCAATAAATGCTCAAGACATCTCAGTTCAATTATACCTAGATGCTTGAATTCACTTGCAATATCAAAAATCATGAAAGAAGTACTAGGTCGTCACTGGTCTAACACATACCATTGACGCTTGTACTCACTTTCAACATCCAATAAAAGCTCTATGATGACAAAAAGAACAAAAGTACTATTAAAATGACAATGGTTTTTTGCATATAGGTGCATGTTCAAATTAGATTGCATTCATCATAATTCATTATCTGCAAAGAATTTGTTGCATCAAGGGTTCCAATCAATGATTATCTTATCTACAAATAGGACAGAGTATACTTGACATAGATCAAAATCATCAAAAAAAGTCATCATCTCACCATTAAGTTTCGTCATTTCATCATTCATACATTAAATTATATCATACATACATCATGTTCATAACAAACATTGATTGCATTATCATCCATCAACATCATATGCATTTAATCACTTTTTAAACCCATACATCATTTGCCATCCATACATTTTTATGACATTTAAGCATTCATAGAGATCATACATCACATCATACATCCATATATCCTGTATTCTACAAGTGCATTTTATCATAGAATCATTACATAAAATAGATAAATTTATCATTACATCATCACATTAAAATAAAATCATCCATATAGAATAACACATGATAGGAACTGATTTTTGCTGAAATCACATATTTTTAGAAAATATAATGATTTAAGCCTTTAAAAGTTCCATTTTATGGATTCGAATTCAAGAGGGTTTTATCAAACCACCTTAGATCAAACCCCTTAGATAAAACCTCGCTAGTTTTAAACTATACCTATAAATGAGTCTCCTTTTGACCTATCAAAATGCTGATAAAATATCACTTTTGATTTACCTTTTGGGGGATCAAATTAATTCATTTAAAATTTATTTTCAAATGATTATGGTATTCCTCGAAATGAGCTATCTCATGAATATAATTTTAATATGTTTTGGTTTTATTATGTATGTGTTTTTTAAGTTTTATTAAACATAGGTTTTTCACTGAAAATCAAGCTCTTTGTTTTGCACTTCTGGAAAAATAGAAAATTATCAAAATAATTTTTTTTTAAATATGTTTGTGCTAGGTATTGATGTCCTTGATCCATTAAAAAAAAATTGAATTTCGATACATACAAAATAAATTTATGTTGTATACAGTCCGCCTATGTTTGAATTGCAATTGATTTGAATTCAAAACTCTATTAAGGAAAAAATATTTAATAAAAAACTATGAGACCAAATGAAAGTGCTAGATATCATAGTTAAAAATCTAAATTCGGAAAAAATAGAATTTTATCCTTCATAAAAAAAAAATTATGTTGTATACGGTGAGCATCACTTTTTAAAAATGTTGTTTTCTGAAAAAAACCAGTTTTCATGGGAGATGGAAAAAGAAGTGCAATATTATTCCAAAAAGTTTGAAAACAATAATTTTAGAATCTACAAAAGAAATATGATGAGACTCTAGTTTGTATCATCTCCAAATTCCTCATGGTTTAGCCGTTATAGGTTCCCGAATGTGAAGATTTAGTTAAAAATAATAATTTCAGCGTCCAGTTTGGCCAAAAATTGTAAACCATTATTGTGGGATCACCCTATATCATCACATAACAAATACATCCATCACATAGAAATCATAAATCATCATCAAATCACATCAACTGCATCTCATATATATATATATATATCATCAGTGTTAAGTATACAATGAAGTCTGAGATAAAGATACAACATCAAAAAGGGGGAAAATCATAGTATACATCATGTCTCAACAAGAAAAATCTTGGATCACAATAGCATCAATGATCTCCTACTACCAAAATGAGCAGGACCAATGGGACCAAAACCACCACCACCCCCAGAAGAACCAGGATCTTTGGGATCTCTGCGTGGAGGCTGTGTCACACCCTCACTCACTATCTGGGTGCGAGTCTGACCGGATCTCGATGGGGCATAGCTGACTCTACACTCTGCAAGCACTGCATCATTATATCTGCCTCTATAAAACTTTGCCTCTCAACCAGCTCACAGAACCTCTCTCATATAGTCTCCCACTGAGGTACCATCAACCACTCTCTATAGGGTCTCAGTTGTTTCCTATGCCCTCTCATAAATCTAAGGTGCACTGTCTCGCTCGACAGTTAATGTGGCAACTTGAGTCTGCATAGCGGCCAACTATCCCTGAACCTATGCTAGAGCCTGAGCATGAGCTTGCATCTAGGTCTAGATCTTAACAAGCATACCCCGGGCTTGTACCAACTATCCTTGCAACATCTAAACCTGTGTCTGGAGACCTACAATTTGTCTCTGCTAGTCCACTATCGATACTGCCACTGCTCGCCTCTTGCGAGGCCTACTGGATGATGGACCACTACTGACTAGCCCTACCCCTCTATCACCTCCACCACCATCATCACTACTGTCATTGCTACTATCATCACTACCAACCTCCATGCTACTATTTGACGGAGTACCACCCTCACTCTTTGCAAAAACCTTTGCCACATCCTCCTCTATCGATAACGGTGCTGGCTCATCTGGAATAGTAATATGAGGATGTGGAACTAAGGCCAAGAATGCAGCATACTCCTCTGTAATAGCTACCTCTGAAATGTCTCTATGCATATCCCAGGGTGATGGGTGCAATGCCCTATATCCCTCTACTAAAGCATCATATAATAAACAAGGTCCACAATTAGGAATATCACTTTGCCACCTAGCATAATAGGCTACCCCCTGTGGCATACACTGAACAATGCCATACTGTATGTACACTCGGCGAAGCAAGAATCTCTCTAATACAAACGGGGTCCAGCCAATCAGATACATGGAATCACAGAGGTATATCCCAACACTGCATCATCCTTGTCCCACTGCTCACAGTCTAGGTATGGACGCCAGGTAATAGTCTCTGTGTCATCAAAAACCCGCCTCCAATGCTCTAACTTACCCATCCAAACTTGGGTAAGACAACCTCTGTATCTGAACACATATGGTCTACGTGTTGGTTTGTCTGCCACTAGAAATGTCCAAGCAATAGAAAAATGATCCCATACCCACACCTGTAATAGGGTCATCCCTGCTGATAAGTTGCGTGCCCCTAGGTACACCACTGAGTGAAGATCATGATAAAGATGTGCCAGCATGCACATCCCCCATGCATATCTTGTACCATATACCATCATGCTCTCTAAGGTCCTACCCCAACCCAAGAGGAATCCATTTGACTTGTGATCAGGGCAAACGAAACCTCCAATAAATCAAACAAGCACTGCTAGTAGTGTCACATATGAATCAACGATCCTCCTCCATCGGATGCTCGGACCCTCAATATCCTGATCCTGGAATACTCTACGAAGAGCATCACTACTGTTGGTCCCATGGGAATCATACACTACAATCTCCTCCATGAACAGAATGTGTAGAATCCGCCATACATCCTTGGGTGTGACCATCATCTCGCCAGTGGGTAGGTGAAAGGTGTTGTGGTCACTGTGCCACCTCTCAGCCAAAATAGTCAATAGACCCCGATTAATCCTAATCTAGGGCATATCAAGCAAACTAGTCAAGCCACATCAGCCTATAATCTAAATCTCATCTTGTGTCAGATGAGGTATCAAGTCTGTGGTCCAAGGAAACCTCTCTCACATCTGGAGAGTACCGAAATCCTCCCATCATTATAATGAAAAATCCACAATCAGTGAACTATGTTAGGAAATCAAAAGTCATTCTATTATCAAGTCTATTCCAAGAATTTGGTATGAATTTTTGATCAAAATTCATGGGCGAACATCAACAAACCTCACCTATCATGGGGTTCATCAAACATTATCTAATCTCACCTATCATGAGATTTATCGGATATTGAATCATTTCCTCACCTATCATGAGGATCATCACAAATAGGATTTCTTCTCGCCTATCATGAGAATTAGTCTTATTTAAATCATCAAACTCCAACATCAAGAATTTGGATTATCGATCATACCAATCCGAAGAATGGACATTATCAGAATTGACGAAATCAAGGTTTAAAAAGTCAAAATGTACAATTCTGACATGGATGCGCTAAAACAGGCATCCAAAGCGCTAAATCCCAAAAGCGCTACTTTATCAGTGAAAAGTGCTAAGACAGGCATCTGAAGTGCTATTTTACCCTAAGCATTGTTTTACTACATCAAAGTGCTAAAACAATCCATCAAAGCCCTATTTTACTAGAAGCGCTAGAATAGACCATGAAAGTGCTATTTTACCAAATCAAAGCGCTACAATCCGGCATCAAAGTGCTAAAAGATTCTACCTAAGCGCTACATTATCCTATAGAAGCGCTAGAGAATTTAACGCAAACGCTAAATCTCAAAGCGCTAATCTACCTACTAAAAGTGCTACACCAAAGTGAAAGCGCTAAAGTGCGGTTTAAAAGCGCTAAAACTACCGAAACACGCCTAAAGCATTAAAAAGCATAAAAAACAAACATTCACAAAAAAGAGGAGGATAAGGGGTACATACCAGAGGTCCATACACGGTCGGCCATTGGTGACGTCGAACGCGCTCGAAATAGTGAGTGTGGTAAGGGATTGGCATCCTGCTCCAGTTGGTTGAAATGTCTCTATGAAAAAGATTTTTCAAACTCAAAAGTACAAATGACTTTGAAAATGACATTTTGGACTATATATAACTTTTGAAAAGGGATTTTTAAGGGGTTTAATTATATTTTGATTAATTTTATCAATGATATTAATTGAAATTCATTTATGAGCTATATTTCTTCATCATTTGTCGGGAGGTAAATTATTTCATCATTATATCTTCATCAAATCATCAAATCATCATAAAAATTTCAAAAAATTCTAAAAAATCATCAAATCATTAATTTATCTCCCGAGGGGCCATATTGGCAATCACCTGAAAATCAATATCTGGGGCATGTCTAGGGCATACAAAATTATTCTTTTATCATCAATCCTGGTAGTAGCAACAAAAAATTTCTTTGAAGTAACGCATAAACACATCACTTCGAAGAGGGGAAAAATGTATACACCTAAAATTGGTTTGGAGAATCCCGATTAATTAAATACAAATTATTTAATTGATTATCCTAATTTCCTCTACTATTTGAATAAATATAAATATTTATTTATATAGTTCACATTTAAATTCATTTTAATTAAATAAACAAAATTAAATACTTTGTTTGATTTAATTATCAAATCCCTATTTTATTCTATCACATCAATCTTAAATTAATTAAATAAAGATTAAAACACTTTATTGATTAGTTGTCAAATTCTTCTATTTAATTTAATAAACAACTTCTATAGTTTGTTTTATTAAATTATTTATCTCCCTTTTCCTAATTTAAATAAATAAAAATATTTGAATTATGGCATAAGGAATATTCCATCTGTATTTTCTCAAAAATAAATTAGATATCCTATGTCTAATTTATGTCAAAATCATGTCTAAATTAATTGATTTAAACTTCACAGGAAGTTTTGGAGACAAATTCCAATTTATCTCTTAATCCTCCTCCATCAATCTTTCCTCTTCTCTTGCCTGGTGTTTTCATGGGTAGAGACAATCTCCAAATTTCTCTTAATCTCCTCTATCTTTCACCATTCAATCCTCTAGATTGAATCCAAGCCTCTCAATGTCTTCCCTGTGCATTTCTACAGCCAGGAATTGTATAAATAAAGCCTCATTGAACCAAGAAAAGGATCTAGATGATCCCAGGTTATCAAGTTTACTCTGCAGAATTTTATCAAGCATCTAAGCATTCAACATCAAGCATCAAGTTTTCATATCATGGCTGCCTCTTGTAGCTTTGTTTATTGTTTTCATGTCAATTCATGCTAATTTAGTTTCATTTATTCATATACATGTTATCGACATCCTTCTCATTCTCTGAATTGTCATTTTAACAATCATAGTGCTCACACGATCTAAGGGCCATAGTGATTTAATAAATATTTGGAGATAGAGAACAATATGATGCTTTTAGTAGATTATTGTTGTGAATTGATTCATTTAGCTTTGTCTTTGATATAATGTCATATTAATAAGTGTTTTTACTCTTTACACCTTATTCACACTTACACCTTCTTTTATGTCATTAATTTTGTAGTTGAGAAAATTGGCATTCTCCTCACGAAGAGTTTGATCTTGTGATTCACTGGTGGAACTTGTTTCCGGTTGGGAAGAACAAACAAAGTTTATGATGGTCTCATAATTGGGAAAATTTGGGATATCAATTAGTGCAATTTGTTCCCAATCAATGAGTTCAGGGTGGACCAAGGGAAATGGATCATTAGGTTTCGTAAGTTCACTGGCTATTAAGGTCATCATGCTATCTTCACCCTCTTTATGGGAAAGTTCTATGATGGTATCCTCTTGTTGATGATTTGTCTCACTCTGAATCGAATCATCCTCACTCGATTCAAGATCGCTTTGTAGAACATAATCAAGTGGAGGCCTTGAGCCTTCCCCTTGTACAAGTGTAGGTTTGAATTTTTGTATGACATCCACTTGTTTATCTCTCTAGAATTTATCATCAAAGATGGTATCCCATTCATATTGATTGGAGTCAGTATCTCAGAATTGTCTTAGCTAACTCCTCATTAGATACTCATTGTATTACTTCTTTTGTTTCCTCACCATATCCTAACCGAGTTTTATCCTTTGGGTGCATTGTTTTTAGTTAGATAGGTCCAACAATACCCTCCTTTCTTTTTCCAATAGGGCCATTTCCTTCATAACCCATTTTTTGCATTATTGCATATCATTTTCCATATTTCTCTGTGGGTATCTTCACATGTACTAATTCATCTTCATCTTTATAGAGCCAATCAAAGATAGCTCTATCTTCTATTTCATTTTCCCTAATGAATCTTCCATCAAACTTGGTGATGGGAACTAAAGCTTGTGAACCTGAGGCTAAAGTTGTTGTAGCCTGTTGTATAGATGTTTATGGTTGACCATGTGATCTTGGAGATATGGGTAGACTAGAGAGATATAAGGAATATTCTCCCACCCCGTTATCGTTTAAATTTAGCTTGGTGCCAAAATTATTTATCATTTCCCTTGCTTGTTCATTGTACTGGGAGGTAGAAATTGCCAAAGCCTCTCTATTATATGGGACAAAGGTATCCTAAGTTGCTCTTAGATTAGATAAAGTTTGACTGCTAATGTGATCGACTGGTATTGTTACCTCTTTTCCATCATATGGGAACTTCAAGCATTGATGGTAAGTGGATGGCACTGCTTGCATCTCATGGATCCATGGGCAACCCAAGAATATGTTATAAGATAGATCCTAATCTAGAACCTAACAAAAGGTATTCTTCACAATAGGTCCTACTCTGATTGGTAACATGATGATTCCTTTAGAAGCCCTCTCTTCATCATCATATTCCTTGATTGTAATTTTTCTTCTTGGATCTATAGATTTTGCTTAGTACCCCAAAGCAAGGACTAATTTCAAAGTACAAATGTTTAATCCGGCTCCCCCATCTATCAAGAAATGTCTAATGTGGGCTTGATGAACAATGACCTCCAGGTAAAGCGATGAATTATGGGGATGCTTCATGGATGAGTCATCCTTTTTAGTAAAGGATAAACATGTGGGTGAGGACAAGTGTCCCACCATGGCTTTAAATTTATTGATTTCTAGATCAGGGTACATAGTTGTATCAATGAGTGCCTTTTCCAAAATATCCTTGTGTGCAAGTGATATCTTTAGAAGCTCCAAAATAAAAATTTGGGCTGATGTTTTCCATAGTTGATTGACCAAATTGTATTGACTTGGAGGGGGAAATTCTTCTTTAGATGAACTTCCTTTTATGATGATTTTGGCTTGCCCCCTTCTTGTAGCATTGACCTCTCGATATTCTTGCTTACCTTTGATTCTGATAGCATTGATTTGCTGATCATCAGTATAAATATGATTGATAATGGTGTCATAGACATGATTCACATTCTTGCCTTTTTCACCTGAAGTTTCCCCTCTTTGATAATTGGGGAGAGGATCCTTAAATACCTGATGATCATCATTGGCATTATGTCCCTCAACCGTGATGGTATGGTTATCAATCAAATCCTGAACAAGATTCTTTAGCCCTTGGCAATTATTTGTCATGTGACCTTTGCACCTATGATAGTCACAAAAGTGTGAGTCATTCCATGATGGTGGTTTAACTCGAGGCTCATAATATCTTTGAGGTGGAAATTTTATAGCATTTTGATTCAATATTTCATTAAGTATAGACTCTAAAGACTGGCCGAAAGGAGTAAAACTCCGTCGATTTGAGAAAATTTGAGATTTGGGCGCATTTGAATTATTGCCAAGATTATTTCCATGATTGTTGGTGACATTTCCTTGGTTGAAAGTATTGCCTTGAGTACTAAAATTTCCAGCATTGTTGCTATGTTGAAGCCCTAATACATTAAGAACGGTTGGCTTTATATTCATGTTGTCAGCATCTACCACCCCATCATTCACAACATTTTTATTTTGGGTCCAAAATCATGACTTATAGTTGTTATTACTATTTTTTTTTTGTTGTTGTACGAATTTGGACCTTCCTTATGAAGCTTTAAAACACCACATTTAACCAAGGCACCTTCAATGGTAATTGCATTTTCAATCAATTTTTCAAATGATTGAATATAGTGAAGGTTTAGCCTATAACTCATCTCTTGATTCAGACTGTCGATAAAGATTTCCATCTTTTCTATTTCAAGAACAGGACGAGAATATATGGAAAACACTTGTCTCCACCTTTGTAAAAATGTGGTGAACGATTCCCCAACCTTTTGTTTCACTTTACACAAATCAAGCATGGTTATTTAGTGTTGGATATTGTAGGAGTATTGTGATATGAATTTATTTATTAGCTCCTCAAATGTTCTGATGGGGGGAGTGATCTTGGAAAGCCACTCCATACATTGTCCACCCAGACTCCATGGAAACAATCACATTAAGTAGGTATCTTCATGAGCGAATTCTAAGCTCATATTTTAGAAATCCCTCACATGTTCAATGGGATCTGTTTTCCCATTATACCTATCAAACTTAGGGATTTCGCAATGTTTTGGAAAATGAATCATTTGAAGACTCCTATCAAATGGATATGGGCAGATATCATCCAAAAAATACTTCTTCATTGTACCTCCTTGAATTTATTTTATTTGCCCTTGCAAAGCTTTTATCTGTTGAGTAAGAGCACTAAAATCATTAAGAGGGGCTTTAGGATTTTCTCTAAGCCCTTCCATTTTGAAATCAACAGGTACCTTAGCCCCTTGATTAGCTAAAGAAAGGAAATATCTCTTTCTTTGTTCTATTCTAAAATTATTTCCATGAGAGTATGGAATTGGGGATCCTATTCCGCTTCTTGAAGCTTTTCTTTCGTTATCTCCTTAGTATTTGAATCATGAAAAGGATTTTCTTCTCTATCACCATTATCACCCATTTTGCTTAATGTACTTTCTCTTTTGTCACCTTCTATGTGCTTTTGAGACCTTGTGACAACAAGCATAAGCTTTTGCCAAATTTTCACTAACTTTGATCAAAAGAATGAAATAGTGCAATTTTTATGGATATATAAATCAAAATAGATTGAAGATTATATTGATATGACTTATGATATTTCTAATATTTAGCTCATGATTCCTTGATTTAAAGGATGATGATCCTATTTTGGGAATTAAACAAGAAATTAAAAATAAGGATGATTTTTCACTTTGTGAGGTTTGATTGTAGCTTTGTAAAAATAAGGATTTTGATAAATGCATAATGTCCTCTAAGCTCTCTATTGCAAGAATTGATTGGGGCAATTAGAGTACACTATCATAGATTGGGGAATGTAAGAGGAACATATAGGTTGACTTTGATTATTCCTTTGAGAAAGAGCCCTTTTTCGAAATAAAGCTCATGAGTATAATGGTTCTAAAGCATAATCGTCAGTGAAACCTCTAATAAATTCGTTATATTGATGGATAAAGGTTTTGTGTTCAAGAAAAACCTTTCGACTTTGGTATAAAAAATTTCTCCTTTTCAATAACTTCTTATAACTGAGCGAATTATTTGGCTTCTTAATCTTCTTCTCTAGGGACTTCTTGGCAAAATTTGCAAACTTCTAGACCTTGAACATAGGAAAAGACTAGACTGAGTGACAGACTTTTGGGTTTTGAAGGTTACCTAGATTTGAAATATCGATGTGCCAGAATTTTACATGTATGCACTAAAACATAGCACGAATGCATTGAAACAGAGCACAACTGCGCTAAAACAGAGCATGGATGCGCTGAAACAGAGCACAAATGCACTGAAATAGAGCATGAATGCACTAAAATAGAGCACAAATGTGCTGAAATAGAGCATAGATGCACCAAAACAAAACACAGATGCGCCAAAATAGAGCACAAATGCATGAAAACAGAGCACAAATGAACCAAAACAGAGCACAAATACACAAAACTATACAATTATGATACTAAGACCGACATGTTTTGAAGGTTTGATGTTTTTGGATGATTTTTATCTAATTTAAATTCTAAAAAACACAACATATAGTGAAAAATAGTTGTTTGTTAATCCTAAAATCTAAACAAAAAGTGTATGTTCTTAAGATTTTCACGGGTATTTAACAAGATAAGAAATTCAAACAAACTCACTCTTATTTGTCAAAAAGATCATCATAGAAACCACAACCCACATCTTAAAATTCCGTCGACTTACATAGCCTTGTCACCCCCTAAAGGGTGCACGTGTTTTTGTCTTTTACAAGTGCATAGTCAGGGTTAGATTTCTCGATCCCCTGAGAAAACAATCTGTGGAAATTATATGGTCAGTGTCTTGGGGGTAGATTCTTCGCTCCCATTGCACTATGTTTAAAATGATGTTTGGATACTGACAGGGTTGACTTTCTACACTATGGTTCATAGTAAAGGTATCTATTCACCATGGCAATAGATAAACTCCTTCAAGAGACCTCCCAATCTTTAGAACAAAGATTTTGGGTATGGTTATCTTGCTCACTTCCGTTGAATATGGGTTTCCCCAAAATTCACTTTTGATTAGAGTGGGTTGGAAAACCTGTCTTTGGTTGTTCCCACTAAGGTCATTCCCGTAGGGTGAGTATTTTTCCCACTATGGCAGGCCTTCTAAAGGATGTAATAAAGCATGAAATGCATAAAATGAAAAGGGTAAGTCTATATTTTTGGTCACCTAGTAAAGGGGAGAGCTTAAACCTATTACCTAGCAATCACATCAAAAAATTGTTCAATTTTAAATCCAAATGATGATTTTGTATGCTAAGTGAATATTTTGCTTCACAACAAACATTGGATTCATTTTAACCAAGCAAAAAAATAAAGTTCGGTGACTATCCTAGGACTGATTAATTCCATATTTATGTGACTAGCCTAGGATTGCTTCATTTTTACTTTAAAATTGAATTGAAAAATCTTTGTCCGCGGATGGCATCGGAATCAGGACTTTTTCTATTACACCTATGTATGCGCTAGAAGAACTTGCAAATGCAGTAAAATAAATGACAAATGCACTAAAAGATCGAACATACATGTGCTAAAATAGTTAGTAAATACGCTAAATCGCACTGCATATGCGCTAAAACAGACTATAAATGCACTAAAAGATCCGAAAAATACACTAAAACATACTACAAATGCGCTATTTCCCCGCTCGTATCCGCTAATTCATGACTCGTATGAGCTAAAACATTGTTCCAGTTTGTCACCTACCAAAAAACTTGTAATAAAAGTGTTAAAAAAGGGACAAGGCCCCACGGTGGGCACCAAAAATGTGTTGTTAGAATAAGTGTACTAATTAGGAAGATAAACTAACACACCAATGAAACATTAGATCAAAGGAAACTAATTAAAAAGATAAAACAAACTCTAAATAACAAATCCTTCAAATGCATCCAATTGTCCTCTATCTCTAAGGATTTGAGTAAATTTATTGGCTCTCAGTTGTGTAAGCAATAGCTTGTTGAAATGACAACTTGGGAGAATGAGATGTTATGCAGCATGCATGTTTATTGCTATATGATTTAAACAATGAAATGGAAAACTAAGATGCTATGAACTTGAAATGCTTTAAGATGCTAATTCAAATGCAACCATAGTAACTACATATGAAATCTAGGATGAAATCTACTTACTAGAAGGCTATATTTATAGATTTTTGGAGGCAAGAATCTAGTTGGTGGAGATCAACAGTTGAAATTCAAACCTGTTAAGATGAACGATGAAAGATTGAGAAGTTGAGAGAAAGGTGGAAGGTTGAGAGGAAAGTGGAAGAATTTTTTCAACACACAAAACCATTGTCATTCAAAAATGGAAACAAATTACCATTTGTCGCCTCATTTATGAAAATTGGTTGCGAGTTGAAGATAATTCCTAATTAAACAAATAAATATTTTTAATTACATGTGAAAATGAATTTAGAAGCTTCCATAATTAAATAATTAATATTTAATTGCGTGTGAGGGATGGAAAATAAAAGTAATTAAATATTTAAAGTATTTAATTGAATGTGAGGTGAAGAATTTAGAAAAGTGCTTAATTAAATATTAGAAATATTTAATTAAATGTGAAGAAGAAATATTATTTAAATCAATATAAATAAATTGTGAAATTTATTTAATTAATTAAGAGGAATTTAGAAAGTGATAATAATTAAATAAACTTATTTATTAAATTAGGAGAATTTAGAAAGTGAACAATATAAATAAATAATTAAATTTATTTATATGTAGATGATTTTAGAAGAATATTAATTAAATAAATCATATTTAATTAATTAACAGGTTTGATTAACTATGACCATTTTTAGATGTGTACAGTCACAACCTACAAATAAAGTATTACAATTGTTATTTTCAGTCACAAGACTGAAAATATATGTTACAATATTGCAGAAAAATGACTGCAAGAAATAAAATTCTCCAAAAGACTTGTACAATGATTGAAATGCATGCTTGAAGCCCTTTAATGTGAGCACATCCCCCTTTCATCTCTTAAAACTTCTACAATATGGACAATTTTCTTGGAGCAAGTTGTAACATGTAGAATCCAAGGAGAGTGTTGATCGTGTCCCATAAGCTCTCTCCTTCAACATAGTCAACAATAACCCAGCTAGAATATTTCCTCTTTTATATGCAATATGCCATTTCATGTGAGCAACTGGGTGTTGCCTTTTCTTCCATGAAAGAAGTGCCTCAATACAAACAACAAAATTAATATTAGTCTTAATTTAGAAAGAATAAAAGTGCATTGTATATTGCAAGTTTATGAAAGAAATTCCAAACACAACAAAAAGATAAATCAATGAAAAAATGTAGTCTTGTTCAATAGAGTGTTCAACATAGGCTTGAAATATGCATATTGAACCCTTGATTTCAAAATCTTGTTCAAAGTTTAAGAAAGGTGATATGCTCAAATTATAAAATGAAGGCTATCAACACTAACTAGATTGGAACAACATTATCAACATAAATTTCCTAGAAACTAAGCTAAAGAATTCCATCAGACTTAATTAGACAACAAAAATGTCAACCCTAGTTCATGTGTTTTTTGAGTAAATACCTACACCATGGAAGAATCCATTTATACATAAATTCCAAATTAAGTTGATGAGAAAAGGTCTTTGATATCTAATTGTGTAGCCGTAACATCGAAAAATTACTAACTTGATGTTTCACAACAAGTTTCCCAATTGTGACATCATCTTTACTTAAGAAACCAGATATTGATCCACTAACATATTGAATCTCACATGATTCTCCTTCACAAATAAAAAATGATATATATTAAATTCTTACCAACTTCCTTAATATACCCATGTAAGCAAACTAAACTAAGTGAGGTTGAGGGTTTTAAGTAGAGTACCATCCTCTTGGTATGTGCTTGACTTTGATGACTCATCTTCTTGGCATTTTCTTGACTTTGATGACCTGTATCTTGAATGAAAATAGCAAGCTAGCTGCACTGCAAAATCATTGTTACAAAAATAGGCACAAAATCCTCTTTAATTAAAATAATCCTTCTAGATATTTCAGTTAATTTCTAAGAGAGCTAATTTCACTATCCAAATAGCCATCAATCTACTTACTGTATATAATTTCCCAAAATTTAAAATTTTAATGTAATGAAACTAACCATAATTACCAAAGATTTGACACCAAAATGTAGTACAAAATGATTTTTTTGATAGAATGCCTCAAAGAGATGTCATTTCATGGAATGAAATGATATGATTGCAGAATGTGCAAAAAATGGATTTTGCAAGGAAGCTCTCAAAATCTTTGAATTAATGAAGCACTATGGAACACCGACATTGTAAGCTTTTCTTGTGTTCTAGATGCATGTAGTCATGCAGTTTTAGTGGATGACGGTTGCACATACTTCACATGTCAATAACCCTTATTACATTACATATATAGTTGATCATTAGGTGTTCATGGTTGACCTTCGTGCTCATGCTAGCTATCTTGAGGACACCCTAAATATTATTACTAAGATGCTAGTTAAACCTTTGGTTCCTTTAGATCATATGTGAATATAGGCTAAGTATTCCAGCAACACTACTTTTTTAGTTGGATCCTAAAAATGTTGTAACTTATGTTCTTCTCTAAAACATTCATGTAGAAGCAGGTAGGTGTTGTGAGGTTCAAATAGTAAGGATATTGATGAAAGATAGAGGAATTAAAAAGATACCTACATGTAGTTGGATTGAAGGGCATAAATGGGTATATTCTTTTAGTGTATGAGATAGATCACATCCAAAAACATGGGAAATTTATGCAAAATTAGAGAAATTGGATTGGAAAATGAAGGCAATAGGGTATTTCTAGATTCAAGACTTTTACTCAATGTTGTGGAATAGAAGAAAAAAGAATCATTTATTTTCCACCATAGTGAAAAGTTAGCAATTTCATTTGGTTTTTTAAACATGGCCCCTGGTACAACTATTAGAGTTGTTAAGAACCTTCAAGTATGTTCTATTTTTCACACTATATCTAAATTCATCTCCAAGATTGATGCAAGAGAAATTGTTCTAAGAGATGTGAATCATTTCCATCATTTTAAACAGGGACAATTTACTTGTGGAGAATATTGGTGATGCTAAATGAAACAATATGAAAAAGAGGCTTACACTATAATAATGTGCACTACATCAGATATCTAGTAATAACGAAGGGACATCCATCAAAGAATAACAACATGAATTTTTTTTTCATATGTTGTAGTTACAAGTGCCTTGCTAGAAATACATGAAAATGTGGAAGCAATATACACAAGGAAATAAAAATATTTCAAAAAAATGCCTCGAAGAAATGTGATATTTCTTTTTATAGTTTAATTGTGATACCACACCATTTTGACATGATCCTTGTGGTGATGTAGGATGTTACTACTACACCACACCATTATTGCTTAGCCTTCGTGGTAATGTGGGATGTTACCGGTACACCACATCATTATTGCTCGACCTTTTTGGTAATGTGGGATGTTACCACTACACCACATCATTATTGCGCGCCCTTCATGGTAATGTGAGATGTTACCACTACACATCATTATGTCTTCTTGGATCTTGTGAGGATGTAGGAGAAGTATTTGAGTTACCACCATACTACACATTTATTGCTTAGCCTTTGCGGTAATGCGGGGTGTTACCACTACACTGCACCTTATCTTCTTGGTTCTTGGAGTATGGTGGTATTATGAAACTTTTCACAATAGTCTTATGAAACTTGTCATGACCATGTACTACCTTGAAAAAAAATAATCTTATGAAACTATCCTATAGGGATTACAGTCCCAAGAAACATGGAAATGGTTACACCAATAAATAGTTAACTAGAAACCATGAGTTTTCAATGCATAATAGAGAATATATAGAGAGTTAAGTCAATGAGAAAACATCCTTGGAGAATTTTCATCAAAATTATTTCAATCTAAGAGTTTGTAGTAAAAAATAATATACCCTCAAAGACCTAATAGTCATAATAGACCTAGTGATAGCTTTTAGAGTCATAAGAATAAATTCATAAGAGAATATATGCAAGAGTATGAAAAGGAATTGAGATGGAAGGGTAGTTGTTAGAGTTGAAGAATCGAACCTATAGTGAGAAGGTAGGGAGAACAAAGTAATTTACAGTCAAGAGCATCATGCTAGTTTCTCAGGTGACTATATTTGGGCAAGGAGAGAACTTAGTGACAACATTACCATCAAAACAATAAGGATACTCAAAACCCTACCAAACCCTAGGGCCTTTTTCATCACCTTGTAGAGATCTCAAAAATGCATGAAAATATTTCACAGAGACTAAACTCATCTCTATTTTTGATGATCACAAAAAGTAACAAAAAATAGATTTACAAGTGATGAAAAGAAGTACATGGAAAGTATATTATGCTGATTTTTTTTTATAAAAAAACTTAACCATTAACTATCCAATACAATCTAACAAATTACAAATGTACAATGAAATATTATGATTAAAAAAATGACAATTTTAACAATTATCTTAAGGTTGACAAAAAAAAACTATGCAATAAAAA
Organism: Sequoiadendron giganteum; assembly: GCA_007115665.2. NCBI lineage: Eukaryota > Viridiplantae > Streptophyta > Pinopsida > Cupressales > Cupressaceae > Sequoiadendron > Sequoiadendron giganteum. The sequence continues at coordinate 61,469,011 of CM021101.1, read as the reverse complement.
ATAACACCCTTAGATTATTCTAAACAATTAAAATTTTCATTTACATCATTTTCAAGCAACAATTTTTTAGATATGTCTAGCTATACAAAAATCAAATCAAATCTACAACAATATCAAAGATCTAAAGGTTTAAAAATATGATATATTTAGATTTATTCTTGGGTGTATCCTACAAACTTCATCATAGAAGGATGGGTCATCACCTCATTTAGACCTGAATGTGGAATTACCTTTATTGTTTCCATAGAATCCAAAATAGGCCTAACAAATGATGGAAGAAATAACTCTATAAACATGCAAAAGGAAAATCTAAATCAGTAGTAATTTTCTAATTTTCATTCAACTTCTCTATAATCATTTTAAATACCTGATTCTATTATACTTTAAAGATTTATAACATGAAGTTTAGCTATTCAAATAGCTTAAATATTTTTAAGTTATAAAACTCATAAATAGGCTTTAGCAATTAAAAAAAAAATCCACTTCTAAAATTTTAAATATGTTTACTATATCTATTTACCATTGTTAGAGAGTTGCAAATTATGAATTATCATCTATCCTCTAGGACTAAGCAAGGAAGAACACTGTCAAACAGTGATTGAATCATAATAAAGAGTCTAAAAATAATGAAAGTTGTTGTCAAATGGTGACAAATATTTTTCCTCTAAGTCATTTGCATGTGGTGATTGAGAACACAACGAGTAAGAAGTAAAAGAGCACTGGATCATAGCACTAAAAAATGGTCATGAGTTATGCAATGAACTTCATTGTTCCTTTGATCAAAAAGGAGATCGAGGTAATAACTAACATACTGATGTGCATAGAGAATGTTCATGGAGTGCAAACTTCCTTACAAAGCAATTACCACAACAAAGTTTGAAAGGAGTCCCACCTACTATTTTATGCTGATATGGATATGTTCTAACCTGTAGTTAATTATTGTAGCATAACATGTAGGCTATATATTTATTCATGTACCATTGTTTCAAATTCTAAATTGCTATACCTTATTCTAGGAGAAAATCTCAGGGGAAGTCTATACATAAGAAACCTTTGTTTCAAATTCAAAATTGTTGGCTCTTTCACAATTGTTTGCTTTATTTATTTGATCTAAGACAACCTACTAATTAGAAGATGCTCTCAAAATCACAATAAAATCCTTTATTCTAGGATGACTATTCAAAATATTTCCCATCATAAAACTGAACAAAAGCATCAATCATTAACCTGAACTTTGCAAGAGTTTCATCAAATTCTACTTTTCCACTCTCTTTTCCATTCCGAATTTTATTCCCAATTTAATCAATGAAGAACTTCCTCAGTCTGTAGGTCTTGTTGTTAGCCATAACTTTACCAGGTTTTGAGGATAGCTTCGAGTTTTTACCCAATCAACAATTGAAAAATTTGGCAATTGTTGCTTGGGTAAAAACTTGAAGCTATCCTCGACACCTAGTAAAGTTATGGCTAACAATAAGATCTACAGGCTGAGGAAGTTCTTCATGGATGAAATTGGGAATAAAACTCAAAATGGAAAAGAGAGTGGAAAAGTAGAATTTGATGAAACTCTTGCAAAGTTTAGGTTAATGACTAATGCTTTGGTTCATTGTTATGATGGAGAATATTCTGAGGAGTCATCCAAGAATAAAGGATTTTATTATGATTTTGAGAGAATATTCTATACAACAAGTTGTATTAGATCAAATAAATGAAGCAAACAATTGTGAAAGAGCCAACAATTTTTAATTTGAAACAATGGTGTCTTATGTATAGATTCCCCCTGCGATTTTCTCCTAGAATAAGGTATAGCAATTTAAAATTTCAAAAAATGGCACATGAACAACTATTTAGCCTAGAGAACATATCCATATCAAAATACAAGCTACAAAAATTAAATACAGGCTAGAACATATCCATATCAACATAAAATACTAAGTGCAATTCACCTCAAACACTGATGTACTTGAGTATGATAGTACCTAAGCTTCTAGTGTTTCTAGATGGAACCTATAGTGGAAAAGTGTAGTCTCCATCTGAAGGAACCATCTTCAGAGCTCTTCCTTGAAATGAGGGTTGAAAATATTAGAAGAAAATCAATACCATAATTATAAAGTAATAATTTGTATCAAGCTAAATGTCAGAAAGTATAATTAAAAGGACAAATTCTTTTAATTGGACCTCAAATTGGACCAAGCAGGTTATGATTTTATCTTTAGAATGTAAGAAATTTCTCTATCGAAGCTTCATGATCTCAAATTGGATCTAAAATTGGACCAATAAAATTTATGATTTTATCTTTAGAATGTAGGAACTTCCTTTGTCGGAGCTTCATGACCTCAAATTGGATCTGATATTGGGCTAGTAAATTTATGATTTTATCTTTAGAATGTACGAAATTTCTCTATTGGATATTAAAGATATTAGGTTGGATGTGAAATTGGACCAGAATTTTTATGATTTCATCTTTAGAATGTAGGAAATTCCTCTATTGGATATTCAAAAATTCCTATACTCAGGTTTTGCTTCCAAGTGAAAAACACCTAGAAGTGTTTCAGGCCAATAGAGAGTACTCTCCAACTTGGTTATTGTTAAATATCCAATATATTGAGAGGGGGGGTGAATCATTATATCCTTAAATTTATTGAAAAAATACCATCCAATCAAACCAATGCATATGATAATTAAGATAAGTAGAATCATAAAAAAAAAATGAAACACAAAGCACAAGAGACACCAAATTTTTTATGTGGAAAACCCAAAATTGGAAAAACCACAGTGAGGATTAACTCACAATATAGTATAACTAGTTATAAGATATTAAAAAGATGTGGTTTACTTCTAGGGCTAACTATCCAAAATTGGGAGGATCACTACCTACAAAATGAAGTAACAGAATGGTAGAAGTACACCTCAAGTCCAGAATCAGTTCCTTTGTAATTCTAGAAATTCACATGCCAATAGATCACACTTCGCTCTTTTCACTTCCATACAATCTACCAAAACTCGCATACCTCTCACACACATTCATACATTATTATTCAAAAACATCTTGTATATATATTTGATTGTCCATAAGTTAATAATTAGGTTGGCTCCAAACATATACAAAACTTCCTCAAAAATGATTCAACCGAGTGGTATGTCAGTATGGATTACACAAAAAAAATTAATCCATTACATCTTTATTTGATTGATAGGTCGGCCAACAAAAGACCTAACAACAAAAAATGTGAACAAAAAAATGATACCATGATCAGAACAATCACCTGTACACATGAGAACATGTCCATACATGCTTTTACCAACCACAAACTGCTTCGCAAAAACTGAAGTAGTCACTACTTACCAAAGGCGATACCAGAGCAAAATGTCGGAGGATAATTATATATTACCAATTCAGAATACTAGAGTAATGTGACTTGCACTTGTAACTCATATATTATGATGACATCAATGATAACAAAAATGATAGCAAGGGATATGATCTTCTTCATTCTTCAAATAATCTCCCCCTTTGTCATTAATGGCAACATGTGCTAAAAAGAATATACAAAAATGTACATAATATACTCTAGTTCTCATTCCTCTCCTCCCCCTTTGACATTAAGGACAAAGGTCAAACCAAACATGAAAGATATGTGAACATGGTTCAAAATGGAATAAAAAAATTTGAACTCTCTCGAGGAGTTATCGTAGCAATGTAAAACAAGAAAAAAATTTACTCAGAGGAGTAAGCACTTTGCAGTTCTTGTAGAATGCCATGGTAGGCCACTTTTCCATCCTCCCAACTCTTCTTAGCAGATACCAACAAATTATCCAAAGATTCCAAAGAAATAAAATTTTCTTTAGCTTCATTTGGAGAGTCTAAAGCTAGATTTATCTTGTCCAAATTCTCAGCATTAGCCAAGGCATTGGCTACCTGAGCATACTCCATTCTCACATTATCACCAAGCAAGCTGAATTTCCTGATTATCTCTTCCTTCTGCTTCTATAACAAAAATAACTTTTCTTGGTGTGAATAAATAGAATTCTAGGTTGATCCATCTCTGTCTATTAATACATTATAGGTTTTGGAGACAGTGGTCAACTGAGACTCAATGGAGTCCATGAGATCTTTTATACTTTGAGTGGCATCAAGCCACCTTATACAATATGAAAACATAGTATTAGCTTTAGCTTCACAAGCCTTCACAACTTCAAGGCTTTTCTCTACATTGGCATGTGTTGAGGCACATTTTTCATGAAGGATCAACAATAGTTTCTCATTTAGCTTCTCTTCTGCATCTTGTGTTTCTTTCTCAATAAGTCCTGAGGCATGCTCCTTAAAGGAGTCTAAAAGAAGCTTCAAGTTCTCAACTAGAGAGAGATGTGTCAACAGATGTATCCAATGTAACATCTTATAGGACCTTAATGGCATCTTCAATCAGCTTTGTTCCTTTTTGATGCATGAAATATATCACCCAACACCAATTTGTGCACAAAAGAAATCATGTTCAAATCTGCAAAACCTTGATTCATCGGAAGTTGTAGGAGTTTCAAAGGAACTACCGGTTGAAATCTAATTTTCTTAGATAGCAGTCCTTTCAAAGCATCATCATTGGAGGAAGATTCTCTAATGGACATCTGTGATTTTTCAACTTGTTGGGATACTTCTTCATTCTTTCCAGCAATGCTATATGATTTCTCATTTTTGTTTTCTTCTTCTTCTTCTGCCTTTTCTTCTTCCATTTTTTTTCTACATGCTTTTCTTCTAGTTTCTCTTCTTCTATCTTCTCTTCTTTAATTTTATCTTTTTCTTTTTCCTCTCCCCTCTTCTCATCTTTACCCTATCTCTATTTGTTTCTTTAGGATGTACCGGAGGGGTAGCAACATGAACTTTTACTTCAACATTTTCTTCAACATGCTCTTCAATTTCCAAATTCTCATTCGCAACATTGATCTCTTGTAGGACATTTGTACTACTTATTTCCAGAGGGACAATGGTGTCATTCACCTCCAGAGGTATATTATCATTAGTAGCACCAAAAGGAGGCTATTCAATAACTTCTATAGATGATTCTTTTCTAGGTTCGGATGTCAAACTGGATCCACCAAACATGCCATACCATTCCACACTATCTTTGTGAATAGTTATTGTTTCCTTCCTTATTCCTTTGATTTATTTCTTATATTTTGTCATCAAGGTATTGACCCTTCTTTTCTCCCTAAAAATTTTAGCATAAATATTCTTCAAAGATTATAAATTACCTAGAGATAGAGAGGATGCAAATTCTTTATAAGCTTTATTTCTTATTCTATCTAACTCAACTACCTCTACTCTTCTTTTCATCAGCAGTTCCCACAAATTTTCAGGAACAACACACTTGCTATTATCTCATTTTGCTTCCAAAATAACAACATATCTGATGATGGCTAGAATTATTATTTCTTTATCCTCTTCTCCTACTAAACTATAAACATTCATTGTGGACTTCACCATATTATCTTGACTCATCATATTATTCACCAAAACATCAAGCTTAAGAGGGGAACTAGGTCTTACTAGGGAGGCATTTTGTACTTCCTGGTCTAAAGAAACTTCATCTTCAACCTTAGCCTTCTTTGCATCTTTAACATCTTGTTCATCAGTATCTAAATAATAATACACATAAATAAATTTCCTCGAGCCAACATTGGTTTCTTGTGATGCACCGAAGGAGGCACTCACCCTTCTTTCTCTTGTCAATTTTGTAGTAGGGTCTTCTTCTTCCTCCTGTTGATCATCAGTTACACTCATATTCCTCTCCCTAGAATCATTTTCTTTTCTTCACTTGATAGGGACTACTGGAGGAACACCTTTTCTCTTCCCAAATCTAGTAGTAGGTCCAAAAGGGGTCAAGCCTTTGCCTTTATCAATAGTCTTGGCTACAAACTTCATTGTAGCGGGTCCAGAAGTAGGAATGGAAGGAGGGGTCCTACCGGATCTCATTACACTAGGTTGTTTTGTAGACTTATGACCTTGAGAAAATTTTCCTCAAGCTATTTCTTTAGGCGTGAAACATTTCTTTAGCATTTCTGCCACATTTTTTTGACTATTAGCTTTGTTGTGCTCTAATCAGACTTCCTTTGAAATTCTCTGCATAAGTCCCAATGTGGGGTGCATTTGGATCCTTCAGACTCTTTAGCAAAATTTTCACATAACCTTCAACATCATCTTTTGAAATTTTATAGCCTAGAGGTTGAATCTAGATGGTCTAGGGTTTAACCACTTCTATCATACACTCATCAAAAGATACATGAAATATAATTTCATTTTTATATTTTTCAAAAATCTTCCTTCGAATCTTATCTCTCTTGTTCATATTCTTCTTAAAAATAGAGAAAAATTTCATAAAGTAATCTACAACATTGTTTGAATCATCCAATTTACTCATGTGCTCAAAGATCTGATGTGCAACTGGTCGGAATGGATCCCAATATACAGTTCTAGATTTTCTTGGAAGAATCCTCAAAAACTAGAATAACAAACACACAATCAGAGAACCATAATTAAAAGGATATTTCTTCTCCTTTGAAATTATCAAGTTCTCAAGAAGTTTTTATTTGAGGAGCTCACATAGATCATAATTTTTACCATTCACAAACATATCATAACTAGTATAGATAGTTGTGGCAGACACATAATTTTCTCTATTGGTGAAGTAGATTTTGTGTCCAATCATGATAGATGCATACTTCACGGCTATATTTGTGATAGGCTCTGTAGAAAGATCCCCTCTATCATAATTTGCACCAGTAATACTTGTTAATATTTCATTCTTCACTACTTTCAGTACAGGGACTGGTTCGATGTCGCATAATCTGATGACAACCCTAATTGCTTCCTTGGTTATTAGATGCAGCTCATGGGTCCATAAGAATTGATGATGTATTCTGCCTAGGACCAGTTTTACATAAGGATCATCCATTGTAGAACTAAAATTTGGGAAATTGTTCCATCGATCCAAATTCATCGTCACAAGATTCATGAATTCAAGCTTTACCAAGAAATCATCATCAATGAGATCATTCATCCACATATCAATCAATTTGATCTGATTGAATTTTTTTGAATTAAACCTAATATACATCCTTGTATCTTTTGTTGGCATGACACCATGGGGAATAGAAGAAAATTTTCCCACAAGGTCATCCTCAGATACCTTCATCAGTTATTTTCTACACGAGGCTCTAGGTCTCTCCGCTGCATTTATGACCATAGGAGTTACCATTTTCTATATGTTGAGATATTTAAATAGATTCAAGAAATAATTTGTACAAGATTACAATAACATAGAATCAAGAAATATCTTTTTCTTTGAAATTCATTGAAACTAGGGTTTGCACCAGTCGCACTTCAATTCACTCCAAATTTCTCTAAATCGCTCTTTTCCTTCTTGGAATACACAATTGATCGAAATGAATTCATAATTTTTCTTTATACACAAATACGATACCCTAATTCACATTTAATGCACTCAAAGTTTGAAAATTTGACATACCCTTTTATTCACACTGAGAAACCTTAATATGCTCCATAAGTGAGCATACATACATATTTTCATCTAGTTTCTTTTTCAAAACCTCTGCCTATTCAATATTCACAACACCACTTTGTGCAAAGAATTGACACACCCAAAAATAGGGGGTTCAAACAATTTTTTGCTAAAGATACCCCTAAGACCATGCTAGGTCTGATTCCAGAGGAATTACCTACACCACTAGAGGGCACAGATGCATCAAAATATTTTGATTCCTCTTTCTTTTTCCATATATTATTGATTTACTACTTAACTTCTTCATTGCCAACCTTCTTCTCAGGTTCATTCTTCTTTTCTAGAGTAGGTTGTTTTCCCTTTTTCCTTCTGCATACCTTTGAAATATGTCCTGGTTTGTTGCAATTATAATAGAAAACCTTTCTTTGACTTGATTGACTTCCATTAAACCTTGTTTTGCATTGATTCGCTTTGTGCCCATGCATATTGCAATTATATCAATAACCAGTAAAATATTGATTTACTCTACCTCCATTAAACCTATTCACAATCTGAGTTTTGCATTCACTAACCTTATGTACAAACTTATTATAGGCATAGCATTGTCTGGGGAAAGAACCGGAGAACTGATTCATCCTGCTTCTGCATTCAGTTTCCTTATGCCCAAACTTGTTGCAAGAAAAACAAGTGTCATTGAAAGATGGGTACCTTTGTGCATTTCATTGTTTGACAGGTGGTTTCCTTCTAGAATTCCCTTTATTCTTTCCTTTGTCTTGATTCATTTGATTATTTACAATTTCTGATCTTTCACTTGTTTCTAATCCCAATCCACCTTTATCTTTAGAGGGTTTCTGTCCTACAATTAATTCATCAAGTTTGGTAGAACTTGAATTGAAACTATCCTTAGAAAATTTTGTCTTTTCCAATTTTGCTCTTAGGTTCAGTACTTCTTGTTCAAGCCTGGAGCATTCATCAAACTTGTTACTTCTTGCTCACTCCCTACAGAATGAAGTAACAGAATGGCTAACCACCAAAATTGAACTGATAGAAGTAAACCTTGTTGGAATATGAATAAGGAGTTTTTTTTGTAGGTTTTTTCATTGATTTCAACCAAAGTCATGCAACCCAAGTCTTGCATCTGAATGAGCAACACCATTTTGGCTCCTACCGATAGGAAAGAGTAAAGCACAGAGGATCCGGATAAAAGCTCAAAAGGTGATCTAGTCATCCCACTAAAAAAATATTTTAGGTTGTGGATCTCCAAGGAAGGTCTATAGAGGCTTTTATTATCTTGGTTTTGATACACACACACTGGTAAGTGATCTAGGAGGTACAGTGCACTAATTTGTTAATTATCTATGCTAAAAGGCCAACCTGACAAAGGTGGAATTTGTGGTTGTATGAGATATAATTAATTAAAAGTTGTCATGATAGAATAAGTTTTATTTGGGTCCTCTCTTTGTCTTAACCGACTTCAGAGGATGCACATAAATATTTTGTGGTGGATCTAGCAAACAAGTTAAAATGTCTTCATACCTTATGAAGTTGACTATAGGACGAGTAAATCCTTGATCATGGATATATATATGAGTTTGGTTTTGTCATTCAAAGTGTGGAATATGAATATGTGTGTGTATGAAGTGTGAAGTGTGAGATATAGCAAAGCATTAATTTGAATTTCTCTCTAAGTGGCGTGAAGAGTAGTAATGAGCAGAGCAGAGTAGAGTGAAGAATAGAATTGGAAAGCAGATCCAGAATTGAGATTATGAACTTCACCAGAACTATAACCTGGCATGATTAGATGTTATTATTTTAGTTCACCCTTCAAATGGTTTTAATATGAATTTTTTAAGGTAGTGAGCCTTATTTTGAGCAGTGAGCTCTATGTAATGTGCCTAAATGCAAGTGCATTCCTTTTTTAAACACTATACTTTGATTACTCAAATTGTGGATTAATCTCCACCATGGTTTTTCCCCTAATAGGTTTTCAATGCAAAAATTTGTGTAATGATGTTATTAATGTTTTCATTGCATTCTTGCATCTTATCTTAATATAATGACAAAATGGTTTTAAGTTTATGATGAATGAAAGTACAAGATTTGTTGAACACTGATTCACCCCCACCCTTGCAGTACTCCCTTGAGTCCAACAACTATAAGAGTTAGTTCCTCTGAAGGCGTTTTGTAGCTTGAGGTGGATCTCAGAATGTAATGGAATCTGACAGTCTTCAACAGTAACTTATGGTAGCTCTTGATGACCTTGATCAGTCTAAAGTAGAAGTTCAGGAATTGAAAGAAAATATGGAAGATGTTGAGAAATTCATTCAATCATTTATAGGGAATATTATATTATTTTCCTTTTAAAAAGGTTTTATATAACCCATCTCCTTTAATTGGGGCCCCTCAACTTTTTTGAGGGATTAATCCCTTATTTATAGGGTTATTGTTTTAAAACCACTTTAAATATTATTTTAAAGTTGACATTATATTTAGGAGAACTAAATCTTATTTAAATATTTATGTATACAAAAGGATTTTCCTTTTCATGAAGAGTGGGAAGGAAGGAGGATTTGAAGGCATGGGTTATGGGATCAAATCCCACTAAATCATCATTATTATTTTTTATTTTTTTTAAACCATACATTTTTTTATTTTAATAATTATGATTATTATTTATGCCAACTCGCTACTCCTATCACATCACATCCCATGTGTCCTGCCAAGTGTCAAGTTTTTGGTGATGCCACATCATCATTTTGACCAAAAATTTGGCTAGTTGTATCTTTCTCATTCAGACTTTATTTTCAATGAAATGAATGGTGTTGGACTCATGGTGATGAGCCCTTCGTCATGACACTAGCTTTGACCAATTTGGAGATGATGATTTTTTCACCTTTTTCTGGGTCCTCTGATTCACCTGTTTGACCAGATCTTTGATTGTGCATAAATTTTTCACACAGACTCCTTTTTAGCCCATTCAAGTTGTGTCAGGACTGTGTTAGCGAGCTCTATGTGATGATGGTTTCATGAGATTCTAAGACTGTGAAAGTTTTAGGATTTCTGGATCCTCTTGGATAATTCCTCCCCATTGAGAAGCTTTTGGAACTCAAAAAGGTTTGTTTTATGTACAATTTGAGCTAGGGAAATGTCATCCCACTTGCTCAGTATCATCTATCCTTCCTTTTGAAATTTTGAACATTTGACCCATCACAAATAGATAGAAATATGAGATAGCTTTGCTGACATAATCAATTGCATGTTCATCAATATTCCCTGTCACACTCATCATCGACATAGAAATAACTAGTAGAATAACAAGAAACAATATTGAATACAATAATGTGAAGGAAATAGTGTCAACATCTCAGATCTCCTAAATAGGTACATCATTAGAAAATGATTGATTCAAACCCTTTTTTACTACCTTTGGTTGAAATCTTGATTGCACTTGCAACTGGTCCTCACACTGTGCTATATGTGACACTTTATCATCGTCATGCTTAGTATCACTAGATGTTATAGACATAAGGGTTAATGCATTGCTTGCATTTAAAATCATCTTCATATGCCCAATGTTTACAATAGATCTATCACTCTTCATGTGATGATATTTCACAATGAATTCAATTCCATCTTTAAAAAAATGATCCATGTTATGTTCCTTGTAAATGGATTTTATGTCATATAAATAAAGAATGCCTAGAACCATCCCACAAATGTCAAGTGGAATAAAATCTAACTCTACCTCATCAACAAACTTGGATGTGATTGCAAATCAGAGTTTACACTACTTTGACACATGTATCCAAGCATTATAATGCACCCAACCCAATGGATTGGGTCTAGGATGAGGATTTGTTTTAAATCCCAATTTCTTAACAACTTGTTCTAAGATAAGATTAACATTGGACCCACTATTTATTAGTGTATCAATCTTAGTTTGTTTAGCAATAGCCCCTATATGAAAAAATTCATTCCATTTACTTTCAATAGGTACTCCATTACAGCTTAGAGAAGAAGCATGAGAACAAGTACTAACGATAGGAGTATTGCCATTGATACCCACAACTGAAATCTTGGTTTCATCATGAGAACCTAATCCTAGATCTTGCACAATAGCTGCAGTCTTTTTCTTACCCTTTCGATCCTTGAACCACTTTGGCTTCTAATTAGGATGCAGTTTGCAACATCTTGCATCTTTTTGCCCTTTCTTCTTGCAATGTAAGCAATAAGGCTTCTCATCCTATTTTTGTATAGTAGTTGTTCGCTGTGATTTTTATTTCTCTTTCTTGCTTCCTTTGTGCTTACTTGATTTCATCAACAGATTGTCATGACTATTCCTTGAGCTTGTTTCCTAATGGATAGCTTGCACACTAACTTCATCATTGTTATTTGGGTTAAACATAAGTATGGTATGTTTTAAATTCTCATGTAATCCACCTATGTACTTTAACAAAGTTTCTTGTATATATAATGGAATGCCCAAAATTAAAGCCCTCTTCCTCAAATCCTATGTATATTCTTTCACATTTTGTCCTTTCTCTTGCTTTAATGATGGCCAATTCATTTATGCTTTTTGCATATGCCCTAATAGATAGAACTGTTTCTTTAATGTGGCTATAAACTCAAACCAAGAAGAAATATTTTTACCATATCGTCTTAGATCTTCTTGAGTTCTACTCTCCCACCAAATTAAGGTTGTGCCTCCTAGGCAAAGAGTGGCTAATTGGATTTTTTGAGAATCCTCATAAAATTTTGAATTCTACAATAAACTTCAATTTACTTAGTCCAATTATCTAGTTTATCTACATCTAGTTCTCCATTATAGATTGGCAAATCAAATTTAACATCTAGTTTTAACAAAGGTGTATTAGTTTTCACAGGTTGTTTCTTTTTAGAAGAGTTATATGAAGAGGATGGAGATGGAGGTTCAGGAGGGTCACTACCACCTCCTACTCCTTTACCTTTTTCATCTTTTGAAGATTCACCTTCCTCCTTCTTTATGTTCTTGATTTTTTTTTTCCCTCTATTGCTCTTGCCTCTCTTAGAAAAGAAACTTCAACGATAGCCTTAATTTCAAGAAAATATTTCCAAAAGCTTCTTTCATCAAGCTCTGGAACTTCATTTTTAATTAACATTTCTGACATTTTCAATGGCCTTTGTTTCCCGATCTCAGGATTGAACTCTATAAGTGCACCTTCTCCTTGCTTCAATTTCAACCTGGTTAACATTCACTTTTGCAATTTCCTATTAAGAAGCTTTGATACCAACTTGATCTGTAATTAGAGGTTTACAATTCAAATTTATTTAACCTTCATTACAATTGTTCCCAATCTAGACATAATTGTGTGACTATGTTGTTTAACCATTGAAATTATAGACTAGGTTCACTTTTACATAAATAAATGAAATTACTAATTACTGAAATGTTGTAATTAGAAATCAAATATTGAATTGAAAAATAAACTAAAATGAAATTAGAGAGAATGTAAGACAAGAGATAAAAGAAGAATGAGATGGAAGACAAAAAGATCAGACACAGGTTGATAACGGACTTCATCCTTCAAAGGACTGCATCTCTAGGCTCGCTTCTCAATGTTGGGCTACTTTCATTAATATCGCCAAGCACCTAAAAAGGCCTTCTTACAATATTCAAGCTTCAAAACTTGCACAAAATTCCTCACAATCTCTCTCACTTTTACAATTTTGGTGTATAATAACACCTTGTAATTCTTCTCAAACAATTCTCACCCTTGGAATTATTTCTCCAAGTAAACTTGCTTAATTTTGAAGCCAAAACATCCCCTTTATATACCAATTTATTTGATAACATGGGCTAAAACCATATAATTTTTCAAATATACCCATATCTCCTTTAAAAAGTAAAAATATTTGAAAACTCCCCCCTTTACATTAAAATCTCCATAATAATCTCCCTAATATTTTCCCTGGATGGCCCTTAAAATTTGGGATTACAAAAATAATCTCCCAGAAGCCTAATAAAACTCCCTTAAGTCATATAATTCATTAATTTATTTTAAGCCTACTTAACTATCATGTAACAGGCTTCTAAAATTAGAATCCTCATTTATAGGGATTATTATATTATTTTCATTTTAAAAATGTTTTATATAACCCATCCCCTTGAATTGGGGCTCCTCCACTTTTTTGAGGGGTTAATCCATTATTTATAGGGTTATAATTTTAAAACCTCTTTAAATATTATTTTAATGTTGACATTATATTTAGGAGAATTAAATATTATTTAAAGATTTATGTATATAGAGGGATTTTCCTTTTCACGAAGAGTTGGAAGGAAAGAGGATTTTAAAGCATGGGTTATGGGATCAAATCCTACTAAATCCTCATTATTATTTTTATTTTTATTTTTAAACCATATATTTTTGTCTTTTAATAATTATGGTTATTATTTATGCCAACTCACTACTCCTCTCATGTCACATGCCATGTGTCCTGCCAAGTGTCAAGTTTTGTTGATGTCACATCATCATTTTGACCAAAACTTTGACTAGTTGTATCTTGCTCATTTAGACTCTATTTTGACGAAATGAATGGTGTTGGAATCGTGGTGATGAGCCTTTCGTCATGACACTAACTTTGACCAATTTGGAAATGGTGATTTTTTTCCTTTTTCTCGGCCCTCTGATTCACCTGTTTGACCAGACCTTTGAGTGTGCATAGCTTTTGCATACAAACTCCTTTTGAGCATGTTCAAGTTGTGTCGGGATCGTGTCGGCAAGCTCTGTGTGATGATGTTGGTTTCATTAGATTATGAGATTGTGAAATTTTTAGGTTTTCTAGATCCACCAAGATCATGGATGGAGGTCAAAAAATTAGAATTTTCAATATCTAATAATCTGGGTTGGTTCAGAACGAGCAAATCTAAAAAACCCAGATTTTAGTTTTTCAACCCTAAATTTTAAGAAAATTTCTATTTTTAGTAGTTTTCTAAAAATATAAACTTTTTCTAGGTTTTTTTGGGTTTCTTTTGAAACAAATAGTGGAAATTTTTTCTAAGAATATAAATTTTGACTTCTAGGGTCAAGATTTATTTTGTTTGGCTCAAAATACTTCCTCGTCAGGTTGGTGCAATCAGAATCACAAAAATATTAGTTTTTCCCTAGCGGGTCTATTCTACTTTCTCAAAAGCTTTTTCTAGAGATCCAAGGTCATCAATGGAGGTCACTCGTCTACCAGGTGCCAGAATCAAACATTCAAGATGAACAAAATATGTCAAAAATGAATGTGCACAAGAAATGAAGAATGAAGAGAAGAAGTCGGAAAAGTTGAAAAATGATAAATTTTGGCTAACACTTGAGAAACCAGGCACCCCTGCTCAGTTTGGGCATCCAAACCTTCATGGATTAGAATATGTTTCATTTTTGACAGCCAATCAAAGTGAGGCACATCAAATGAGGAAGAAAATTGAAATTTTCAAAAAAAATTATAAGTTTGTCAAGCATGGGTGTCATAGAAGGAGAAGGGCACCCAATTTTCTAAGGTGTCTAATGAATGAATTTTTAGAAGATGCCTCCAATGTGACTTCATTAGATTTGATCAATATTTCCAACACAATCATCAACACCCTCATCGGAGCTGGTAGTCGCCTAATATCAATGACTAAGCAGAGGATAAAACATGAGTGAAATGACGAAAGTCAAAAGCAATGGTGAAAATATTAGATTAAAAACTAACTCTGGTAAAGATAGGCACCTCCAGTCAAGAAGGGCACCAAAGATTTTGAGGATCCATATCAAATTTTTCAGAGATGAAGAATTTAGGAGACCCCTTCTAGAATCTTCTCAGCTATCTAGTGAGATTGACAACCAAACAGTCTGATCAATATAACTCCCAGAATCATGAATTCATCTAAAGGTCAAAATACAAGCAAGATCTTAAAGCTCATAAAAATGGTGAACACTGGCAAACATGGGTGCCCCTAGAGAAGAGAGGCACCCAAGATTTTGAAGGGTCAAACAAAGTTTTCATCAGAAGTTTGCTCCAAACAAACTTCATCAGATTCGACCAAGCTTCACGATGAATCATTCAACTCGTTCATTAGATCTATCTGGAGCCCAAAAATCAAAATCAAACTCGAGATGAAAATTGAGGAAATGTTGAATATGATGAAAAAATGGCTAAGTCTAAAGAGAATAGGTGCCTCAAGTCAAGAAGGGCACCCAAGTGCCAATGCCTTAGTCAATTTTTTGAAATTTTCAAAAATTGAAGATGATGAAAAACATCTAAGTTCATTGCATAAACTCAAATTAGGGTTTTGAAGAATTATGGTTTAAGAAAGTTGTTTCTCTCAAGACAAATCTTATTCAAGGAACCTTTCTGTTTTATTTTTCATATTGTTTTGTAGGTGGCTTCAAGGAGAAATAGAGAAACAACTTCAAACTTATATTTTCAAGATTCAAGAACTTAAACTTGCTGGTTTTTCATGAATTTTCAGATCAACACATAAGAAGGCTTTCTTTTTCATAGTTTTTTTTTATCTAGAACATCAAATCTTTGAAGAAGGAGGTTGAATTTTTCCAATTTCTACTGATTTGGGTTATCTCAATTTATGATTCTGGATCATTTTTTAAGAACTTTCTCAAGTTGCAACAATTGCTTTTTCCTTGCATGTCAGAGAAAACTTCAAAACTTTCAACTTCTAATCTGATGGGTCTATCTTAAACATCCTTCTAGAAAAATCCCATATCACAACTTTTTCAGTGGAACTTCAAGTGGCTACTTTTTTGGTTAAAATTTGAGTTTTTCAAAATCTAATCAAATGGGTTCATCCAGAATGTGCCTCTGAACAATACCCAGATGCCATCTGTTTTCTTCTTTTTCAGAGAAAATTAGAGGTTTATATTTTTTCAGTCTACATTCAAAATTTTCAAAAACGGACAATTTGGGTTTGCTTGTAATGAAATTCTAAACAAAACCCATATCTCAGAAAATTTTCCAAAAAAATCATTTGTTTGATGAAGCAAATCAACAAGCTAAAAATAGAAATTTGTGTAAAACTTGTCAGAATATAGGTGTGTTCAGAGTCAATCTTCGAGTTTTGTAGAATGGAGTACACTCCCACAAAGTTCAAAACTAAATCGGCACTGTATCATAACTTCATTGAAAGAGTTGAGAGTGACTTGCACCATAGTTAAATCTACGTGCTTTAAAAGACACAGGCCATGTTGCAATCGAACATCTTGGTCATTTTGGGTTGTTTGCAGCCTCAGGTAATGTTGAGAAGGATTTGAGTAAAAGGACAAGTATTAGAAAAGGTTGTAGAATAATATTCCATTGCAGAATCAAGAGAGGTGTCAAAAGCATAAAGTTGCAGAGCTACCAAGTTATCGATTAGTGAATCATCTTTTCAAGAAGCAATGTTTTTCAAGAATAAAGGAGTTGACGATGTCAAATATTTTCTAAGTTTGATTGAAAAAGGGGAGAAGATCCTATAAAAGCGAAACTTTGCTATTGATAGTATTGATGCACCTGACCGAGAGACAATTTCCCACTTTTTGGTGGATGTGATAGAGATTTAAAGCATCAATCTTCTAGAATATTTTTCCAAGATTTATTTACATTATTATCTCATGCTTTCTTTCCATTCTTGTCTCAATTCTTATCCATTCTTTGAAGAAGAAGGAAATCAAAATTTAATAGTTGGCATTTTCCTTGTTTTTAGGTTTTCATAGGTTGTTAGATGCTTATCCCATTTTAGGTTTAGAAATAAAGCTTGCATGCTAACAAGTATTATTTGTAAAAGAAAGGAAATTTTAGGGCTCCCTATTCCCCTACTTAGTTATAAATAAGAGCAGCGTTTCCTCATTTTTCTTTAACCATGCTAGTGATAACAAGACACAAGTGCTTTAGTGCCTTCTCTTTGTTATTCAATGTTGTTTGGAACTGTGCTTGTGATAACATAATCGCTGAGTGTATGCCTTCATGTTTGTTATCGATTAGTTTTAGTTCACTTTGCGTTAAGGGCAAGTTTGTATTTCTCATTTAGCTGCAAATCCTTGTTCAGTGAATGTGTCTTATGTGAAGTGTTAATTTGGTTTGATCGCATGTTGTGTGTATTTTCTACAACTTGCTATCCCAAAATTGTAATCTTGTGCCAGAAGTTTGAGAAAATAAAGTCATGAGTATCCTTTTTTTTTTCCCTAATATAAAGTCTCATATTTCTGTTTATTGTGTAATTCTTATATGATCTCCTTTTTAGCTTGCACTGAAAGTTAGTAGATGTATGTTGGGAAAAGTTTATTGAAGCATATGTGTCAGAAAATCAATCTTGTTCATTTCTAACTCTCTTGCTTTGTGTTTACTTGAGAGGCTAGTAATGTCAATCATGTAAGTTAGTTGTAGTTGTTAAGTTTAACTAAAGGGAAAACCTCAGCTGCAACATTTAGAGTTCTATAACCTTGTGTTCTCACAATTGAATCAAAAAGATAGGAAAATTAGCTTTAGTTTACTTTCTTTATGGAAACTTAGCAAAAGAGGGAGCTTCCCCTCCTAATTTGAAGAGCAGTTTAATACACATAGCTATCTGTTTCCAAAACACATTCTAGAGGTGTGATTTGAAATTCCAACAATATTAATGTAGAATAGGCATCCCATTTCCTTTGAGAACAAAATCTTAGAGATACAAAGACTTTATATTCTATATATGAGAAGAAAATTCTCACCATCATGCATGTGTTGGTGAAGTTCAGGCAATATTTGGTTGGTGGGCGATTTGTTGTCAAAATAGATCATAACAATTTGAGGTACTTCTTGGAACATAAGGACTTGAATGAACACCAACAAAAATGGGTCAGTAAAATTCAGGCGTATGATTTTGATATTGAGTATGTGAAGGGAAAGAAGAATATAGTTATCGATGCTCTTTGCAGGAAGACTCCCATATGTGCCTTGTCCGATATTTCAATGGATTGGAGAGCTCTTTTGTTAATTGAGTACTCCAAGAATCTGTTTTCTTGTGAGATGATGGATGGAAAAATCTAGGATGATAGGTATAAGGTAGTGGATGATATCATCTAATACAAGGACAAGATATTTTTGGTTCCAAAATCTAAGTTGAAGGAGTGTTTGGGTTTCTATTCACACCTCTAGAATGCAGATTGGAGATAGACAAATATACACAGTTATACTCCTCTTCAAATCAGGAGGGGAAGCTCCCTCTTTGCTAGTTATGCTTAAAAATAAATTTTAAACTACTATCAATATTTTTATTTCTTCTAGCTAAGATCACAAGGTTATTAAACACTTTGTGTTGTAGCTGAGGTTTTCTCTGGTTTCATAACTTCAAACTAAAACTAAGCCTATTCTAATAATGCTTCTAATAACTCAAGTAAATTCAAAGTCTGAGAATTGGAAGCAAATAAAGAATGGTTGATTTGACACAAAATCTTAAATAAACTCACTTCTAGAACATGACTAAAGACACATTGTACTTATTAGATGTAAAATGAAATAAAGATTACAAAATAAAAACATAAAACAACATATTGAAATAGATTGAGACAATAGATCAAAGCAAGGTAGGCATGAGATTTCCTTCCTTAATTTTATAACAGAAAATACACTTCTCGAACAACAAATTATAGCAAAGTAGGCTTACAATATGCAATCAAATAAAATTACACTTTAAATAAAAGTAAAAAGACACTGAATAACAAAGCTATACGAAATATAGGCTCAAAAAATTTGTTATCACAACAATAGTTAAAAATAAATGACCAAGGCTACCCTTATTTATACACAAACAAGGAGTAGGGAAACCTAAAATCTCCTAGTGTTTACAACCAATCTCACCAACATGCAAGCTTTTATTTCTAAAACTAAAAAAAAGATGACTTAAGAAATAAGTAACTACTAACATTAGTTAACTAATTTAACAACAAGAAAATCTCCAACTATACATTTGATATTTCCAAAGAATAGATAAGCATGAATGAGAACAATCAGTTTAACTTGGAAAAGACATCAAGTTAACTATTGCGTTTACTTGAGTTCTATTCCTAGAAATATTTGCATCTTCAACTAGTAGTTCACTCATTGATAGCTTGGGAAATCATATCCTCCAAAAATTTGTCAATTGCATCTTCATTAGGAACACTCATACTATCTAGAATGATATACTTTTTTCAAACATCTTCTCACCATCAAACTTAGCAATTCTTTCTTATTTTCAGTTGGTTCATCAAATTTTAATCACATTGCAACAATAGGATTCATGTTGCAGGACCATTAAAACCACCATAGACAAGGTTCAAAAACTCTATTTGTACTTCACTAAGATCAAAGTAAGTGTCATACTCATGTCAATATTGATAGGGAATATGTGACACAAACATACTTACAAAATTGAGAGTATTAGAAACCTTTTGTCTATATCCAACCAATTCTACAAATTTTCCTTCATAGGTTTTTAATTTGAAGAGGTGTCGTTCTCTCTAGGCAAAAAGAATCTTTTTGTGTTCTTCTGTAATGACTGAATAATAATCCATCTTCAAGTCGGAAATGACAAGGTCTAGAAATTAACTCTAGTTCACCAAGATCAAAGTAAGTGCCATGTTCATGTCGATATTGACTATAAATGAGTGACATAAACATACTTAAGAACTTGAAAGTATTAACAACCTTCTATCTATATCTGGCCAATTCTATAGATATTCATTCGCAGGTTTTCACTTTGAAGAGGTGTTTTTCTCTCCAGGACAAAATCTTCTTCTTTTTTTCTTCTGTAATGACTGAATCATAAGTCATCCTCAAGTTGGAAATGGTGATCTCATCTCTTGGTTTCTTTTCCACTATATTCTTCTCAAACTCTTGAATCCCTAAGTGAAGATCATGGGTATTATACCTCAATTGGTACATCTTTGCAAGTATAAATATGCCTCTTCTTTTGAATTCTTCTATACAATCTCTCACATGTTTTTCATAAATGATCAACTGACTCAGATGATGTTTATCTACAAGTGATTCCAAAATTTGTGGAAGTACCAAGGGGGTCCATGAAGTACCATGAAGGAGATTGGAAACATGCTGCCACAACTATCAAATCTAAGCATTCAGGAATACCCTAGCTTCTCCATCCTTGAACACTCATTCCTTCAGATTGTTTGTTGCAACCTCAAAGAGATTTATATTATTATGACGAGTGCGTCTTTCGAGATTGGCCTTGAAAAATTTGAAGTAATCAATTTCAACCTCATCAACATTCTTGACCTCTGGAGGTGTGTCAAACTCAAGGATAATCCCACCTTCAAAATTCTTCACCATATGAACTTGCTTATTAATTTTTTTCTTTGTTATGTCTTGGTAGATGCTATCAAGTTCAACAAAGTTCAACTAATAAGAAGACTTCCTCCTCTTCTTACACAATAGGTTCTCAACCCAAGACAAGGAGTCTCTACTAACTTCTCTAGGAGGATTTGTTCGAAATTTACCAACTTCTGATGGATCAACAGGTGTTGAGACATTGTGGACTGGTAAATCACCTTCAAAATCTATGTGAATATGAGAAATCTTGATGTGGTAAAACTAAAATTCACTATCAACTTCCTGCAGCATTGACACATTGTCTCACAATTCTCACCAAATAAGACTAGTGCTATTATCTTCACAATTTGCATATCATGCAGGCCTCACAAATACATGGAATGTTACCATCATATTGATCGCTCCTGATCACTCCTGATCAAGACTACCTCCTTCTTTCTACATATACTAACTATCCTTCCTCCACAGTCGCTTCCTATTCTCTCGTTCCCTTACACCCTGTGGGTCTTAACGACATGGAATGGATGACTAGCATCACTACAGGGATCATAACCTAAGCATGAGCGTGGATAGCATCCACTGTACTAGAGGAAATGTATTCCCTGGCAAGTGTCGGCTGACATGAAATTATTCACCACCTTCTTACTGTCCAAATCTGAGCCACACATCGCTCAACATAAAGGTCAAGCTTACAAATGATGTGGTTCGCGGGGAAAGAATGTAAGCCTTTTGGGACTGTCACACATAACTCATCCCATAACCAACAATGGTTCTTTTAACACAGTCCACCAATAATGAATTCCTCAAAATAACTGCTTTAACAATCTATAAAACAATAAACTAGAAACAAATAAAGACACGACGAGAAATGCAAACTCCTCCTATCGAATTCCAAATATTAACATGCCAAAAACATACATAATTTAGCCAGAGAGCCCAATTGCTTCTCTCTCTTGTTTACTCCCCTCTCTATTTTCCCATCTATGCACTCTATATTTCCTCTCCTCTCGAATTTGGTTACATCTTCTCTCTTAATAGAGATTCTCAGGTAAAATAAACCGTTCCTCTACCCGATATGCCTACATTCGGTTACAACTTATTTAATTTTTATATGAATCTATCATTGCAAATTTCAATACTTAACCATTTAACATGGTCCCACGTCATAGATTTCAAGAGTTGAGGTGCTCCCACACCATAGAAGCAGGATTCAATGGAGTTGGAAGCGAGTGAAAATTGAAAATTATGAAATATTTTCTGTCTCTGGTGAAGTTTGGCACCTTATTTCAAGGAAGGTGCCCAAGTCATCTTGCCTTACAATTTTTTTTTGAAAATTTCCTCATGTGCATGTTTTTTTTGGCTGCCCTATTTTTTAGGAATTTTGTGTGTTGATGAAAATTAAGTCAAATATTTTTGCATGAAAACTCCAAAATAATAGGGTTTTACATGAAAGAGTTTTTATCTCTAAACCCTATTTAAGAAATCCTTTAGCATTCATTTTTCATAATTTATAGGTTGTCTTTCAAAGGAAGAAACATAAAAAAAAATTCTTGTCAAGATTTGGAGACTCAAACTGAGAGATTTTTCCAGCATTCTTCATGGATTCAAGATTGGGAAGCACAAAGGCATGCTTTTCCATGGTCTATTTTTCTAGGGCATCATGTTTCAGAAATAGGTGGTCAAAATTTTCAAGTTTCATCAATTTGGGTCCACTTGTTTTTCATTCCTCTTGAAGATTGGAATTGTTTTTAAAAATTTGCATGTCAATCCTTAGTTTTTAGGAAATCACACATGTTAAGGCAATCCTCAAATTTTTCAAAATCTAACAATTTGGGTCTCTTCAAAATGAAATTATCTACAAAACCCAGACCTCTATTTATTGGCCCTACTTTTTAGGAAATCCTGCATGATCTTGCTTTTTTTGGGAAAGCTTAGGTTTTTCAAAATCTGATGATTTAGGTCTCTTCAGAACAAGATTTTATAAATAAATCTAGACCTCAATTTTTTTTCAAAAATCTGCCATTTTCTGAAGGAAAATCAACAGTCTATTTTTAGCTCTTGTGGAGAACTTGTCAGAACATAGGCATGTTTACAATCAAAAGTCAAGTTTTTCAACATGCAATACTCTCCAACAAAAATCAAGACAAAATTAGTGTTGCTCCATGATTTCTTGAGAATGTTTGAAACTCACTTACATCATGTGCTTCTAGTGTTTGATTTGCATGCTTTGGAAGACATAGGAAACATTGATGTCAAAAAACATTATCATTCCCAGTTACTTTAGTAGCTTCTATCCCCATCTTAGTGCAAAGCCTTTAATTCATATTTGCTTGTGTCAAGTATTACAATTCAAATTCACTAGAAATCATATCAACAGATGGGTGTCTTATTTGTAGCCTTAGGCCAAAAGATATTGTGAAATGTTTTGCAATACCACTGTGGACAAAAACCTTTATCACATCTATTGAAGAATGTGAAAATGTGTGGTATGTGCAAAAGGACATGTGTTGAAAAAGAATGGCTGAAAAGTGGCTAAAGAGAAGCATAATACTTTGCCAAGGAATGTTGGGTGCAATGATTTCAAGGAGGAATATGCAGTCATGATTACTTTTCTCAACCGAGATAGAGGTCAAGCAAAGGCCAATAAATTCTAGCCTTGGATGTTTTACATCATTTCCAAGATTGTGGAGTAGATAGAACACTCTGACTAGCCAATGTTTCTTAGTGATTGTCTCCACCATCAGATGATAGATTTCTTCAAAGCCCATGAATTCCACATGATATCCTACCTTGTATATCTAATATCCTTTCAAGGCAAGTTTAGAGGTTTCAGTATCGTTGGAACCCTAGGTGTTCAACATGCGTATGATCATTTCCCACATTTAGAGTTTTCAAAATCTAAGCAGTGTTACAAGAAGGTGATTGATCTACTCTTGATGTATTCAATGCAAGATCTTAATAATGAGTTGCATATATGGATTTCAGTAGATGCCAAATTGGCAATGGTAGAGTAGGCTGATTGGTTTATCCAATTCCTCATGTTCTCTGCATAAGAGTATATGGATTCTCAGGTGATCCAGTCATAATTCCTAGATACCTTGCTGATGAGGTTGTACTCATGGAATTTCTGAGGTAAGTACATGATGTGTACACATTTTTGTGTAACAAATGCATGCTTTCCTTCAACTTCTCATTTGAGATGAGTATATACAAATGTAGATCGGTAGCTAACGCTAAGTTGATGACTGAGGAAATGTCAAAGTTTGGTCTCAATATTTTCAAGGATAGACATATGTATGATCCTTGTGGTGTCTTCACATCTTGTCTTGGTTAGAATCATGCACATGTACCTATAGTTGAATATTTTTTGGCTAATTATGCAAATGAGTTCAAAGTGCACAAGTGTAACTACAATAGAGTTACTCTTTGGAAAATGGTAGATTTCTTATCATAAGATGTGGAGGGTTTGTTATATGATGATGGGTATGTTCTACTTCCCATATATGCATGAGATTAGGTTGAGCAATGACCACTTTCAAAAGTTGATTGGTTCACCAAAGAGTACCTTAATTGAGGAAAGGACAAGCCAACTTATCAAGAACAATAGGATCTTCTTGAATAGTAAGAAGACACAGAAGATAGTTATTCCAATTGTAGAGCTGCTAATAATTCAGTCATCTCTTCCTTCTTCTGAATAAAAACTAAGAGAGAAAGCTATGAGTAATCCTCCAAAAGATACAAACATTATCAAAATGAAGAGCTTGAAGGAAAAGCTGAATCAGTAGGAACAATCAGTAGATGCACCAGAAGTTCCAGTTGAGTCAACACAACAAGTTGAATTCATGCCCTCATCTCCTATTCTTCCTCCATTGTTGAGGCTTTGGTGTGGGAGCACCTCATCTCTTGAAATCTATGATGTGGGACCATGTTAAATGGTTAAGTATTAAAATTTGCAATGATAGATTCATATAAAAATTAAATTAGTTGTAACCGAATGTAGGCATATCGGGTAGAGGAACAATTTATTTAACTACTTGAGAATCTCTATTAAGAGAGAAGATGTAACCGAATTCAGGAGGAGAGGAAATATAGAGTGCATAGACAGGAAAATATAGAGGGGAGTAAACAAGAGAGAGAAGCAATTGGGCTCTCTGGCCGATTTAAATTATGTATGTTTTTGGCATGTTAATATTTGGAATTCGATAGGAGGATTTTGCATTTCCTGTCATGTCTTTATCTATTTATTCGGCCAGAGAGCCATAATTAAATAAATAAAAGAATTTATTTAATTACAAGAGGACTTTAAATTAGAGACATATTAAATAAATAAAGTTATTTATTTAATAATCAAGAAGACATAATGGACAAGGATAATTAAATAAATTAGGAAATTTATTTAATTATAGAAAGACATTAGACAATTAGTGACGTAATTAAATAAATAAATAAAATTTATTTATTTAATAATCATGAAGAATAAAAAAGATATGAATTAATTAAATAATCATGAATTATTTAATTAATAGTCGAATGTGGACCAAGGACATAATTAAAATGTCTTAATTATGCTAGGAAGAAAGAGATTAGAAATAGAGCTTGCAAGCCTAGCTCATTTTTATGTGTCTACATTTGCCCCTCTTTGTCATAATGCAGCCTGTCGCATTGTGGCAAAGAAAATAAGTCAAAAATATGCCCCAGTGCAAGATAAGATGAGGAAGAATGACGAGGAGGGTTGCGGTATGCCCCCTCGAGAGGACAGTTGGGTTTCAAGAACACAAGTGTGCTCTCGAAATGGAATGAGAAGAATAGAATACGGAGAAAAAGAAATATTAGTGAAAAAGATATGGTTGATGATATGAATGCAATGCCTACATGAGATGCATGTTAGTTCCTAAATCAAATCCTTCAACGTTTGCCAGAGTACTAATTGCTCGAATCATCATTGGGCGGTAAAAAAATGACACAAATGGACAACAAACACCATGGTATGACATAGACCAAGGTGTGCAAGGTCATCCACTTCCAAAACAGACAGTCATAGACAAGGAATGTCCTAACTCATACTAGACGCCCAATTGCCCCAGTCCTTTTGTCAAGACAATCCACAGACAATAGTCAAAGAAAAATAAAATAGGTCAATGAGACGTCATTGCACCTCTAAATCCTTCAGGGGACATCCTTGAGGTAGCTAGTAACATGACCAAAAGACAAGTCAATAAAAAGATAAGACAAAATAGCCAAAAAATTAACAGCCATTTAATTGTATTGCCAATGTTTGTTTGCCGAAGATTAATTGTTTTGATAGTTTGACAGTTTTGACAGTTTGACGGTTTGACGGTTTGACGGTGCCTAAGGTCAGGAAGGACACATCCTGAAAAGGAAAATGACATTTTGATGAGGTCCAAATCCAAGAAGGACACATCTTGAAGAGGACCAAAAAGGTGACGAGATTGATATTTTGACTAATGCTTTGGCAAGCTGA
Source organism: Sequoiadendron giganteum (assembly GCA_007115665.2). Taxonomy (NCBI): domain Eukaryota; kingdom Viridiplantae; phylum Streptophyta; class Pinopsida; order Cupressales; family Cupressaceae; genus Sequoiadendron; species Sequoiadendron giganteum. The sequence goes on along the minus strand of CM021101.1, from coordinate 61,442,716 downwards.
CTGATTTTGACTGTATGATTGAGTGGCTTATGTTGTCTAATTTTGACCAATTTTGACAGTGACGTTTTGAATGACTGTCTTGTGTCAAGTGTGACTATGTCCACTTTATTTGACTGACGCAACCATGTTTGACTTATGATTTTATTTTGACAAACCTAAAAGGACTGACCTAATGTCTCGGGGATTCAAAGATGAATCTTGCCTACGTAGCAAATGCGCAGAGACAACGTAGTTCGGACTTGGACAAAAGATTGACCAATGTGATTGATTGAATTGATCAGATTGACTTTGACTTTGTTTTTGGGATTTTGACATTGATTTGGATGTTTTTGTATTTTCTCAGGACATTTTTCAATTTTTAGGTCTTTTTTCAGGACTTTATACAATTTTTAGGATTTTTTTAGGACTTTTTCAGATTTTTATGATTTTTTTGATGTTTTACGAAAATTATGACAAATGCATGTGAATGATGCCGACGCGCATGAATCCAAGGACAACCATGATTTTGCTGCTAGCCAAGCTGAATACCGACGGACAGGTGATGATGACGATGACAACGTTGTTTGACGTGGGAAGGACACATCCCGAAACAACTTGAAAATGACAAATGTTGTTTGACGTGGGAAGGACACATCCCGAAACAACGTGAAGATGACAATGATATTATTTGACAAGAGTATAAAAGTCTGCAGCAGGTCTAGGGACAAAGCCAAGGAATGTTTTGGATAATGCGCCAGGTTTTCCATATTGTTGCATTTTGAATGACTTAAGTGAGGACTAAATGGGATGACGGAGGATCTATAAACCATTGACAAGGGAAACCAAGATGGGTGATAGGTATAAAGCAAGAGAGACTGATGACTTGGACTAGGAGAATTATCATATGGTCTCCAAAGATGATGTAGCATAGTGAAATAGAGGCTATGAAGGTAATGACATGATACTTTGTGACTAGTGTATGACCAAAAGATAGACATGTAAAAAAAAATTTCCAAAGCATGATTTGTATTTTTGCCCCAGTCTTTGTCAAGATCAAAGTAGGTGGGAAAAATGGATGGACGCGATAAGGTTTAGATGGGTGAATGGAAAATGTCATGGGAAATGCATGGGAGATGAGACAACTTGCCCCCAAGTGTAATGGTCCACATAGATGATTTATTCTACACGTGATGCCTGTTTGCCAGGTTTTCATCATGGTACTTATCTAGAGCTCCTGTTTGCCAGGTTTTCACCGTTGGATGAAATTATTTTTGTCTTTTTTAATCTTTGTCAATTTTTTTGTATTTTTGAATTTTTGCCGAATAGCCTTGATGCTTTACATGACCTCTAACTATGCTGAAGCTTTTGACGATGCCGATGTAGAGACTGGTGTCATGACATGCCAATAATGATCTTTCTGAAGTAGTTGCCCTGTCAGGATGATAGCACTTGCATAGAGCTGATTGATGTCATTGTGATCATTTTTGATACTAGAGTTGGCCTTATCAAAATATGCACATCGTGATAGAGTGTCATGAGAGTCCTTATGATAAAGCGTTGCTGCCAAGATGCGATGGATTTGTGACATGGGACATTTGGTCTTTAAGGATGATGTAGGATTATGATAGATGACGGTGGACATGGACGGGTTGGTGGGATGTTTGGATGTAGCCGTTTTTATTCTCCAAACTTGGGTTAATTGATGATGGAGGTTGGATCTTTGATAGCGTTTGGAACCAACACTTTTATATGTCTTGTTTGATGGCCATTTTGAAGGAGGTGGACATTGATTATATGTGGGAGTCCTCTTATGCTGTGGCTCCACATTTTTCTTGACTTTTGGATTGGGCATATTTTCGTTGCCTGGTTTATTCTTTTCTTGACTTGACTCACTTTGTTTTGGGATCCATTTTAGCTTCATTCATCCACTTGACTTTTTGTCTGATTTGATGGCCTTTGACATTTGATTTTGGACTTTAGACTTGTAATAATTTTGCTTTTGTTGGTTCCAAATGGAAGGCTTATTCTTGTTGGAATGGCGATGTATGGTGTGGATGGAAGGAGTGTTGGCAACAACCTTATGACAAGGACTACTCATGACGTCCATTTTGATGTTTGTATTAGATAAAGTTGCCCCCAATATCGAGGAGGTATCATTAACATCATTAGATTTTCTGACTGATGAATAACCAAGACCTTGATGTCTGTAATTTGCTTGAACTTGTATAGGTTCAATAATGCCTTGTTCATGTAGGCCTAATCCTTTGCCTTGATAATGCATGTTTTGACAGATTTTGTTGGCGATGGGATACTTGTTATTGTGGAAGCAAGATGCTAACCCATCTTTATTGTGGAAATGATTGCTTGAAATCTTCTCATCTGTGAGAAAGCCTGCTCTGACAAAGATAGATGATCCTAATTGATAGGATGTTGTAGCTTCATTGACATATTGGACAGATTTTTGACTGACATCTTCGATTTGATTTCCTGTCATATCAAATTCTGATGATTCTGTTGGTGCTTCCAAGTCTATGTCAAAACCGTCTTCATGGTCATTGTCATAGAGCCCACTGAATTCAGTTATAGCTTGATCATTTGCAAATATGTCCATGCTAGGAGACTCTTGTTCTAGGGGAAGATCATCTATGTGTTCCATGGAGGCAAGTGTTTCATTGTGGAAAGTGTCAATACTTGAAGTTTGGATGGAATCATCTTCAAGTGTGTCATCATGAATGGCATATAGGTCAAGGAGTGGATCATTTTGGACTTCTTCAAAAGTAGTGTCTTGATCAAATATGGGCTCAGTTGAAATGACATGATCGAAAATAGGGTCTTGACCAAGGATAGGTTCGTCTTGAATGACATGGTTTTGGATGGACTCTTGACCAAGGATAGGTTCATCTTGAATGACATGGTTTTGGATGGACTCTTGACCAATGATAGGTTCATCTTGAATGAAATGGTTTTGGATGGACTCTTGACCAAGGATAGGTGTATTTGGTATGCCATGATGGTCTAGGAGGACTTCTTGAATGGATGTAAAGATGGGGTCATGGAATGGACTACTTTGATCTTGACATGATGGTGATGTTATGACGTTGTGCTTTGGACTTGCCTCTTGACATGTATCCTCAAGTGTATGCAAGGAGATGGGACTTTGGAGACCATGACTAGATGTGTTTTCATGACCCAATGGAGTGTCTTGAAATGGATTGGTGCATGTTGGACTAGGATATGACATGGAAGTTTGGACTTGGTTGAGGGATGAAGGACTAGGATTAGAATAGGACATGACTTCATGACAAGGATATGACATGGATAAAGGATTAGGATGTGATGTGGATGGAGGATTAGGATATGACATGGATAGTTGGTTTGGATTGATGGATGGTTGATTTCCCTTGTCAAAGTTAGGGTGGGTTTGACTAATGGAAGTTTGTTGTGACTTAGTGCCATGGATGGTGTTAGGGGACTCTTGATAGTAGATGGATAGAGGACTAGGACTCATGGATTGTTGGCAAGATGGATAGATGGATGGAGGGCTAGGGGTTGTAAATTTGGACTTGGATTGAAGGTATAGTATTTTGAATTCCCTAGCAAGTTGTGCTTGACCCTTACTATTGAATTGACATTCAATTTGACTAGCAAGCATGTCATAGTGATTTGAAGACATGATGGTGGATGAAATGAGACTATGCTTTATGCAAGGTGACAATGCAAAGTGATAAAAGGGGATTCCTTATGCCAAATGATCTTTAGGAAAGGTTTTCTAACCACTCAAAGTTTGACCAATGTCTTGATTTGGATTGTCAAAGGACTGATTTGAAGGACAAGATGATAAAATGACAAGGTGAGATTTCCACACTAGACGTATGAGTTGGAAGCAGCTCACCAAAGGACAATGACTAAGGATTGATTTATTTGACTTGGTCCAATGACAATGTATTTTAAGACAAAGGTTTGACAAAGAAAGGAAAGTTTTCCTATCCCAAAGTGTGCAAAATTGAGGACTTGATTTGACAAATGTGGTTCATGATGGAAAATTCATTGCAAAAAGTGATTTGACAAAATTTTAGGTTGATTGCAAAGATTTGTTTTAGTTTGGAAAAGTTGTTTCAGATTTTGGCAAGTTTGATGTTTATTTGTTGGAATTGTCTGAAAATAGTTGGCAAACACATGGTGTTAAAAATCAACCACATAAAAGTCATTTTACAAAATCTTATGGCTGCAAGGACAATATTCTTTTGGATCCCACTAACCGCATATCCTTAGCGGATGAATTCAGAAGCTTGGCCCCACAGGCTCCCCCTTACAGTGCACTCACTTCTCAGGGCAACCAAGCTTCCAACCTCCATGAAACTCCCATGGCAGATTGATCATCTCTACTAAGAACTGCGCAGGTGCGGGTGTCATCACAACGACCGTTGTTGTACCAAAGAATAGAAGGTTTTTGGCTTGCTAAAACAAGGGATTTAATTCGGACATCCGTTCGAGTGGTTATACATGGGGCCAAGATTAAGCTCCATTATGGAGGCACTCCAGCCTGAAGAGGTTAAGCTCAACAGGGTTTTGGGGAGTACTACTTGGTCCGTATAACATATCTGCACTCGTAATCTTAGGCTTTCCCTTAAGATTCACATTTATATACCGGTCGGAAGTAGCTTGGCTAAAAAGCTTCGTTGCCGGTTTGAGTCGCTTTGGGGTGAGTACTTTTTCCCACCAAAGCAGGCCCAATTTTCTAAAGTTCAACAAAAGCAAATTAGAATATTCATAGTTCAATCGATCCTTGTTTAAAAACAAGAAGTGAAAACATGAATATCCTAACTCACACTCGCATGGTGTTCATTTTAAGCCCAAATCAAAATGTGTTGACAAACATAAAAAAAACATGGAGTTCATTTTAACCGTTTGTAGTATTTGTCAAAACATGGGGTTCATTTTAACTGTTTGTAGTGTGAGCTAACTAAGAGTTCATTTTAACCCAATGCTATGAAAATGCAAATTCATTTTAAACCAATGAGTTGTAATGCAAGTTGTGTTCTTTTTAGCCCAATGAGTATGCATGCATGTTCATTTTAACCCATGAATGTAAAATGCAAATTTGTCTAAGATTTGTGAAATAAACAAGAAAAATGTTAGACTCCTTGCCACAAGCTGCAAACAAAAAATTAGTAACCCAAAATCTTGAAGCTACTAAACAGAGAAAAAGTGTTGCCCTAACCCTATTTGACTTAGTGCATGCCCAATTCCTAGAGTCAATAACAGTTTCTCTTACACCCAGGATCACACAAGTGTGCAAGGGGAGAGGATACTTCTATTATTGATCACTAGGGTTAGCTAGTCAAAGTAAATCTGATTTTTGGAATTAATTTTTGCATCAAAAGTAAAAACACAGAAAATAGAATTTTAGTGAAATTTAGAGAGATTTCCAGAAATGTAAAAAAATCTGAAAAATTTGCTGTTTTGCATCCAAAATTAATTTTTTATGAAAAATCATAAAAAAATTATTAAAATTCCAAAACAGCTCCGAAAACTCTGATTTTTTAACTTAAGGTGCCTGACATCATGCAAAACCTGCAAAAAACGTTTTGTGAACAGATCTGCAAAATTGTGTGAGATATAAGTAAATCTTTGGAAAACCCTAATTGTTAAAAATCTGTTTTTTGTCGAATTATGTTGCAGGAAAATTAAAAACATAAAACACAGATCCCTATTGAAATTAAAAGGGTTTTCCAAAAATGTAAACAAATCCGAAAAATTCGCTAATTTGCTCTCAAAATGTATTTTTCATGAAAATAACAAAGAAAATTATTAAAAATTATTAACAGCTCCAAAAAATCTAAATTTTGGACTGGAAGCTCTTGATATTGTCCCTAATCTGCAAAAAACAATTTGTCAGAAAATATGCAGCCGTTTGAGAGATATAGCCAAATCTTTGAAATCTAGGGTTTTGTCCCCAAAATGCTGCAAAACCTGCAACAAAAAGCCAACAAAACCTGCAACAAAAAGGATCCAACTCCAAATATCTTAAAAAATTGTCAAAATATGTCAAGTTCACCAATGTAACAAAGGAAAATTTCTATGGTTAGCAATGTAATATGCAGAACATAAAAACCCAAAGTATGGTAATGGAGTGCATTGGAATAGATGAACAACCTCAAAGGTTGTCTTCATCCTCCATGACTAACCTCCATTACACCTTCTAAATTTTCTGAAATAAATAACTTGCCCTCAGATTTACAAAGAGCAAGTCAATAGAAATGACAAGCCCTAAGCAAACATTGAAGGATTTGATAAACTATATGCTATACTATGCCCTAATGCAATTAGTAAGCATCTAACATTTCTAAATATCAAATGAAATCTAAACTATGCTATGCTAAATGAGAATAATAATGCTATGAAATGCAAACAATTCTAAAAATGCAAAGGACCAGAGATGTAAGAGATGAAATATGTGAAAATGACAAGAGATAATAATGGATAGCCAGTGATAGATATGAGACAAAATTGACATTTTATAGAAAATGCAATTTTGTATGGACGGGTGAGATTAAAGACTGATAAATGACCTAGAATCTATGGACAATATTCAATATGACAACCCACAATTAGGGTTAGGGCAACATTAGGTCAAATTCGAAATGAATGGACAAGATTGATTTTAAGAAAAATCAAATCAAGGGTTGACAATGCATGTGACAAGGCACACAAACCGAAATTGTTGGGGAATCAAATAATAATTTAAAATTATTTAATTCAAGAGGGGTTGTTGACTTTTTAAATTAAAAACTATTTTAATTCAAAAAGGGTGGGGTCATGTGACAATAAATAATTTAAATTAAATTATTTACAAAAGAAGGGATTTTTAAAGAGGGACTTATTTTAAATAAATAAGATTTATTTAAAATGAGCACAATAAAAGAGGAGAAATTAAATAATAAAATTATTTAATTTAGGTGGTGGGACTTATTTTAAATAAATAAGATTTTATTTAAAATGAGGAGAATGTGAAGATGGCCATAATTAAATAAATAAAAGAATTTATTTAATTACAAGAGGACTTTAAATTAGAGACATATTAAATAAATAAAGTTATTTATTTAATAATCAAGAAGACATAATGGACAAGGATAATTAAATAAATTAGGAAATTTATTTAATTATAGAAAGACATTAGACAATTAGTGACGTAATTAAATAAATAAATAAAATTTATTTATTTAATAATCATGAAGAATAAAAAAGATATGAATTAATTAAATAATCATGAATTATTTAATTAATAGTCGAATGTGGACCAAGGACATAATTAAAATGTCTTAATTATGCTAGGAAGAAAGAGATTAGAAATAGAGCTTGCAAGCCTAGCTCATTTTTATGTGTCTACAGTTTTACAGATTGTTAATGTAGTTAGTTTGAGGAACTCGTTATTGGCGGATTGTGTTAAAAGAACCATTGCTAGTTATGGGATGGGTTCTGTGTGACAGTCCCAAAAGGCTTACATTCTTTCCCCGCGAACCACATCATGTGTAAGCTTTACCTTTATGTTGAGTGATGTGTGGCTTGGCTTTGGACAGTAAGAAGGTGGAAGACAGTTTCATGTCAGCCGACACTTCCCAGGGAATACATTTCCTTTGGTACGATGGATGCTATCCACACTCATGCTTGGGTTATGACCCCTATAGTGATGGTAGTCGTCCATTCCATGCCATGAAGACCTACAAGTTGTAAGGGAATGAGAGAATAGAAAGCGAGTGTGAAGGATAGTTAGTATATGCAGAAAGAAGGAGGTAGTCTTGATCAAGAGCAATCAAGAGCGATCAGGAGTGATCAATATGATGGTAACATTCCATGTATTTGTGAGGCCCGCATGATATGTAGATTGCGAAGATAAAAATAATAGTCATATTTGGTATTAGAGCCAGAATGTTCTGAGTGTGTAGAAGGTAGACTACACTAGGCAGGAGCATGGGTTCTTGGTTGCCAGTTGATCTGTCCAAGTTGCGTGTGTGAAGTTCTCAAGCTGGGGTCTTCGTATTGTCTCCACCACGATGCAGCTGGGTAGAAGGTGCAAGGAGAGCAACCACTCAAAGAAGGGTGGGAAGCATCTTCTAGAATCGTGTGTGGGTGAGATGACAATACGGTGGTGGTGTGAAGCAACTGCATGCAGAGTGGTGGACAACAACCAGCATAAACTCCATTGATGCGAGTCATGTGATAGCAACAGAGGAAGCAGCGAAGCATGGATTGAGTGATGAAGACACAGAGGTGAACGATTTGAATTACAAAAATCTCACCTTAGCATTTCCATGGGACTTGGAAATTTGTTAAGTCTAGGAGTATGGTGCGGGAGAACCTCAACTCTTGAAATCTATGACGTGGGACCATGTTAAATGGTTAAGTATTAAAATTTGCAATGATAGATTCATATAAAAATTAAATAATTTGTAACCGAATGTAGGCATATCGGGTAGAGAAATGGTTTATTTAACTACCTGAGAATCTCTATTAAGAGAGAATATGTAACCAAATTCAGGAGGAGAGGAAATATAGAGTGCATAGACGGGAAAATAGAGAGGCGAGTAAACAAGAGAGAGAAGCAATCGGGCTCTCTGGCCTTTGGCCAAAGAACCATTTAAATTATGTATGTTTTTAGCATGTTAATATTTGGAATTTGATAGGAGGAGTTTGCATTTCCCGTCGTGTCTTTATTTGTTTCTAGTTTATTATTTTATACATTGTTAATGTAGTTAGTTTGAGGAATTTGTTATTGGTGGACTATGTTAAAAGAACCATTGCTGGTTATGGGATGGGTTTTGTGTGACAGTCCCCAAAGGCTTACATTCTTTCCCCATGAACCACATCATGTGTAAGCTTGACCTTTATGTTGAGCGATGTGTGGCTCGGCTTTGGACAGTAAGAAGGTGGCAGACAGTTTCATGTTAGCCAACACTTTCCAAGGAATACATTTCCTTCGGTACGATGGATGCTATCCATGCTCATGCTCGGGTTATGACCCCTGTAGTGATGGTAGTCATCGATTCCATGCCGTGAAGACCTACAGGGTGTAAGGGAATGAGAGAATAGGAAGTGAGTGTGGAGGAAGGATAGTTAGTATATGCAGAAAGAAGGAGGTAGTCTTAATCAGGAGCGATCAGGAGTGATCAGGAGTGATCAATATGATGGTAACATTCCATGTATTTGTGAGGCCTGCATGATATGCAGATTATGAAGATAACAACAGTAGTCTTATTTGGTGAGAATTGTGAGACAATGTGTCAATGCTGCAGGAAGTTGATAGTGAATTTTAGTTTTACCACATCATTCTAATTTTGGTGATCCGTCAAATTGCCAATGTCAACTAATAATCTCTATTTGACTATGGCAACTCATCTTTGACCACTACTGAAGTGATAACTAGTGTTGTCATTGCAACTCGCACCTTTGGAATGCGAATTAGAAACATACAACTATGCACAAATAAACTGGTCCTCAAATTAGGAGGGGAAGCTCCCTCTTTGTTGATGATGCTTAAAAAAAGTAAACTAAACTATTGCCAATCTTTTTTTTTCTTACCTAAGAGCACAAGGTTATAAAATTATTTGTGTCATAGTTGAGGTTTTCACTTTTCCAAAACTTCAACTACAACTAGGCCTACTCTAATGATGCTTCTAGCAACTCAAGTAAACTCAGAGATTGAGAGTTAGAAGTAAACAAGGAATTATTTAATAACATAGATGCTTAAACAAACTCACTTCCAACACACACTTGAAGACTCATTGTAATTTTAGATGCAAGATGAAATAAAGATTATATAAGCAAAACACTTAAAACAAAACCTGAGACAATAGATTAGAGAAAAGTAGGCATAAGATTTCCTTTCTCAAATTTCTAACGACGATTACACTTTTGGGACAACAAGTTTGTAGAAATAATAGGATTATAGTTTAGCAATCAAACCAGAATAAACTTGACAAAAATTACACATTAACTAAACAATGATTTGCAGCAAAAGGTAGACATGCAAACGTACTCTTACACAAAGTGAACAAACACTAAATAACAAAGTTGCAGGCAAAAGTAGGCTTAGCAATTTGTTATCACAATAATAGTTCCAAAAAATTTGCAAGGCTACCCTTATTTATACACAAGTGAGGAGTAGGGAACCACAACATATCCTTTCTTTTGATGGTTGTAAATGTTGGGCACCCCTGGCTAGCTGGGGCACCTTTCTTTAGCAGACTTTATTTTTATTTGATTGTTTCAACTTTTTCTTTGCCTTGTGTTCACTACTTCATGCTCAATAACTACTTGTGCATTGAATGTTGGAGACTAAAAAATATTCTAAGGCATGAGCAACTAGGTGCCTTGACTGGATAGGGGCACCTAGCATCTCCAGTGTTAGACAAATTTTCACCATTTTCAAGATTTTCATATTCCCCTCCTACGCTCTTCATTGCTTGAGCATATTTTTCTATTATCGTCATTTGTGTAGTATTGAGACCTTGAATCTGACACTTGGAAGTTGACCATCCTCCATTGATGACCTCAAAGCTCCTATTGTAGCTTCTGAAAAAGTAGAATATACCCAACATAGGAAAAAAGATCTTTTGATGATTCTAACTAGACCAGCTTGAACGAGAAGTATTTTCAACCAATCAAAATCAGTTTTAGCCTTGGAAATAAAATTTCCATTTTTAGCAAATTTTTATTTTTAGAAAAAATTTCTACTATCTATTTGAGAAGAAACCCAAAAATCCCCAAAAAATCTTTTTTTAGAAATTTTCTAAAAATAGAAGCTTTTCTAAAATGTAGGACTAAAAAACTGAGATCTGGGTTTTGAAAACAATGTCACTCTAAGGAGACTTAGATTGTAAGATTTTGAAATATTTTAGTTTTTGACCAACATGCGTGACATGCAAATTTCCATTTTCTGAGCCTTTTTGACAATTTTTTACAAGAATTTTACCACTTTTTCTAAAATACCTTAATGAAGTAGAAATTTTAATTTTGGGTACAACACCCAACTTCATTTTAGCATCTGATGACGTTTGATCGTGATTTCATACCCTAGAAATCACTGACAAAGGTTGAATTGAAGAAAACATGGATGAGGCATAAGTGTTGGCAGTAAAGGCACCCAAGTCTTCCAAACTTAGAAACTTTTTTGAGATTTTCAACTTTTTTAGCTTGCATGTTTCCGAAATCTAGTACCCCCTATTCAGGCATCATTTTTTGTAAATCTGTGAACAAATGAGATTGAAAGTCATTCAAACTGGCAAGCCTGATCAAATTTGAGAAGAATAGTACCTCATACCATCCTCCATTATTGCATCTAACTAATTATGTGAAAGCCAAAATTGGGCTGACAAGGAGAAAATCATGTGAGTCGTGCATTCCACTCCTTTGGCAGGACATCCTAGGTTTTCAAGACCTATAGGCAGATTAGAGAGAGGTTCTCTTAGAGGGGCCTCAAGGATGATTTTCTACGTTATGTTCAAGACTACACCACTTATCACCAGAAGAAGTTGGAGCACAGTTTCCTTGCTGGCCTATTATAGCCCTTTCCTATTTCAAAGCAGAAATGGGACAACATATCAACTAACTTCATCACTGGTCTTCCTAAGGTACAAGGTAGAGACTACATTTTTGTTGTGATTGATTGATTAACAAAATTTGTTGTAATGCCCATTTTTTTCCAAGATCTATATCAAAACAGTGGTTAGACTAATATTTGGTTCTTGTAGGCTAGTGAGATGTGTAGGGGGCCTTTGGAGGGTATTTAGGAACTTCAACAGGCTTGATGTTTTCATTCTAGCATCTTCAACTCAATGATTGAGTATTTTTCTTCGTAGGCCTTATGAAGGTAGTTTAGGAGTTCTTCATGGACACTCTCAAGAGGTTATTGCTAGAACATTTCAGGGAGTAGTTAAATCATTAAAGTCATTAAAGTGACTTTATGATTTAATGTTATAAAGTTACTTTTAATAAAGTACTTTATAATATGGCATTATTAGGTGAATACAATAACTTTAATTAAAATTATATATTTTAAGTTACTTTTATAATTAGGGCTAAAATATTAAGGTTAATGCAATAAATCATATAAATCAAACCCTAATAAACAATGAAACATAAATTAGCATAAAGACATAAATCATAAAACAATATTACTAAATCTTCATGCCACCATTGATTCACCTCCATTGCACCATTTTTCTTGAAGATGATAATTTTCCTCATATTTGAGTGTGCAATAATAAGCCTATGACAAGTGACTAGCAAAATATTGAAGATTGTTGTCTCACACTAGCAACATATACTTGCATAATATGTGTAGATTTTTCCCCATGACAATTACAAGGGTAAGGTCTTTTATAGAAAACACAAATTTGAATGAATGGTGGAGATTGAAAGCCAATAAGATGTCTTAATCAATGGCCAAGATTGAAAGATGTAGTCTGGACTGGGGTTAGGGAAAAATTAAAGCAAATGATAAGGATCGACAGTCAAGATTAAATTATAAATAATTTAATCAAGGGTGGAGGTTGGTGGAGACATGGATAGATAAAGACTTGAGGTGGAAGATAAGATTGGCATAGACAAAGAGGTGAGAGGAGAAAATAAATAATAAAAATTATTTAATTTAGGTGGCCAATGAATAATTAAATAATTAAAATATTATTTAATTTTTAGAAGAGTGTGACAAAATGAATCATTTTGAATTAAATAATGATTTAATTCAAAATTCAAGAGAGTGGACCAAATTAAATAAATAAAATCTATTTAATTTAGGAGAGAAAAGACTGGTGAATAATTAGATAACTAAAAATAATTATTTAATTATAGTGGAAAGTGGACAAAAATTAAATAAATAAGAATTTATTTACTTTTAGAAAGAAAATGACTTAATTAGTGACATAATTAAATAAATAAATTTATTTAATTAATCAAGGAGGAATAAAAATAAAAAAATGAATTAATTAAATAATTAAAATTATTTAATTAATAGAAGAATTATGACTTTATAAAATAATTAAATAATTAAACTTATTTAATTATCAAAGACAAAAGGAGAAATGATGGAGAATTTAGAAATTGTAAGCCTAGGAAAATTTTTAGTGTCTACAACTTTATTATTATTTTATTAAATGACACATGTTTCGAAAAGTGAATTTAATTAAAGGTTTAAAGAGGCGAAATGAGATGATGGTTTTTGGAAAGGAATTACTTTATTATTTTAAAAAAAGTTAATTACAAAGAAGGGCGTAGGGTTTGGAGGTGTATAAAAGAGCAACGAGAAGTCACTTTTCATTATCTAAGTTTGTATTTGTAAATTGAAGAGAGATGAGCAACAAGTTTTACAGGCATGGGGTTTCACGTTGATCACGGGATGGAAACCCTTGGTTAGAATATGATCTACAGACGTGAAAGACCGTCCAAGGATTCTAGATTGAATGTTCTCAATTAGAGGGCATTATCTCAACATTCACATATTTACTTAGCAGTTTCTTTCAGCATCCATTTTACATCGGCATATTTGAATAAAATAGAGGTCATTTTTGATAGTTGCACAGTCCCCTCTGGGTATGGATTATATGTATTCCCTAAATCATTAATAAAAATTCTAGTTATTTGTCTCTTTCGTTTGTTTGAAATTGTTCTTTTGCAAAATTCTATATTATCTATATTGTTGGAAAAATTCAATAACCCATATCAGGGTGGGTTATTACATTGGTATAAGAGCTCAATTTCTCCTACCAGCCTGAAGCATTTTTCAAAAAGGAATTTTAGGTTATCTAGGGTTTGAAGAATTTAGGGTAATTTTTTTGAGCAAAAAATATAATTAATATTGTAATTGCTAAGAAAATCAACATGAATTAATCTATTTATATTTGAAGCACAAATAAGACAAATTTTGTCTTATGCAACAACCAAGTTATTAAATTTCTTGCAGATGCTGGAAAATTGGGAAACCATAAAAGATAAATCTAGGATTTGTAAAAAAGACAAATACACCAACTGCGTATAATCAAAGGAGGTGTTCAAGAATAATTTAATTGCAACTTTCCCTTAGAGTGTCATCATGCTTGGACAGGACAAAGTTTGTGTTTCCTAGGTCAACACTCCATTAAGAGCTAACAATTAACTTTAAGGATGCATTTATGAGTAGTTTTCCAATTTTAATTAGGAGTCGTACTTGGCACGTGGTAGAACAATTCAAACATTCCTTGATAAGGAAAAAGGTGTTAAGTGCAGGAAAAGACAAGGAATAAGGTAGCCACCATTTCATTAGTACATTGGCACTCTCCTTTTCCAAATCACAAGTATATCAGGAGTTGCTAGTGTTGTAGGTCTTCTTTAATATTTCATGCTACTATGGGAAAGAAGACAAAAAGGGGAATTCATTGTAGCTCAGGGTCAGCGCCATTCTATAGAGGTAGAATAAGGACAAATAGATATAGCCCCAAACAAGTCTGCCACCAATCCTTTATGAAGATCATGGATTTTTTTGAGTTCCCCTTACCTCAAGAATCATGGGTCTTAGTAGAGGTGTTTGAAGGTTGTTGATGTTAGGCATTGTTTGTGTGTGAGGTTGATTACGTCAATAGTTGGAGGAAGACAGTGTTATATTGGATGAGCAATTGTGATTATAATTGTTGACTCTTTGAAGAATCATGGGCATAAAATAATCTTATATAATAGATTAAAATAAGTTGATGCAAATAAATTGAAGGAGCGTATATGAAGAAGAATGAGCACTATTCTTGTAAATAACTGAATTATTGACCAAGAAGTTGAATGGTGAATAAGAACAATATTTTATTAATTAAGTTTATCAACGATAAGGAGAAAGGAAAAGATCCATGTGGGTCCCACTGAGATGAAATGGAAGATTTCCTTGACATAGCAATTTCATACCAAGGTAGAATCAAAGACTCTTAGAGCCACACAGTATCATATTTCTAGTGTCTTTGTTGCTCTAAGGAAGTCAAGTGTTTAATTTTTGGAACACAACATATTTTATGAAGGAGTCTAGAAATGGAAATTCAAAGCTATTGTGAGATAAGACAAAAAAAATAGTATCTTTGAGTTGTGCCAGCTATGGTTAATGCAATTTATTTGTGGGTTCTTTCTAAGGTTGTTAAATAAATATTGTTGGTGTTTCAATTTGCACCTCTTGAATGCAGATTAGAAACAGACAACTATGCACAAATAAACTGCTCTTCAAATTTGGAGGGGAAGCTCCCTCTTCACTGATAATGATTAAATAAATTAAACTAGACTATTTTCCAATCTTTTTTATTCTCAGCTAGGATCACAAGGTTTATAAAAATCTAGCATCATAGCTAAGGTTTTTTCTTTTCCATAATTTCAACTACAACTAGGCCTACTCTAATGACGCCTCTAACAACTCAAGTAAACTTAGAGCTCGAGAGTTAGAAGTAAACAAGGAATGATTTTAACAAAAAAGTTAAACAAACTCTCTTCCAATGCACACCTAGAGACTCATTATACTTTTTGATGTGAGCTAAAATAAAGATTATGTAAGAAAAACACATAAAAGAAAACCCGAGAGAGTAGATCAAAGATAATGTGACATAAGATTTCTTTTCTCAAATTTTTTATAACAATTACACTTCTAGGATAGCAGGATTGTAGCAATAACATGCTTACAGTTTTTTGATCAAACCAGAATACACTTAACACAAAATACAAATGAATTGAACAATACCTTGCAAAAAAAGGAAGGCATGCAAGCTTTCTCTTACACTAAGTGAGCATACATGAAATAACAACTTGTAGGAAAATTAGGCTCATCAATTTGCTATCACAATAATGGTTAAAGAAAAATGGACAAGTCTACCCTTATTTATACACAAACAAGGAGTAGGGAACCATAAAAGCTCCTTTCTTTTACAACTAGACTTTCCAACATGCAAGCTTTATTTCTAAAACTAAAACATGACAACATTCATTAGTTATTTTTCAAAAAATTAAGTTCCCTTGATGAGTTATATGTCTAGAATTTTAGAATGGGTATTCATTTGCATTTAGCTTATCTCAAACTCTTATGGATGCAAATAAGAGTCAGCTTCTATAAAAATACTAGAGGTTATTCAGTGAAGAACAATATGTCCCCCATTCATTGAATTTCCCATAAGGTTGTTCATGATAAGTGCAAGCTTTCATGATCAATATTCATTCTTTTGGCATGCCAAATGGGACCCAAATCAATCATAGCATTTGATAAGTCATCCTATAAAGAGGCATTCAAATCAGATTAAAAGAGGTTGGATAAATCCATGCCCATGATACAAACAAGAGCATCCTCAAAGGGAAATTTCCAGTATTCTTAATTATCCTTTCCAACCCCTATGAGAAGATGAGACACTAGTTATATATCACCCATTTGAAGTAATAGATTCAGGAGAGTAAGCTCATAATCTAGATCTTTATCCATCCCTCCTACTTGCAGAGCTTTCTAGATTAGAATACCAGTTTACTAGGTTCATATAATCTTATTTTGAATGGCTCATCTAGTTCAAGGAGCCACCAAAAAAATTGTAACATGGGACAAAAAAATTACATTAACCTCTCCTACCCCTCCCATTTTATGGCCTCCCAACCATGCTAATTCTCTTAAGTCCATGTTGTCAAACATATTGCACCCGAACGCTTGAATGGTGAAATTCAACAATCTGTTGAAACATGGGAACTATCTTCAGGCTGTGGGTATTCCTTTGGTGAAGATATACCTCTAGATTCTAGGTTGGTTCCTAAATGATTATGTGATTATGAACTTGAACTTGCTTGAAAAAGGGAGAAAGACTTATTCTAATTAAAAACTTGAAAAAACTTAACTATGGTGATGCACCAAAAGAATCTAATGTGCAGACTTAACTCACAAATGATCAACTAGTACTTTAATTTGCACAACCTGATCTAGTAGCTTAATCACCTAAATGTTTTAAATAGAGGCTTTCATTAAAAACAATCTTTGAAGGAAACCATGGTTTTCACAACTAAATTGTTTAATCATTTACATGCACGGTGTTTAACCAGTGAATTTAAACTAAGATGCATACAAAAATTTATGAAGGAGACAAAACTATCAAAGGTTTCAAAAATGATAACACAATAATTCTTCAATCAAAGCCTACATAGCAATGATGCCTGAAATCTCGAAGGAAAAACTCTAAAATACTAGAAATTAAAGGAATCTTCTAAAAATCATATACTAATTAACCTGTAAAGACTGCTGCATAATCTGATTAGAATTTGAAAGCTGAGTTACATGATAATTCAATTTTCAAAATAAAAAGGATGAAAAACAAGAACTAGGAAAAAATAACTAAGTTTTTCCAATATATACACAAGGCATGCACAAAGTAGCCAGTAATAGAACTAAAATGAAATCCGAGAAGAAGAGGAAACCCTAATAAAAATAGTCCAAAATTGAAGCAAAATTATTTCTCTGCATAGAAAACTCCATCTCTCCATGTGTATGACCAAAATATCCTGTGAACTGATGTGAAACTAGAAGAAGAGCCTCTAGATTTCCCATGAAGGGTATGTGCAGGATCATGATGGGCCAAAAAGTGGTGATATGTAAGTGATTTGATGACCCATGTGGCTGACGACCTTTTTTTTACCCAAAATTGATGAAACAAAAAAGGGTTTTTAAAGGAGATTCTCAGCTTTCCACCATATAAATTATGTTTTACTTTTAATTTAATAAATAATTATTATTCATTTTCTATTTGAATTATGACTAAAGTTCTGATTGATAGGCTGATTGAAAAACATCTATAGCTTTCAAATAGTATCACATTTTTTGAATATGAAACATGCATCACATTATATTCTTCACATAATATAGGATTAAAAAAAAAGAATTGAATTTCATGAAGTGTTAACCAAGTTAAGGTGGTCAGACATACGAGTTTTTATATTTTTTAAAATTTGTAATAAAAAATTCATAATTAATTATTTACTTGGAAAAGAATTACAAAAAAAATATGCATCACATCAGGACATGAGTCCTCTACTTATATCTAAAATATTATAAAAAATATTATCATTTTATTGTGGTTAGGGTGGTTAGACAGACACCTACTTCTTATTTTTTCCCTGAAATTTAAGTACTACTACATTGAAATTTCAAAATTTCACCAAATAGATTTTTTATTTTTTAAATAAACCTAGTAGTTTAGAAACTACATTAAATTTTCTATAGCTTCTATTCTTACATATTTTTTAAATAATATAGATAACTTATTCAAATTTTTACGTCAATTTGCCTAACACTGATTTTTTTGAATTTATTACCACTTAAGGGCCTGTTTTTTCCATGATGATCTTGCACATATCCTAAATTGAAAACCGAACTTGAACTCCTATTGTGCATGAGTGAATTTTTTTTTAGTATTTTCTTGATATTATCTCCTCCATGCACAATTAAGATCAAGCATCTTTAGATAGGCATTGTTGACTTGAAGATCAATAGTCAAACTCCAACTTCATGCCTTTATCGATCATGCATGATTGGGGGTAACTCAATGTTTAAAATTTGCTCCAAAAATAGCTGAATTAATTAAAATATTTATAAATTATCACTTAATTAATCAACTTTACATGTATAAGAAAACATAAAATTAATATGAATATCAAATAAGAACTCTGACTTTAGCTTTCAGTCTCCATGCACATAATCTTGATCGGTCACCACACTTATCATATATTTTGAATTATACCTCAATGGCCACCATCAAGCATTGTATCATTGGGCATCATTGTAAAGATCAACCACATGACTAGGTTAATTGGCTTAAAGTCAATACCATAGGAAAAGATAAATCAGAATGATTTTAAAGGAAACTAAATGATAAAAAAAATGCCCATCAATTGGATTAGGGCGAATAAACATATCAAAAACTAATCATTTAATCACTCATTTCTTTGAATTTAGAGAAGCTTCAAGGTGAAGCTTTTAGTGCCACCCACCATGAGAGTTCTAGTGGGTTTGAAGCTCAACATCGCCTAATTTTCATGCTACTTCTAGTGGCCTATCATCATCTGAAAGTCCTACTGAAGCTTGAGGTAGATCTTCTTAATGCAATTTTCAACAGAAATCACTCGTAAGTCTCATATTACTCGAACCTTTTCATTTTTTCTTCAAGGTTTGCAAAAAAAATTCTCTATTAGATTCCTCCTGAGACTGAATGCTTTCTTTTCCTGTGGATAAAAAGGCTTAGCCTCTATTCTTTCATCTTTATCTATTTTCTACTGGTAAAAGACTGTATTCAGATCTCTTGCTTCTCAGGAAAAATATGCAAGTTAGATTCTTGTACAGGGATAAATCACACCTTAAAAACTTCGAGAGTGTTCTAAAATTTAGATTTTATGCAAAAACTGATGTGGATATATGTTACTAGTTGCAGCCTCTTTGTAATTTTTGAGTATTTATTTGTCAATTGATACCTTCTCCTTTTGAGGCTATCATGAATGCTTGATCTGCCTTGGGGCTGACCTTGAGCTAGGATTTGAGCTTTCTATTCTGGGTATTCTCCATTCAGCAATAAAAGGCTAAAATATGTTTGTAAGATTTGTTCTATTCTATGAAAATACATAGACCCTCATTCTCTGAGCTTTTATTCTTTTTTTCAAAAGAAGGATATTGCATATAATGGCGACTGTATTTAGCTATTAGATTTCAATGCACAAACTATGATATTATATGCTATTCACTCAACTATTGCATGACTTATTGTCTTTTTTGTTCAATTAACTACATCTAATAAATCTCATGTCATGCTGATTATACCTGTAGCTTTTCCATTATTCTGAATCACTGTTCTCATCAAGCTTTGGTGTACTTGACAGTGCTAATGTTCTTTCCCTCCTTGAATTGATGGAAGATCTCTTTTGATGCTATGAGTATTAAGTTGATGTGATCTCTATCTAACAACATTCATTTGTTTAGACCTTGTAGCTATGAATACATTCTGGTATTGTAAGTGGAGCACTATTTTGTCTTTGTCCTCTTTTAATGCTCTTCACAGTTTATCAAACTTGTTTGTTTGAATTCTCTTCACAACCCCCTTATAGTTATTTCTTTGAAGTTTATGGAATGGTATTTGCAAATATGAAAAAACTTAAAAAACCATGGAACAATATTTATAAATCTAGAAAAACTTAAAAAATATGTTGTTATGAATAACACACCATGCTGTCATGCAAGCCTCATTATGACTCTCACAATGGACTTCCCTCTTTGTTCTTGTTTTTTTATCATTGGATTTTACTGTGCATATCTTTATGAACTATACCTTTGATTATTGCATACATGCTCCTCCTATCTCTTTTATAGACTGTGTATAAGCTTTTGAAGCTATGAAAAACATTCCAATGCTTGAATACTTTGTTTCCCTTCAGTGTAAAGAGGCTCTATACTTCATTTAAATGTAATGTAAAAATGCAAAGTAGAGCTGAAATAGGATATTAATGAAATTGATGAGTTCTTTACATGTTTTAATCATTCCTTAATCATGATGGACAATTAAAAGAATTGCTCAAACTGTTTATGCATATTGAAATAAGGTAACTTATATGTTTTTTATTCTTAGTTTTAGCAGCTTTCTTAATGATTGTTTTGACATTGTTAATGACTCTCATGTGTAACTTGAGTGTTTCCTCTTTGATATGTCGAGCTCAACCCTTGTGGGAGCCTATTTTAAACCACATATATGATAAAAATGATCAAGAACATAATAAACCTATTCCTGCATAGTGAACAAACATGTTAGCAAAATAATCGAAGTTGAGAGCTTCAAATTTATTTATTCTCTTTTAAATTGATCATCTTATGTATTCTTGAATTGATGTAGATTAAATTTATGTTGGTAATGTAGACATAAAGTAGGATTTAAATTTTCATTGCTTAGAGCTCAGCTCTAACATAATTACTCAATGACCTTGTGGGAATCATACGAAGCTTGGAGCTGAACAACCCAAAAAAGCTAGAGATGCAATAACTTGAAGACATCAAATGCTCAACGATTTGTCATTTACAGGCAATGATGAATCACTTTCTTCTTTATTCTTATGTTATCCTCAGTTGTGAAATTTATAGTTCCTCCTTG
Organism: Sequoiadendron giganteum; assembly: GCA_007115665.2. NCBI lineage: Eukaryota > Viridiplantae > Streptophyta > Pinopsida > Cupressales > Cupressaceae > Sequoiadendron > Sequoiadendron giganteum. Next base: position 61,421,588 of record CM021101.1, on the reverse strand, counting down.
CATCCATTATTTGATTATGAAGATCAAATGAAGTTACTCCCATGACTTGTGTGGGACTCTGGTTTGTACATTATGAATAAAATAACATTTATTATGCAAATTTCTAATTTTTTGTTACAAGTACTTGCATAATAAAATTGGAAAATCAAAATTTAATCTATTTTCTACATGATGACACATACTAGCAAAAAAATTTGAAATTTTATGTACCTCTCAATGATGGATTCAATTCAACTCTACCTATTTGAGCTTGTAGTGAAAAATAGGTAACAGTCCATCTCGAAGTTTATCAGAGAAGATTTCAAGACACTAGTAGAACACCTCCATGATATTTATGAAGTATGTAGATTACATGATATCTCTAAACAAAATATTTCCCTCAAATTGTTGAGTACATCTTTCAAAGGAAAGGCACAAGATTGGTACAAATCCCTAGCTACTAATTCTATCTCCAATTGGAATGAGCTTGGTCAGAATATTTTTGAACACTTCACAGGAAAGGGAGATTGATCATCATTATTCTAGCAGCTATTGATTATTAAAAGGGCCCTGTAAGAGGTCATGATGGATTTTAATACGAGGTTCAAAAAATCATGGGAAAGGACCCCTACATCAGCCAAACCCCCAACAAACATGGCGTTCTATTTTATTTGAAGGCTATCAACTCAAATATTGTAGTAATGATATAGTCACTCAAAGGTGACACCCTATCAAATGCATATGATCTGGGTGTAAAGTTAGAGAATAATTTGATAGATTCCAAAAAGCTTCCTCCTATACGACCAATGCCTATTTTTGCAAAAATATCAGGTGGTTCATATGAGGAAACAATTCCTAGCACATCCACTTGACTACCTAGAACATCAGCCTCCCTGTCGCCCTCTATGTATGTGTATCAAAATACACAACGAAGAACCTTAGGTTCTTCTTCATTATTTATAGACCTCAATGAAATGAAGATCCTGATGTGGTCCTTAGCAAATGATTTCATCATCATTAGACAACAATAGGTGATAGCTCTAAAGCCTCCCTCCCATAATTATCAAGGAGGAAAGCCACCTTATCAGCACAACACATATTAGGGTGCTCCAAGAGGTGGAAATCAATAGTAATTATCAAGCCAAATGGTCCCAATCACCAATCCACTCTAAATTACCAAAAATAGTTTGAGAAAGGATTTAGTCTCGGGACAGAATAATTTGGCGGAAGATTTCAAAGCTTGGTGCTTCCCATGTAACAATGCTCATATGAGACAAAATTTTCTGAGAGGAAACATTCAACAAAGGGTGGTGGAGCAAAGAAGTTGTTGGAGTTTGTGCCTCAAATTCACTTGACTTGATCAACCTCTAAGTGACCTAAATATCTCTGTTTCAAATTGTGTTGCTTTATTGTTCATATCAGTGTATCCCAAATATGTTACACCGATGGAAATTTCAATCATCATATCGATCTTATCGAATAGTTCGGTGTAACCTAGCTTTAGTTATGCCAATGAGATTCCATATCGGAGTAAGTATTCCATTGAAAGTAAAAACAAAATCATTACCGATGAAGGAATGTATCCTAATGAGTTTTCTATCAGTGTGACTATTAGAATGTTCTCTAAATTCTTCGTCGATGTAGGGAGTTATCCAGATGAGCTGTATATCAGTTGTTCTATCCTGATGAGGATCATATTAGTGTAACTTAGTAATTTGGATGAACGTGGAAGTACTATGCCGAAGAAGGGACCTATGCCGATGGGTTTTCATATCGGTGGAGCTATGTCGATGAGTGTATTGAGGCCATAGATGTTTGAATAGGTAAATAAAAAAATGCTAACTTGTGGACATGTAAAGTCATTGGGCATTTGGATTTAAACTATTGATCGTTTCTATCCTGAAAAAGTGTGTGATCATGTAATCCCATAAATTTAGAATGTTTGACGGTTGGACTTCCTTGATAGCTGAACAAACTGAATTGGTTTGGACAAAAATTATAGGAGATCAAAAGGCCTTTGTGAGAATAGTTAAATTTTTGGATAGGTTGAATTTGTGTTTGATGAAAAATATCATTTTGGTCATTTATATATTGTATGTTGAACAAAAATTGTAATAGTGTTGCTCTTGATTGTGGTTTGTAAGAACTATGAGATTGGTCTGATTGTAATGTTGTGTAATATCAGAGAACAAATACCTATGAATAAGGGATCAATAACTTTATTGTAATTCATTTTACTGTGGATAAAGTGATCTTTCTTTGGTGGTGGGTTTTTCTCCCGAAATGGTTTTCCCATGTAAATTTGGTGTCCATTCTCTGTTGTGTTTATTTTCTATTCTATTCTATCCATGTAAGTGTGCATCTTAATGTTCTATAATTTTAAATTAAAAGACACTCTTGCATTGTTTCCCCTTTGAATTGACATTAGGAAAGTAATTTCCACACTAATTTTTCCTTACAGGTGGTATGAGAGCCTATCTAGTCATGTTATCCTTGTAGTTAGGGTTAGTTTTTTGTGTCAATTCTAAAGTGGGAGTCTTGTAGAAATCTGGTAATTGAAATTGCAGATTAAACTGGAAAGCACATCTAGAAGAGTAGAAATTGAAAAGTTCAATGGCAACAATTTTTAGTTTTAGAAACTTAAAATGAAAGATTTTTTAATGGATCATGATCTTTGGGTTGTTGTGTCTAGAGCGAAACCTTCTGGCATGAAGCAAGAATAATTGGATCTAGTAGATTGAAAAGAAAATGGGATGATAAGGCTATGTTTCAAAGACTTTGTCCTTCTAAATGTTCATGAAGAGAAGATCGCATCTTCTTTATGGAAGAAATTGAGAGATATTTATCAGGGAAAGTCCTTGGTGAATAAGTTATTGCTAAGGAAGAAGTTGTATTCCTTGAAGATGGAGGAAGGAGAGTCTATTACTGATCACGTCAATACATTTAACACACTGATTTCTTAGTTAAAATCTGTGAGTGTGAAAATTGATGACGAAGATTGATGAATGTTTTTGTTATGCTCTTTTCCTAACTCTTGGGATCATTTAGTGATGGTGATTGGGAGCACGGAAACCACTCTCAAGATGGAAGATTTGGTTTCTTCTTTGTTATTAGAAGAGATGTGAAGAAAATCTTCTGAGATGGTGAAGGGGGCTCTTGCTATTCATGGAAGATCGAAAGAAAAAGGAAGGAAGAAGGATAAGAAGTCCAAATCAAAATCAGAAGGGAGATCAAAGTCTCCTAGAAAGAAGTCCAAGGTGAAGTGCTAGAACTATGGGAAGCCTAGTCATGTTCAAAAGGATTGCAAAGAGGAGAAAAAGAAGAAGAACAATAACTCTTTAGAAAATGGTTCTTCTTATAGTGATGTATATGCCTTCATTGTAGCTTTGGCAACTTAAGCATCAAATGATGTCTGGTTGATTAATTCTTGAGAATATTTCCACACGAAATATCATAAAGATCTGTTCACAAAGTATACAAAAATACGATGGTGGAAACGTGTATTTGGCAAGAAATTCATCTCTGGAAATAGTTGGTCATGGAAGAGTCAAAATTCAATTCCCTAATGGAAGAATAAAATGAATCGATGGCATAATGCATACACCAGGTCTAGCTTGGAATTTACTTTCTATAAGCAAGCTAAATGATGTCGGAGTGCAAGTCTCATTCTCAAGAAATGGTTGCAAAATGACTAGAGGCTCCATGGTGCTTGTAAGGGGTGCTTGAATTGGTACTGTGTACAAGATGGAAGCACTTGTTGTTAAATGTAACAATGTCTCTGCAAATTCACAAAAAGTTGCTCATGGAGAGGAGTAAAATATTCCTGTTAGTGCAAACTATTTGGAAGTTGAAATTCCAATGGAGAATACTATGATCTGGAATCAAAGGCTTGGTCACATTGGTGGCAAAGGTTTAAAAGCCTTGAAAAATTAAAACCTAGTTGATGGGCTTGAAGATTGTAACCTAGAATTTGAATTTTCAAAACATTGTATATATGGAAAACATCACCATGTTTCATTTTACTCTAGTCCTCACAAATCTTCTGGTGTTCTGGATTATATTCACTCTTATGTTTTTTTCTAGTAAATGTTCCTTCATTATCAAAATCAAGATATTATGTTTCCTTTATTGATAATTATTCGAGAAGGGCATATGTATATTTTTTAAAAAGTAAATCAAAAGTGTTCAGTCAGTTTAAAGAGTTCAAGAACTTGGTTGAAAATCAAGCTAGTAAGAAAACTAAATTCTTGAGGACAAATAATGGTGGTTAATTCTATTCTACATACTTTGATTGGTATTGCAAAGACAATGGAATTAAAAGGCATAAAACAACACCTTACACTCCACAACAAAATGGAGTTGTTGAAAGGTTGAACAAGATGTTGATGGAGAAGGCAAGAAGTATGTTGAGTAATGCTAGTCTAGAGAAAAAAAATTGGGTTGAGGTTGTGGCTACAACATGTTACTGTGTAAATAGATCTCCTTATTCGAAACTTGTTGAAAAAATACCTATGGAAGCTTGGTCTAGAAAGAAGCCCTCTGTGAGACATGTTCATGTCTTTAGCTGTGATGCATATGTTTATGTGCCAAATGAGAAGAGAAATCAATTGGACAACAAAGTTGTTAACTGTATCTTCATTGGCTATGACATTGGTGTGAAAGGATACAAGCTTTGGAATCCTATGACTGAAAAGGTTGTATACAATAGAAGTGTTATATTTTGTGAGTTGAAACCTCCTTCAGTGGATTTGACTCAAACTTTTGGCTGGAAGCCATGAAGGAAGAAATGACATCTTTAGAGAAAAATGAAACTTGGAGTTTGGTACCCTTGCTTGAAGGTAGGAAATATGTTGGTTGTAAATCGATATTTAAAAAGAAAATCGGTCTAGATGGCAGTGTTGAAAAATATAAAGCGAGGTTGGTTGCGAAGGGATATTCCCAGGTAGAGGGAATTGGTTATGGAGAAATATTTTCTCATGTAGCCAAGCTGACATCTATTAGATTTATTTTGTCACTTGTAGTAGCATATGACATGGAGATTGAGCAAATGGATGTGTAGACAACTTTTCTTCATGGTGATCTTGAAGAAGAAATCTATTTGTCCCAACCTGATCATTTTGTGAAAAAGGTAAAGAAAATATGGTTTGCAAGTTAAAGAAATCTTTCCATGGTTTGAAACAGTCACCTAGAATGTGGTACTAGAAATTTGACACATTTGTTTTGTCATCAGGATTTGTAAGATAAAAATATGATAATTGTGTGTACTTAGAAACTGAAAATTATCATATTCTTATTATTTCCCTCTATGTTGATGATATGTTGTTCATAGGGAATAGTAAGTTTATGATTTCTAATCTAAAATCTCAATTTTTTGCAATGTTCAAAATGAAGGATCTTGGTGTAAAAAGTTATATTCCGAGGACGGAAATAGCAAGGGATAGAAAAAGAATAAATCTTTGGCTTAGCCAGAGTAAGTATACTAACACTGTTCTAGAGAGATTTGGTATGAACGATTGCATGTAGCTAGTTGTTCCAATGTTGTAGGGAACAAATTTATCTATTGAAGATTGTCCCAAATCTCCTACTACGATGGAAGACATGACTAGAGTGCCTTATGCAAGTGCATTGGTAGTTTAATGTATTCAATGGTCTATACAAGGCTAGACATTACCCAAGTAGTGGGAGTCCTTAGGCGGTTTAAGAAAAATCCAAGAAGGCCACATTAGGATGATGTGAAAATATTTTTTAGATATTTAAAAGGTACATCACAATACGCTTTGTCTTATCATGGAAAATCAATTATTTGATAGAGATCACTCAACATTCGAGGCTATATGGATTCTGATTGGGCAGGGGACATTGATAGATGAAGATCCACTAGTGGATCTATTTTCATGTTAAATGGTTGTGTAGTGAGCTAGATGAGAAAGCAGTAGGCTATAGTCGCTTTATCCACTACTAAAGAAAAGTACATGGCAAAAAATCACACCTACAAAGAAGTTGTTTGTCTTAGATGTTTGTGTTTTGATATCGGGTTTAGTGCAAGACAAGTTTCAATTTATTGTGATAGTCAGAGTGCTATCTGTTTGGTGAAAATCCAACTTTCCATGCTAGGATGAAACAAATTGATGTAAAATATCATTTTGTATGAGATATTGTGGAGGATAAAAAGGTCTATTTAGAAAAAGTGAATACTCTGGAAAATATTGCAGATGCGTTGACAAAACCTGTGAGCACAACTAAGTTCAAATGGTGTATATATTTGACGGGTCTTAGTATTGATAGTCTTTAATGATATTTGAAAGTGATTGGCAATCTAGTGAATTGCTCGTCAAGTGGTATTTTGTTGGATTTTGTGCCTCAAACTCACTTGACTTGATCAACCTCTAAGTGACCTGAAGATCTCCATTTCAAATTGTGTTGTTTTCTTGTTCGTATTAGTCAAACCTGAAGATGTTACACCAATGGAAAGGTCAATCACCATATTGATCTTATTGAATAGTTTGGTGTAACCTAACTATAGTTATGCCGATGATATTCCATATCGGAGTAAGTCTGTTGTTCAAAGTAACATTTGTTTTCATTTCCAATGAAGGAAGTTATCCTAATGAGTTTTCTATCGGTGTGACTTAGACTGTTGGAATTACCTCTAATTTCTTTGCCAATGTAGGGAGTTATCTTGATGGGCTTTGTATCAATGTAACTTAGCAAGTCAAAAGAATGTGTAAGTACTATGCCAAAGAAGGGACCTATGCCGATGGGTTTTCATATCAGTGGAGCTATGTCGATGGATGTATTGAGGTCGTAGATGTTTGAATGGGTAAATAAAAAAGGCTAAATCATGGGCATGTAAATTCATTGGGCTTTTGGATTTAAACTATTGACCATTTCTATCCTATAATAGTGTGGGATAATGTAATCCTATAAATTCAGAATGGTCAATGGTTGAAATTCCTTGACAATTGAACAAGCTGAATTGGTTTGGACAAAAATTCTAAGAGATCAAAAGGTCTTTGTGAGAATAGTGAAATTATTGGACAAATTGAATTTGTGTTTGATGAAAATGATCATTTTGGTCATTTATGTACTATATGTTGAATGAACATTGTAACAGTGTTGCTCTTGACTATGGTTTGTAAGAACTATGAGATTGGTCTAATTGTAATGTTGTTGTGTAATACCAAAGAATGAATACCTATGAAGAAGGAATGAGTAACTTTATTGTAATTCATTTTACTATGAATAAAGTGATATTTCTTTGGTGGTGAGTTTTTCTCGTAAAAGGGTTTTCCCACATAAATTTGGTGTCCATTATTTATTGTGTTTATTGTCGATTATATTCTATCCATTTACGTGTGAATATTAATGTTCTTAATTTGAAATTAAAAGACACTCTTGCATTGTTTCCCTTCTAAATTGACATTAGGAAAGTGATTTCTGCACTAAGTTTTCCTTAGAGAAGCCAAGGCATCTTTTCAGACAATGAGGATTACCAATCCCTTAGGATTGAAAGCGATCACTTTAGTGCACAAAAACAAGGAATTTCCTTGCAACAAGAGTTAGAGATATCTCTAGATTAGGCCCTTTTTTCCTAGATGGAGGAGGAGGAATCCGTGTTTGTAAGCGATGTCTCGATGACTATCACCCCATAGGTGTAGTTAGACTATAACACCCGATCCAAGAGAAGGCTCATGAGAGAATATACACAAAAAAATACATGACAACTACCTCAATCATAGACACAGACAATATCAACTCCATAGGCATAGTAGGGACAACTGCCTCAAGTACAACTACTTTTGACAAAAGATATGAGCAAGGCACTAGAATCACCTATTACGGATCGACCCAAGTCATGGGAGGCACCACTGTTCAAGCCAAAAACCGTTCCCATTAGAACACTTAACGTGGTGGAATAACTGATAAAAGTGCCCAAAAATGTATCTTTGTGGGATGTCTTGTCCATACCAAAGCATAAGGATTTACTCCAAGATGCACTAAAGGAGGATGAGAAGAACCCATAGAAAGACCTCCCACATAACCAAGATAAAGGCAAAGAAGTTGAATTGGATCCAAAACTCGCAGCATACGTCAAATCTAGGGATGACACAAAAGAGCAAAAGGTATGTAAATCAAAGCATACCCATTTTTTTGACTCTTATCATAGGAGATAAACTCCTACATAATAACATGATAGACTTGGGAACTAGCACTATAGTCATGCCTAAGCTAGTGGGTAATGCTTTGAAGCTAGAATGCAAGCCTTTGGAAAAGGGGATAATGCAACTAGATGGTAAAAAGGTCTTGATTACAGGCCACATCAAAGATATTCCCTTGATATTATATTCCTACTTAAGCCAAATAGTGACTCAGAAGGTGGTCATTATCAATATTTCCCCTGTATTTGAAATGTGTCTATCAAGAGATTTCATGACAAATATTGGTGGATACCTAGCACTTGATTGGTCTCATTTAATCATAAGGACCAAACATGGGGAAAAAATGGAGATTTTGTTAGAACCTTTGCACCCTCAACATATTGTGAAAGATGTAGTAATGATTTTCGAAGCTACACACACCTCCATTTCTAAGAATGAGATGTACTACGTGGAAATACTAGAAGATGAAGAAGCCCCAAGTGATCAAAGCCTAGAAGAGGAGGTCTTATTGAATCAATTCATCAGCTTTGATCTCTTCAAAAAATTTCATGCTATAGGCTTGGGTCCTTACTTTATTTCTTATGGAGAGTAGACCTTCCCAAAGTTATTTAAAGAGCATGCAAATTTGAATTAAACTGAAAATAACAACTTGTGGACCCTACATTTTGATGGTGCTAAATGTAAAACTGGTTCTAGAGCTAGCATTTGTATTATGTCCTTATTTGGAGATGAAACCCTCAAATCTCTCCACTTTCAATTCCCTTGTTCAAATAATGATGCAAAGTATGAAGGACTAGTCCATAGATTAACATTAGCAGAACAAATGAGCATAAAAATGATATAGGTTTTTGGGAACTCTGAGCTTGTAGTGAGATAAATCTAGGGGCAAGTGACTACCAAGAATGTAAGGATGTGATCATACCAACACCGAGTATGGGACCTAATCGATGAATTTGAAGCTTTCAATATTTAGGTCATCCCTAGATCTCAGAATCCTACTATGGATAGGATGACTTCAATTGGCTTGCAATTACAATTGACCTTCAAAGCGACCGAAGATCAACATACAGTGTGAACCATGGGCTGATCATCCATATCCAATAATGACCAAAACTTGCAAGTATTCAAGGATGATTCTCACATTGCCACATTCCTATAGTAGTCAAGAAATTTTCACGAACATAAGTAGTTCAAGTCTTATGAAAATAAGGAGCTAATGATCCAACTAAAAACCAATAAGATACCTTGAGGTTTGATCACAATAGAGAACCTCTTTTCTTGTGAAGATGCAAGGAACAACAAGGAAAGGTTTACTATAGATAAAGAGGACTACAAGGATCTTGATGTCAAAAAATAGAAAGGTCAAAGTCAGGAAGGATGTGCCACTAGAGGATAGGGAGAGACTAAGGCCCTTGTGCATCAAATATGATAGGGTAATAGGTTGGACCTACAATGATATTAAGGGTTATGATCTGAGTATTATCCAACATACCATCGACCTCGTCGATGGATCCAAGACAATCTAACAGAAGTATAGGTCGATCAACCCAAAGGTGGAGGCCTTAATGGCCCAAGAGCTTACTAGGTTAGAAGAATACAAAATTATTTATCTAATTAAGCATTCCACTTGGGTTTCCAATTTGATTCTAGTGTGGAAAAATAATGGGGATATCCGACTGCATGGATTTTTGGTATCTAAACAAGGCTTCACTATAATATTAGTACATATTTCCTTCCATGGAGAAAATACTGCAAATTGTTGTAGGGTCAAAAATATTTTTATTATTGGATGGTTTCTTGGATATAATGTTCACCACTAGGAGGGGTACGTTCGCATACGCAAAAATGAATTTTGGTCTCTCCATTATGGGGATACTTTTCAACACACCATGGATATCGTGTTTAGGGAATTAATAAAAAAAATCCATTCTCATTTATCTAGATGACCTGACCATTTTTTCTAAACATAAGGGTGACCATTTTGATCACCTAGAAATGGTCTTACAGAGATTCCAACGGTTGAGGATTTCTTTAAATCCCAAAAATGTGTATTTGGAGTCCCACAAGGAAAGCTACTCATTTTTGTGGTTTCAAAGGAAGGAATAGCCATCGACTCGGAAAGAGTGAAGGCTATTACATAACTTCCACTTCTCGTTAATCAAAAAGGATTACAATCTATCCTCAAGAAGATTAACTTTGTGAGTATATTCATTTAATACTTTGCAAGAATAGTGAGGCTCATCACATTGATGCTAAAAAAGGGGCTAGCTTTTAGATAGACCCCAGAAGGAAAGCTCACCTTCAAAAAGATTAAAGCAACTATTGCCACAACTTCGGTACTAGAAAATTTAGACTTTTCAAAGGGCTACATGTTGTATGTCTACAATGAGGAACACAGTATAGCCTTCGTGCTCACCCAAAAGGATGAAGAAGGAAGTAGCGAACATCTGATCACTCTCCATTCTAGAACCTTGAAGGGCTATGAAACTAGGCACAACTTCATGGAAAAATGGGCATTCATGATTGTGAAACATCTAAAAAAATTCACACTTAGTCTCAGCCAATAAAATTATGATCCTCATTGCCCACCCCAATGTTCAAGAATAAATCACAAAAGAAAATGACCAACTAGATCACCAAAATCTTGGAGTATGATGTAGACATACAAACCACCAAGCTAGTTAGGGGGTGAGGCTTGTGTGAGTACCTTGCCCAAGAAATCACCCTTGAAAATATAGATGGAGACGATGAACAATTTTTTGCAAACCAATTCAAAGCAAAAGATTCTTGGGTGGCCGATAGAACAAAGTTCATGCAAAGAATCTAATACCCTCCTAATCTCCTAGGGAAAAAAAAAGAGATACTACATGCTTCAAGGCATTGGGTATGTGCTTATCGAAGGCCTCTTATTCAAAATAAAGTATGATAGAGTATTCCTTTGTTGCATAAGTAGACCATAGGCTGAATTTTTTTGAGTGAGTTTCACAGCAACCCGAAAGGCATACATTTTTTGCCAAAAACACTGCATTAAAAATTATGTTGGCTGGCTATTACTGGCCCACCTTGTTCTCAAAGGCTCATAAACAAGAAAATAACTATTCCTAACGCAAATATTACATTGTAAAGAAGAAAAATTCCACCATGCCGCTAAACCCTCTTGTGGTTGAGGATCCTTTTGCACAATAGGGCCTAAATTTTATGGGAATGATTAATCCCATCTCTAGTGTGAGACACAAATGGATCCTCAAATCCATGGACTACTTTAAAAGATGGACAAAAGCAGTTCCATTGAAAAATGCCACAGAAAGAGAAATCATAAACTTCTTGGAGGACTTGGTGACACAGTTCAATTCCCCAAAAACCATCATCTCGGATAATGCAAGAGCTTTTGTGGGCTCGAGAATGATGAATTCTCTCTTAAGAATAAAGTCTACTTAAAGACCTCATCAAACTACTACCACTAGGGGAATGGATTAGTAGAATTCATAAACAAAAACCTACTCAGTTTGATTAAGCATGTTATATATGAACACCAAAGATAATGGCATAGACATCTAAAAGCCACTTTATGGGCTAACCGTATTACTCCAAAGAAAATATTCAAAGCTTCCCCTTACGAGCTCATGTACAAAAAAGAGGTGGTATTACCCATTTCAATTGAAATTATGGCACTACAACTATTGCAATCCTTGCAGGTCGAGTAAAATAGAAAAATGGTGGTGAGGCTAGCCAAACTATTAAGCCTATAGGAAAAGCGAGAAATTATGTTTGATTCCACGATCAAGAATCAAAAAATGGTTAAAAGATGGTTTGACAAAAACGCTTTTGACCTAGGTTTTTGGGAAGGAAACCTAGTTTTAAAGTACAATGAGCAAGCTATTAAACTAGGCCAACCTGCTAGTGTAGTCATAGTAGGAGAGTCCTCAAAGAGAACAATCCAAACCATGCAACAGGAGGTACACAAAAAAATCCATTTGGAATATGGACGAAAATGCAGATTCCAACATTCGTATTTTTAGAAAATTCAATTACATACAGCCAAACACATCTAGGTTTACAGATTGGGCTTGGAGACACTGAAAATTGGTCTAGGCCTGCGAGTACCATTTTTTAGATAATTTCTAATGTCCATGATCATGATTAAATAGTGTAAATTATTTAATTACTTCCTATAGCCATCTCTCTTCTATTAATTAAATAACTTTAATTAATTCATTACGACCTTTATTCATCCTTGATTAATTAAATAAATCTTATTTATTTAATTACGCCACTAATTAATTAATCCCCTTTCTGAATTAAATAATTTATTATTTAATTTACCCTTTATCATATTTTGACTATAGTTAAATATTCATTTTGAATTATTTAATTATTCAATTAACCTTTTCGATAGGCAATTAAATAAATCATTATTTATTTAATTAAATCCTTAAATTTTGAATGTTGAATTAAATAAAAATTTAATTCATAAAAATAATTATTCTTGTCATATTCCTCTATTGCCTACTTATCTAGTTATTCACTCATCACTTGAATTGAGATCTATTTGAATCAATCGATTTCCTCTTGATTGAATATCTGATCATCTCTACGAAGAGACTCTTTGTCTTAACCAGTTAGTTATCTAGTTAAGACTCTTATGCATGAACATATTTATTAATTAAATATCTTTAATTAATTAATTAATTCATGTGTGCACTCGAACAGATCGTTGTCCAAATTATATCTTTATCCTTTTCATTCAAACATTATTCTTCTAATTTTTGAATACATTCAACTAGAGATTAAATCATTTATCTATTCTTAATTTATATTCTTCAATATTTTTGAATAGTCTCAACACTAGATTAAATTATTATTTAATTTAATCTCTATCATGTAGAATTTCTCAACTCATGTTGTAACTGACACAAATCCACATCGCATGACATTCATCAATCTTGATCATTGATCTTTCTTTTGAATCTAAGTTGATTGTTCGAAAACCCATTTTCTATAAATTGACCTAGCTTTCATCATTTCAACTCCTCCCAAAAATGATATAATTTTGGAGATGACTCGTAATTTTTTATTTATTTTTATAATTACATACATACAATGGCCATATTGACACTTATTAAAAATTTGAGGGAAATAATACTATCACAACAAAAAGGAGGACAATCGAGATAATTCAAAGGAGTGGACAAATTTTTGGTAAGAATGTTTTAGATATTGTTTTGTTTATTTCTTTCATAATTTGTTGTTTAATGTAGGTTAGAGTAATGTATATTTCTTTAAAAAAAAATAAAAATCTGCATTTTCCCTATGTTACATTTGGTTAACCTGACGTGAAGACATCATCTTCAGAAATCCATCAATGTTTTTTTTATTTTTATTTTGCAAGTATCATACAAAATGACACAGTTGACAAATGAAATGATGCAACTCTTATCGGGAACTGCAATTGACAAAAACAATGGCACATTTGACAAATTTTGATGCATCTGTGGCTTCTTGTGACCCAATTGACTGATGAAATCCATGATGCATGCGTTGTTTTAAACGATGCATCTGACTGGTTATAGTTCTAGTTTAACTTTTGATTTTTGATTTGTGATTTCTCTTTTTTCTTTTATTTTAGATAACCTTCAATTTATGACGTGTCTTAGGGGGATAACATAGTTTTTGTAGGACACAGCGTAGAAGACATTAAATTCAAAACCTTTTCTATAGAATAAATGATGAAGACAAAGGAGAAATTTGAAAACTACTAATGTTTTTACAGAACCACTGGTGAAGATGAATGTATAAACTACTAATAATTTGCATGCAAAACCTATGTCAAAGACCTTAAGTTTTGAAAAAAATCTGTTTGGTAGATTAGATAACTTTGATTATTTGGATTAAAATGAACTAGTGTCTTTCGTGCCTATACATGTTTAGATTAGTACCCTAATTTCGTATATCGAAGTATCTTCTCCCCTTGTGCATTCATGTGATTCTAGGTGTAAGAGAATCAATGACTGAATCTAGAAATTTAAGCATACTTTGGTGGTTAAGAGTAACCAACATGACTCAAAACTGGTGATGGGATTTATCATCTAGCCACTCCCAATTGGTATACAAATTTTAATGCTTGAGGAAAAATTAGTATTATAGAGATCCCAATGGACAAGCATTTGATTCCCCAGTACCCTTGTGGTGCATCAAAACCTATAGAGTATAACCTCTATAGACTAGGATGATATTGCCTCTCACATGGCTCTTCTGAATGGGTATCCAAACTAAAAATCCAATTTGTTATTAGTTAAGCCAAAATCCCTATCTATTTATTAGTGTTGTAGGGTGGACTTGTGAAGCCATCTCACATTCTTATGGTTCATTGTAGAGATGATAAGTATGCCATGGGAAGTTTCATGGTATTGTAGCTTTGCTGCCCCGAGAAGTGTGTGCCATGGAGGGGAGCTAGTGGGGTCAAGCTACTAATCATCTACCTTGAATAAGCATAGTTGGGGAAACCCAAGAGAGAACTTAGTAAATATTGTCATTTACAGACTTAGGAATTGTACATGTCTTCTAGTTTTTAACATATTTGTCTTCAATTGCTAAAATTTGATCACAAAACTAAGTCATTCAGAAAACATGTCATCATAACACTGCATCTGTAATTTCGAGTAGCATTTGTTAAACATAAAACTGCATGTGTCTGTCAACAAAATTTAGTTTCCACTAGGACTAAATTATGAGTCGCATCTAAGTTGTGAGTCTCATTTGAAATTAGAGTTGCATCTGTTAATAGTTAAACCACATATGTTTATGAAAGTCACAATTTCCTATTAGCAAATCGAGACTAGATTTCATTAGATAACCGCATCTGTAAATTTTAGCAACACATTTGAAACCTAAACCACAATTGATTGTCAACAAAAATTATGAAATTACAAATCACAGTCAACTTGTCATCTTAATCTTTGTTTCTTATAGTCAACCTTGGACCGAAATTGGAAACTTGCTCAAAAAAAAAACATTGCATTTTTTTAGGTGTCATTTAAGTTTTAGAGATATACGTCTTAGTTGCAAAATGTAGTCACCTCATAGGAATTTTCATATATCAAAATAGGCCAACTTCCCATAGTATTGGAAAAATTCATCCTTCGATAGTCTATGCCATTGAACCTAGTCATTTTTGTCCTAATAGTGAATCATCCAACTCATTAGTCTAGTTTGGAAATTTAACTTTACATTTGGTCCTTGTCCTACATCAGGTTCCTTGGTAAAGATAATTCATAGACTTGATTAATCTATAGGTGGTAGGAATTATTCTATAAATAATCATTTACTATCATAGTCCATTTTTCATATTGTCATCCTAGCATTCATCATTTTAGACATCCTTTATTTTCCAAGAAAATATAAAAAAAAATTAGTAGCATTCATTCATTATTATATCTAGAAAATCCCAAAAACATAGAAATAAAACATACCATTTATAGACTTATTTTTGAATTTCCCCATTTTGAGCAACTTTTTCATGGTTGAAACGAGCTCTAAGAAGAAACAAAGAGAGATGTCAGACCCATAGGACTTCATCAATCCTTTCACAAACCAACCATTAGGGATAGAGAGACCTCATAAAACTTTGCTTGAAAAATTTGTCACTAGAGACACGCATGGAAAAATTTATGTAGAAGATGTAGATGCTACTATTCAAGATCCTAAATTTACATCCTTTATGGATGAGTGTTTGGAAAATGACCCTCAAAGATATATGGAAAATTTTCTAGTAGAAGGAGCCACACTACCACCAGGATTTGATGTTCACACCTTAAAAAAAATATCTACTCAACCAACGCAAATTGTGACATCGAGTGTCTCCGTTCTTCAAATTACCACAACAATACCAACTGGCATACCTACTCAAACAACCTCAATTTTAAACACAAAACCATTTGGTATAAAATAGGGCCTAGCATTTACTATGGGAGAATCCTCATCGAACCCCTTTGGCACAAACACCATAGGTAAAAGACCCAAAGTTGGTATGAACACAACATGAGCTATACCCCATACTTCCATTCCACACATGGGGGCTATGCAAATAGGGCATTCTCCTACACCAAATCAAAATATTCAAACATGACATATACCCTCACCAAATCACAATCTGTCACAAAATATTGCGTTTTAGAACACCTACATCGATCCTAATAACACAACCAACATGCCTTTGACACAAGTAGATGTTCTGCAAAATCTAATGCAAATCCTCCAAGAACAAATGAATAGTATTTCGATGTTAGGAAAACAAACTATTTTGGAAAAATATTTATATCCATTTCCTTTTGACAAATCATTGTACATGACACCCTTCCCACATAGATACATTATACCAAATTTGACTAAGTATAATGGGAAGAGGAATCCTCTAGATCACATCAGGGAATTTTCTACAACATGCATGGACATCTCGTATGACCCCACATACCTTATGAGACTCTTTACGTGAACCCTTGTTGGGATAGCATTAGAATGGTTCTCTAAACTACCATATGACATCAAATCATGGGGAGAATTAGCTGAGAAATTTGTTGAACACTTTTCCTTTAACATAGACAATGAGATCATGATAGCTACCTTGTGTCATTTCACGCAAGAAGATGATGAAAATTTCACCACCTTTTTCTAGAAACGGAGAACTTTAGCTAGTCGATGTCTAGTTGAGATACCAGAGAAATAAAAAGTCAGAATATTCCTTGAAAATCTTCATCCAAAATTGTGAAGTGACTTAATAGTGCATTGTTGTACTTCTTTCTTAGACTTGGTGCAAAAGGGCGTTATCCTTGAAAAAGGCCTTATTGACAAAGGGGAAATTAAGGTGCCAGGAAGGAACCCAATTGTTCAACATCAAAATGCTCCCAATGATAGAGACAAGTTTTTGTCTAGGAACAAAAATGTAACAAATGACGGTATTGTTGATGCTAAGAACCTACATGTAGGACCTGTAATCACACTAAGAGGCTAAAAATCCTCTCAAGACATGACTAACAATCCTTATCAAATAGAAAAATTTGTCCAAAATTCACAACAACAAAGACCACAAAGGAGATTTCCAAAACGTGAGTTTACACCCTTAGGGGAACCAATTTAGATAGTTTACAATGAACTCATTAAACATGAATTCATACAACCTTTGGAACCAAAATAGTATTATCCTAGATAGTTTAAACCTTCATGGTTGGATGATAATGCCTATTGTGAGTACCATCAAACTGAGGGACATAACTTACAACAATATGGACAACTGAAAAACATCATACAAGATTTTGTTGAAGACAAAACCATAGAAGTCAATGGGAAAAAAATACCAAAAATAGTGATCAAAAGGTCTTCACAGATTCGTTACATGACCATGTGAAAGGAAAGGCCTCTAGTTCGAGTACTAATAATAATACCTCGGTCAATTACACCAATTCCAAATACAACTATAAACCAAGTACGATCATCAATTGTATCCAAGCTGCTAATGAAAATGTCCATACCATTACCATAAAGAAGTGTCTTGAATGTGCTGTAAATACATCCAAAACTAAGATAAACCTTCTAGGTCCTTCATGAGAACCACAACTATAGTCTTCGAAGCCTAAGTATAACTTACTCGATCAATTGGGGAATCCTCTAGTGCATATATCTATCCTAGAATTGTTGAACTTATCACCAGATCATCGAGCCATTCTCGATAAATCCTTGTAAAGTACAATAATCCCTAACAACTTAGATGTCAATCATTTCAAAGAAATGGTAGGATACTTAACCTATTGCCATCATTCCACATTCTCTCAACAAGATTATTCAACCAAGAAGACCAATCATAATGAGCCACTACATCTTGAAGATCTGGTCCATCAAACAAAAGTCAGATGAGTCTTGGTAGATGGAGGAGCAATTAGGGACACTAGTTTACAAGTCTTGGATCTCACCCTTCCCTATAATATTTTGTTGGGTAGACCTTGGATACATGTTATGAAATTTGTACCTTCCATTTGTCATTAGTGTCTTAAATTCGAATATAATGGCACAAAGATCACAATTAATGGTGACCCAGATCCTTTCCAATATTGCACAAGACTATGTGAAATACCACAATGACAAGTGCTAGTTAATCAAGAGGCCTCATCCTCCACCATATCCCTATACATTGATCCATCAACTCTATCCAATTCCATTACATCACAACCGCCATTATCCAATCCTAGGGTTGAGATCCAAGATAAGGGCTATGGATAATATAACATGAAAGCATCCTATTGTGTTAGCCAATTGATTCCTCCTAATTCATATAGGTTACCTACAATATATAAGAAAAAATTCGTTGTCACAATACATGTACCTCCTATTATTACATTCACAAAATGGGGAGAGCTAAGAAAAGAATCTATGGACCAAGAAGATATCACCTCTTGGTTATATAATGGAGACAATGAAAACCCTCCACCATCTATTCAAATATCTATGATCAATATGGAAAAGGATTCATGATAATGCAAATAAAAGGATATGACAGACATAGTGGTTTAGGGCTACATCAAAATGGAAGGATTGAACCAATCATTGGCTCACCATGACCAAAAGGCCTAGGACCAGGGTTTCAACTAATTAGAATTGATATTCCCAGGACTCCCTTATCATCACAAGAGGAAGTAAGTGCTCCTGAAGACATCGAGATATCCCACGAACCATTGGAACCATTTTACAATGAATCCCCTAACTCAAGTGAATATGAATGAGATTCCCTTTCCTCTACCAGTATGATGGACCTAGATAAACTATTTGGAAAACTGGATAAAATGCTAAAACCTTTACCAAATCCATCTATCCCCCATCCTCAAAATTCCTTGTCAAAATAAGAATGGCTTAAGATTTATTATTGGGAAAATATTGATCCTACCACTTCGGAACCTAACGAACCATCTTCTCATGACCTAGCCCTTGTTATAGTCCCACATCAAAGTTTACCCGTCCCTAGGAAAAAGAACAAGGAGTTAGTCCAAAACTTATGTGACCATTTCAACCACTCTATCCTCACTTTGTCGGCTTCCACATTTGATAACTCCGATGATGAAATGCCCCTTGTTTACCCTAAACTTATTGATTGGGATAAACAAGGTACACCCATTTTAGACATATTCAAGAATGACAAAGTAATAGTTGAGTTCATGGGACTTAGAGAAGGCCTACCTAGAGGTGATCATAAAGTTGGCTTTACCATAGAATTGGATGGCATGGCATATTTTGGGGAGTCTTTTCACACCTCCATTCAAAAAAATGAAAACAAAAATAAAAACAATGAAAATGATGAAAATGAAAAATCCCTAGGTGAAAACTGAAAGGCGCCTTTGGACGAAGAAATAATAAAAATAAAGGAAGCATCCAAGGGAAAAAACCTCTCTGAGGCACCCAAGGATGGAAGTTTGAACATTCTCCCAGTTGCTTAGGAAAATTCACCAATGTTAGTAGAATACTTTTTTGAAGTCAGCATAAACACTGAAGAAAAGCCTTGGGTAATATACTTTGCAACATCTTTGACAAAGATAGAGTAACCAGAGTTTCGAGACTTTTTTACAAAGAGACAAATAAAATTTGCATGGTCATATGTTGACATGCCTAGGCTGGATCGAGATCTTATATTGCATCATCTACCATTACAACCAATGCTATGTAAATTTTCAATTTCCAAATCGAGACAATTTCCAAAATTTTCAATTTTTTTTCAAAAATTATCATTTTTCCCGAGGGGGCATACCCTAACTGACTTCATATTGGGGAATGTTCTTGATAAATTTTCTTTGACACAATGCGATAAACAAAATTGTATCAAAGAGGGGCAAACTATAGACATGCAAAATTGGTCTAGCTTGAGAGTACCATTTTCCACATAATTTCTAATGTCCATGATCATGATTAAATAATGTAAATTATTTAATTACTTCCTATAGCCATCTCTTTTCTATTAATTAACTAAATTTAATTAATTCATTACAACTTTTATTCAACCTTGATTAATTAAATAAATCTTATTTATTTAATTACGTAGCTAATTAATTAATCCCCTTTCTGAATTAAAAAAAATTATTATTTAATTTACCCTTTATCATATTTTGACTATAATTAAATATTCATTTTGAATTATTTAATTATTCAATTAACATTTTCAATAGGCAATTAAATAAATCATTATTTATTTAATTAAATCCTTAAATTTCAAATGTTGAATTAAATAAACATTTAATTCATAAAAATAATTATTCCTATCATATTCCTCTATCGCCTAGTTATCTAATTATTCAATCATCACTTGACCTGAGATCTATTTGAATCAATCATTTATCTCCCAATTCAATATTTGATCATCTCTACGAAGAGACTCTCTATCATTACCAAACAATTATCTAGTTAAGACTCGTATGCATGAACATATTTATTAATTAAATATCTTTATTTAATTAATTAATTCATGTGTGCATTCGAACATATCATTGTCCAAATTCCATCTTTATCCTTTTCATTCAAACACTATTCTTCTAATTTTCAAATAGATTCAACTAGAGATTAAATCATTTATCTAATCTTAATGTCTATTCTTCAATATTTCTAAATAGTCTCAACACTAGATTAAATTATTCTTTAATTTAATCTCTATCATGCAAAATTTCTCAACTCACATTGTAACTAACACAAATCCACATCACATGGCATTCATCAATATGTATCATTGATCTCTCTTTTGAATCTAAGACGATTGTTCGAAAACCCATTTTCTATAAATTGACCTGGCTTTCATCATTTCAAATCCTCCCAAAAATGATGTACTTTTGGGAGGAACTCGTAATATTTTATATTTTTCTATAATCACATACATACAATGACTATAATTGTACACTTATTGAAAATTTGAGGGCAAGAATACTATCACGAAAAAATGGAGAAGGACAATCGAGATAATTCAAAGGAGTGGTTAGATATTCGGTGAGAATTTTTAAATTATTGTTTTGTTTATTTATTTCATACTTTGTTGTTTAATGTAGGTTAGATTAATGTTTATTTATTTAACTTGTTTATTTTTCATCATTTTCCCTATGTTACAGGGCTCACAGGCTTGATACAGCATGCTCAAAATTACAGTATTCCTACATGCTCCTTAATGCGAGTGAAAATCTTATAGATCTAATCCCATATTTTTCTTAATTGCTATCCTAATGAACTATTACAATTATTTATATCACATTCAAGATCTAGAAGCTTTCACATCTACCAAAGATCGTTACAATCTCCGATGAAGGAAACATAATGTCCATGAAATAGGTCAGCCTTAAACCAAATTTCATCTTGATAGGTGCAGATGATGAAGTGTGGACCTAAAATTAAGGCCAATAACACTCCACGAAACAATTTTAAACACCTCACAAGTATACAAAAGTTACAAGAAGGATCCACAAGAGATCAAATTAGTTGTTAAGCTCGAAACTGTTTTGGTGCTCTGTTCTAGAAACTATTACTTAATTTGAAAGCGATAACTTGTTGAAAAAAGATCCAATCATGTTGAAATCTTGGAATTAGGAAAATGAACATGTCCACGATGAAAAAATAGATCCATAGGGTATGCGGAGAAAATATGATGAAATACCAAATCTTCTAGCTTGAACTAAACCAGAACAAAAACTGAATGAAAATATTTTTGGTTGATGCAGGATTGGAAAGAACCAGGGATTCTCCTACATTAGGCATCTGGGGTTATTTGAAAAGTGAGTCCCTCACTTTGTTGGGGCTAAATGAAAACCAATACAGTTTACCTCAGCCTAAGAAATCCAAGAAGAATCCTCCATTGGTTTGTCTTTCCACTTGCCAAGATATTATTTGTACCGTCTTTCATGTATTTTCCTCCCATCTTTGACATCCAAAATCTCTTCTATCTCATCCGATTTCTATTTAGGAAATTTTTTCTCCAATTTTTCCTTACTGTCTTCACCGAATCCTACTTCATGGTATTGATGTAGATCTACAATGTTGAATATAGGTGATATACCCATGTCATCCGGTAACTCTACTTCATATGCATTTCCTAAATCAATTTTTCTTGAAAATATTACAGGGTCCAAAATTCCTCATCTTGAGCTTATTGTATGTGCCAACTAAAAATATTTCCTTCCTCATATACACCATTACTTCATCTCCAACTTCAAACTCCCTATGTCTCCTCGTTTCATTTGCTCACTCCTTATAGTTTCAATGCAAATCCTCCAACTGTTTCTTTATTAGAGTATGCACTAACCTCATATGTTCAAAAAATTTCTTTGATTTTGCACTCCTTTTATCTTCCTTAATGATGTCTCACAACTTTGATATACCTCTAGGATGAACTCCAATAACAATCTCAAAAGGTGTCTTGTTGGTACTCATGTTCACTGAATTATTGTAAGCAAACTCTGCTTGTGCAAGGACTAAATCCAAACTTCTAGTCTTCTCTCCAACCAAACATCTTAGTGAATTCCCCAAACTCTTGTTTATTACCTTTGTTTATCCATCAGTCTATGGATGAAAAGTAGAACTAAACTTTAGATCTATCTTCAACTTCTTCCAAAGTGTCCTCCAAAAGTAACCAACAAACTTTGTATCCTTGTCTGAAACAATACTCCTAGGTAATCCATGCAATTTGACTACTTCTTTGGAAAATAAGTTTGCTACATGTATTGCATCTTTTGTCTTCTTACAAGGTATGAAATGTGTCATTTTAGAAAATCTATCCACCACCACAAATATATAATCATTGTAAACCTCTCTGTGTCTTTGACAAACCAAGTATGAAACCCATGTTGATATCCTCCCAAGGTCTCTCCCGAACTATCAAAGGTTAATACAATCCAACATTCTAACTACTCTCTTTTGCAACTTAACAAACTCTGCAACTCTCGACAAATTTCCTAACATCCTTATGAATTTGTGGCCAAAATTAATTCTCACTTACCAATTCTATAGTTTTATCAATTCCAGACTATCATGCCAATCCTCCACTATGTTTTTCTTTCACCAATATGTCCCTCATTGAAATCCAAGGTATACACAACTGATTCCCTCTAAAAAAATTATTCTCCTGAATGAAATACTCAAACCATTGACTCTTATCCTCCAAGACTGGTTCTTTACAAGATCTCCAAGGTTCTACAAAATCTGGGTCTTCCTCATACAAGTTCTTCAATTCATCAAGCCTAATACCTCCACTCTCATTCCTACCAGTAAAATCCTTCTCCTACTCAAAGCATCAGCGACTCTATTTGAATTTTCATTCCTATGTTTCAAAACAAAAGTATAACTCTACAAGAATTCCACCCATCTCATGTGTCTATGATTCAACTTACCTTGATTGTTCAAATACTGCAATGCTTGATGATCTATATACAACAAAAACTCCTTAGGCAACAACTAATGTCTCCAATTCTTCAAAGCTTGAACTATGGCATAAACTGTTGGTCATATATTGAATACCTCTTCCTTGCATCATTCAATTTCTCACTGAAATAAGCTACGAGTCTCCCTTCTTTACTCAATACTGCTCCAATTGCATTTCCACTTGCATCACATTCTACCTGAAATACCTTATTAAAGTCTGGTAAAGCCAAAACAGGCTACTCAGTCACCTTTTGCTTCAAGAACTCAAAACTCCGGTCTACTCTAGATGTCCACCGAAAATATTTCTTATCTTCTCTCCTTGTTTTTGTCATAGGACTGCAAATAAAACTGAAATTCCTAATGAACTTTTGGTAGAAACTAGCCAATCCATGAAATGATCTTACATATCCAATACTTTTCGGTGTAGGCCATTCAACAATTACTCTTACCTTCTTAGGATCCATCTCCAATCCATTCATAGATATCACAAAACCTAGATAAATCAACTCTTCCTCCATGAAAATACACTTCTTAATGTTTATCAACAACTTCTCTTCTTTCAAAATATGCAAAACTTGTCTTATATGCAACAAATGTTCTTCTCTAGTCTTACTAAAAATCAAGATGTCATCCAAATAGACAATCACAAAATTACCCAAGAATTTCTTCAATACCTCATTCATAACCCTCATGAAAGTACTCAGTGCATTTGTTAGTCAAAAAGGCATCACTAACCACTCATACAATCCTTCATTTGTGTTGAATGTTGTCTTCCACTCATCCCCTTCTTTGATTTTGATTTGATGATATCCACTCTTCAAATCTATCTTTGTAAAGTATTTAGCTCCACTCAGAAAATCCATAATGTCATCCATCCAGGGCAAAGGAAATATATACTTCACTATGATTTTCTTAATGGCTCTAGAGTTTGCACACATCCTCCATTCTCCATCCTTATTAGGTTCCAACACACTAGGTACTGCACAAGGACTTAATCTTTCTTTGATCAAACCCTTCCTCAATAATTCTTGCACTTTTCTATTCAATTCCTCATTCTCTACTAGTGTCATCTAGTGTGCTTCTTTATTAGGAAAACTATCTCTAGGAATTAGATCCATGCAATGACTAATACTCCTCACAAGTGGCAATCCATCAGGTACATTATTTGAAATGATAGCTTCGTATTCTACCAGAAACTCTTTTATCTCCTCTAGTTGTTCTTCTACATGCTTCAAGTCTTCAACCTTCTTAGGAACCAAGACATAACACATGTTCTCATGTATCAATCCATCCATAAATATCCTTCCATCAACCAAACAAATTCTAGCACTCGTACAAACATCAAATTTAGGAACATCCTCCAATGGAAACAAATTTTGCTTCATCCCATTAGAAATAATGGTATATATGTTCTTCTTTCCATAACGAATAGCCTGTCTATCATAGTACCAAGGCCTTCCCAAAAAAAAATGACATACATCCATAGGCATGATATCACACAAAAATTCATCATGATAATTTCCTATCCTCAATTTCACCAAACATTGTTCACTTACCAATATCTTATGCTCATCTTGAATCCATGCTATTTGATAGGGCTTCAAGTCTTTCAATCTTTCCAGCATAAATTTCGTCACCATTTCTTCAGAAACTAGGTTCTCGGAGCTTCTATTGCTAATAATCACTCTGCAACATTTACCAACTACCTTGCATCTGGTTCAAAACAAATTCTTTCTCTGCAACGGTTCCTTCTCCATCTCACTTTGACACAATACTCTTTTGTTCACCAACACTTCTCCTTCTTTTGGTTGATTAGATGATCCGACATGATCCTCTTCAGCAAAGGCTATTCTTCCACTTTTCTCTATCTTTCTTCTTGTCTCTCCTTGATTACATTGAAATTATCTGTCCTTCTAAACCACACTTATAAGAAGTTCCCTTGAATACTCTTTTCTCCTGTCCTTTATCACCTTTTCTATAACCCTCATTCTAGTAACGACCATATCCTCCTCTTCGGTAAGAGTTTCCATCATCTCTATAGTACGGATTATCATTCTTACTAACTTCCTTATCTTTATTCTGATCTACAAAAGATCCTCTTCCTCCTCCTATAAAAATTCTTCCTCTCTGAAATCTTCCACCTCTTCCTCTCTATCTCTCTTCATGTCGTTTATTCAGCTTATCTTTTTCTTTCAAGGAAAATTTATATGCCTCCACATTCAACAACTTAATCAAACTGATCTCATCTTGAATAGATGACCTCAAACCATTCACATATTTTTCTACTTGCTCAATCTCATCTTCTAAATGTTCGGATCTAATATTCAACTTGTAGAACTCCTCAATACACTCTGTCACACTTGACTCCCTCTGCTTCAAATTCTGCAACTTTCAGAACAAACTGATCTGATAGACTATAGGCATAAAAAATTTCTTTAACTTATTCACCATTTGATCCCATGATTTTATCTTCTCCTTTCCTCTTCTTTTCCTACCTTTCTGTAAATATTCTTACCAAAGGGATGCATTTCCTTTCAAATTTGTACAAGAAAAAATTACCTTCTTGTCTTCAGAGGTACCTTCAAAATCAAATTACTTTTCCATCTCTATTATCCAATCAAGCAATTCAATCAAATCCAACTTACCACTATAATCTAGTGGATTGAAATGTGGTTTAGTATTTATTCTGGTTAGGGCTCTTATGAAACTCTCTTCTCCTTGATCAAGGCTAGGTTGATCTTCTCTTTCCCTTTCTTCTTTCTCTTATAAATCTTCATCACTCACATCATCAACTGGTTGACCTCTCCTCTGGGTTGTTTCAACTGCTTCCATTGTAGCAACATCTCCTCTCAACATCTCCATTATAGTCGGGTCTACATTTTCACACACTCTATTTCCTCTACCATTTCTTCTTCCCACCATCTTTAAATAAGTCCTCTATAGCTACAAGTTGAATCCTCAATCCCCTACCCCACAAAAAAATTCAACAAGACTTCGCAAAATCTAACGATCTCTCATGGAACGAATCTCACTCTGATACCAATCTAGTGTAGTCATGGTAAGAGGGTCCTCAAAGACAACAATCTAGACCATGCAACAAGAGTTACACAATAGAATCCACATAGAATATGGAGGAAAATTCAAATTCAAAATTTTGTATTATCAGAAAATTCAATTACATACAGTCATCAACATCCGTGTTTACAAATTGGGATCACAGGCCTGATACAACATGCTCAAAATTATTGTATTCCTACATGCTCCTTAATGTGAGCTAAAATATTATAGATCAAATAATTTCTATCCTAATGATCTATTATAATGATTTATATCACATCCGCTATCGAGAATCATCCATGTTGGCCAAAGATCATTACAATCTCCAATGAAGGAAACATAACGTGCATGAAATAGGTCGGCCTTAAATTCAAATTTCTCCTCAGTAGGTGCATATGATGAAATTTCGACCTAAAATTAAGGTTGGGGACACTCCATCAGGCAATTCAAAACACCTCACAAGGATCTACAAGTTACAAGAAGGATTCACAAGAGATCAAATCATTCGTTAAGATCAAAACTGTTTCAGTGCTCTATTCTAGACACTGTCACTTAATCTCAAAGTGATAACTTGTTGGAAAAATATCCAATCATGTTGAAATATTGGAATTAGAAAAATTAACATGTCCACGATGAAAACATAGATCCATAGGGTTTGGTCAACAAATATGATGAAATACCAAATCTGCCAACTTGAACTGAACAAGAACAAAAATTGAATGAAAATATTTTTGGTTGATGCAGGATTGCAAAGAACCAATGGATGCTTCTGCATCACATGCCAAATTCAATAGCCTAAGGGAAGTCCCTTTCTGTATTATGAAGTGAAAATCCAGTAACACATACAAATTGGAAGACATGAACAAGAATGCTTTGGGGATACTAGTGAACGATATTTACCTAAAATTATTTAATGAAATCTCGCAGTTCTAAATTTTTTTACTTTATGTACCATATATAAAAGTTTTGTAAATAAGCGATTTTTGCAAATAATATAGAGTAGGAAAAAGCGATATTATATTATAGAAAATATTTACATATAGCACAGGCACTAAGGCCAAAAATTTGAGCGTTGAGATTAAATTTTCTTGATTCTTCAAACAAGCTAGGAAGAGGCTTTTCATCATTACATACAAAATGGAGGTGGTACAAAAAAACATAAACACTCAACCTCTAGAATTACAACACCAAAAAGGGGAAATTATCATCACCACACAACCAATAGTAGGGTTCTCATCACATGAGCACATGGCCACTAACCATACCTCAATCCTCTACTTTAAGTGAATAAAATAGGTCTCGAAAGGAAGTGATCTTAACATGATAGACCGGCTCGACATTGTGAATCCCCAACAGGTAGTGAGTTGTAGGTCGTGCATGTTTCCGATGTTGCTATAGGTTCATGGCTTAGAAGTTTGTAAGAAAAGGTAACCACGACACCAGTTCTAATTTATCCACATGGTGCTTGATATCCATAGTAGTTGGAATACCTAGGCCTAAGATTGCAATGTGAACAACCTTGTCAAGACCAATTAGAAGTGCCTCAGAAAAAATTTCTCAGTAGAGCTTGAGAATCCATGGATTTAGGATGTCCAAATGTAGTAAGGAGGTCATGAACCGAGAGATAATGTTGGTGTTGCACAATGGTTGGTTCAGGTCCTTCACATAATCATGGCCCAACACCAACTTGAAAGAAATAATGGATAGGTCATCCTTTGTCCTAAGCAGGTGCTTAGTGCAATGCTCAACTATTTCTCCCACAAAGGAGCCTTACAACTTCCAGCTCCATAGCCGAATGGGAGTACCTAGGCTAGTCATATTGAAGCAGGAACACTTAGCGATTTTAAAAAGTATACACAACAAGAAGCATGAAAAATAAAAGCGAGCTTAATGACTATTTTTGAAAGTTTGGCATACTATTTCTAGAAAAATGAGAACCAAGAATGGCCAACAAATAGAAAAAACTTCCTGACAAATGACAATGAAAAACACAAGTAAGTAACAAAGCGTTAAGAAGGAAATCATATAGAAGGATTTTGCAAACTATGAAGAATTAATTTGAGTGATGGAAATTAATGACAATGTGTACATCCTATCGCCATGTGTTCATCACCTCCATAAACACCATCCAACTCAGTTATGTGAAAAGACCATTCTAATGTCATATCCTACTTATTAATTATAGATGTCTTGTCTAATTAAAATCCAACTTTCCTAGGCCATCGTTCCCTAAAGACAACATAAGGAGTGTACTATTTCCATTACCATGGTGAAGATAACACTTTCAAGGGATAAAAATGTATAATCCACATGTATTTCTTTGTTGGCAGTGATTGAAAAGAAATGAATGATGATAGAGCATTTACTCTGTGAATGGTTACTATTGATGTAGAATATTGCATATAGCAGCAGTCTCATGGTAAACTTAGCTATTGGGGGACATTGTGCGCTAGCTAAGTGACCTTTGGGGTTTTACTAAAGCTAGATCTTCATTTAATGGGGGTATTATAAGTTTAGAAATATAGCAAAAATATGCAATCTACACTACAGGCAATGCACCAAAATCTTAGACAAATTCACCAGAGCAGAGTGTAGAATGCAAAGGCCTGAACCACTAAATTGTTGTTCATTAAGTAATTTTCTCAAAAGCACTTGAAACATAACAAAAACCCTCTAATTTTCATAACATGATCTAGCATAACTTTAGCCAAACACAAAGGATTCAAGAAAACATGATTTGTATTTATTAAGCCATGAAAATCATGAAAGCTGAAGAATAGGCATTCATACAATATAAGAAGATGATGACACAGACCAATAGTCTCACTAAATACATGAATAACCAGAAAGGCCAAATTTATTTGGCACAGTCTGGGGTCTTCAAATTGAATTAAACTATTACAAATGCCTTCTTCCCAGTGCTTGAAACTTTTTATAACTTAACCAACAAAAAAGAAGAAAAGAAAAGGGCTGCATAAATAAGCCAGCCCACCGCCTGAACGATCACCAAGCCGAACAAGTGTGAACCAACCTCGACACCTCAAATCATCTCAAACCGCCACAACAAATATCAAACATCCAGGAGCATGCCAGCAAAGCCATGACAAAGAACCGAAAACCACGTAGTAGTAGAAAAGGACATGCGATGCCACAAAAGAAAACATGGCTGCTTGTGAGTACAAAAAGGTCCAGCAGCATCTCCAAGGTAATCGACATAATAACAACTGCCATGTGTCGCGCAGATGGGGCTCAGCAAAAAGATGGAGACGCCCAATGAAAAGCTCCGAGAGGGAGCCATGTGGGGCGGGCTGAGCAAAGGAAAGTACAAGGTGGGCCCAGTTTAGAAAGTGACCAAAGACAACCATGTGGCATGCAGATGGAGACCGACAGAAAGCGAAGCGATATAAAATAAGAAAGCTTCATGAGGCAGCCACGTGGGGCGCTCTGAGGACAGTGAGCATTTGTGAAGGAAGGCACAACCGCAAAGGTAAAAAATAAAACCGCAAAGCCTTGGTAGTTTTTGTTGAATAGTTTGTCAACTCACAGGGGTATTTCGCTCGTGAAATGAAGAACCCCATAAATGTTGGTTCAACATCCCAAAAATGCTCACAACCTCAAGAGGGTGGCTTGTAGACTAGTCTAGACTTCATTCGATGTTGTGGAGAGAGCTCGCAGATATTCATGAGCCAACCTTAGATCGATAATGTCCTCAAAAGGCAATCTACCTGATACCTTAGTTTCCAATTCCAGCCGAAAGAAAAGCTGAGCCAACTGAGATTGATCAAAAGATTGGAAAATAGAAAGGTCCTGCTTTTTCTCCTCGATCCTAGCAACAATGTGTTCCATGCCCGCTACCACCTAATCTACAATGAAGGGCGAAGGGAGGCCTCTCTGAGTTAAGTTGGAAAATTTCGCCTGCATGTCACTGGTAATCTGGTTCAACTTGGCTCTGCATTCTGCCACTTGTTGAACAACCTCACAGATAGAGATGAGGATGCTTATGCCCATGACCACCATTGTTCGGTCTTCAATGCCCATGGCAATCAAAGCTTCATCGTAAGTTGTATATAACTTACACAATAAAATCCTAGCCTCCAAAACCTTTTCAGAAGTTACCTCCTGAATTTGTTGTATTGTTTCACTCACTATCCCGCAAAGGCTAGCCACTTGCACCATAAATTTTAGGGTGGGCTGCAGAGTAAAGCAAAATTCCTTCACCTTGTCCCAGTATGATGCATACAACTGCTTATTAATCTCCAATGAGCTGATCTGGGGCGCAAGAGGTTGGGTCCTTAGGGTAGCTATTTCTGCTTCTCTGCTGCTCAAATTTGCCTTTAGCTCCAACAAATTTCTATCTAATGTGGACACCTGCTCCTTCAGGGTGGAAACTTCTTTTTCTTTTTCTTCTAGTGCTAATTAGGCCCTCTTTGCTTTTTGAGTTTCCAACTCCAAATTGGCATTCATTTCATTAATTTCAGCATCCGTGCTCCGTCAGAGCTCCTTCATTCCTTCGCTTAGCTGCTCAGATGCAGCGCTGAGTTTTTCTTCACTTGTTCGATTCAGGTCAACCTCCTTTTGGAGAGTTGGAATGATCTCCATGCTCATATTTTGAAGATCCTTTATTTGACCCTCGAAGACACTCCTCTCCTTCTCCAGATGCTTTATTTCGTTCTCCTAGGCTTTAAACTTGTTTACCCAGATGTCGACCTTGCCCTTGAGCTCCGTTATCTGATCATCCTTTTTCTTCGCCTAGTGATTAAGCTTGAGGTAATCAGTGGTCACTATTTTCTGGGTCTCCTCCATTAACTCAACCTTATCTCATGGGTGGGCCTACTGCAAGTCTAGCCCTATAGCATTTACAAAGTAATCACTATGCAACATTTCCCCTACCAATTTAATCACGTTGGGAGTGATTTTTACAAACACCAAATAATTTTGAATTTCATTGAATACAGTTCACAAGAGGGGCTTTGCTTGCCTAGTTGTGTCCTTTTGTCTTCTTTTATTGATATGGTTGGCTCGGGCATTCTTATTTGCATCCACCTAGAAAAAATATTCCTTAGTAGGGATGCCCAGGCCACTAGCAAAAGGGAACTCATGTGGGATGGCCAGCGGGAAAGACAACATACACGATGCATCATAAGTCTTGTGAGGTCTCATTATAATGGGCAAGGATAATGGTGGAATGAACTGGCCACTTAAAGGGGATGATAATGTGGTGTAGGGGAAGGCTGGAGATGCACCAACTACAGGGCTGGGCCTTGGAGATAAGAATTGGTAGCCCACGGGCCCAGTACTTACCCCAAATTGTGTTTCGGGCAAGGGATGGAAAGCGGAGGATGAAAGTGGGAAACCAGGAGGGGTAAGGCTTGACTGCTCAGGATGTCCAACGATAGAGAAAATTGGTGTAGATGATAAAGCTGGGGAAAATGAAGAAGAGACCAGAGACATGGTAGAGAGAGAAGAGTGAGAAAATAATACCTAAGGCTTGTGAGGAGCTGCAGATGATTCAACCGCTTCCTCCGTTGGTCGCTCCTCTTCTCCACCGGACTCTTTGGTTCGTTGTCGGTTTTCCTCTAGAGAAACATCAAGGTCAACAATGACCCGCCTCCAACCACTGATAGTGCTTACTTGCTTCCTTGTTGATTTAGAGGAGTTGGATGGCTCTGATGTTTGTGTGTGTCAATCCTCCTATTGTGGAGGCTGTTTACTTGTATCCTTCTCATGCATTAGATTTTCAACAACGACAGGGGGTTCTGAGCTACTTCCTCCCTAAGCTCTATTGCAATCTCCTCCTTTCTATAATGTTGCATGGATGTTGAAGGGTTTGGGGACCTTTCTATGTCCAGACGTTCCCTCTCCCAGATATCATCAAATCTTTCATCAAGGGCCACCTGCTTGTAAAGTTTGGTGGTTGCCAAAGTCTCCTACCGATATCTCCAGAAGTCCCGAATCGCTCATTCTCAGTAGGAAAATATTCAAGGCCTACATATAAACTTAAATTTCCCTCTTCAACAATTCGTTGAGTGTCCCAGAATGGCCAAGGTTGATGTTGGATTTTGATGCCAACCCCAAACAAATCATTTATGGGGTTATATTGCCATGCATCACCTATCAAAACCAACCCAAGGTGACCGAACTTTGAAAGAAAAATCTCTGAAGTGTCAATCTTAATAGTCCTTTTCTTGATCAGCGACATAGAACCAAACATGACTAGCAGTAGCAAATAGGTGGTTAAATGCTTTCCTCCCTAGTAATCATTATCAACAGTACATAGTTGCCTCATTGCTTCAAGAGCCAACACTCTGTCAGAAAGAAAACGAGGGAGACGAAAAGGCTCCCGGGTGAAACCTCACATGTGGAGTATGGTGAAATCCATGGCGAAGAACCAATCATAAGGTGGTACAAGCTTTCCCAACTAGGAATTCTGTTAGGGTGATATGCGCACAGAAATACTGATGCCAACTCCATCTAAAGCCCGCAGAGTTGGGGCTAAGAATAAATCTAAAAATGCATAGTAATCAAAGGTTTTCGACATGATAGGAGTCCATGTCGAAACTGACTTTCTCAAGCCCCCTTTGTCAAAAATAGCCAGGGACATAAATGTCAAAAAGTAATCTAGATTCTAGTGTAATATCAAGTAGGCTAGGAAAGAGGAATACCTGAACCTAGAACTAGCCTGGAATTCCTGCAGCTGCTACCAAATCCCATCACTAATAACTCTCACAAAATCCAGAAGTGGGGCCACATGATTTTTCTTCAACATAAAGCTAAGACACATTTGGAACTCGAAGACATGCTTGTCTGTATCTAGAAAAACCAACAACATGGAAACGCCAGTAAGGCTAGTCTACAAGAAGACTCAAGCTGCCTTCTTAGGCAAAATTAGATGCAGGTGCTTAAAGTGCATGACAAGTGTGAAGAACCTATTGTATGTGAAGGAAATTAAGTGGGTCCTGGGGAAAGATTGTGTGGAGTATGAGGAGCAGTACTAGGTGAACACTAGCATCTGCTCCCATTTCGTCGCCTCGCTATTGGATATCAACGTTTCCAAGCACAAGATTCTAAAGCTGACGAAGCGAGTTTTCCCACGGTGCTACCTCAGAAGCGTGGAGCAGATTGTGCACACAACTCAATTTGATCATGGGATCCCCTTGGTTCACAACATTCACCTGCTGCAACTACATGGAGGACCTATTCCAACTAGGCCCTTCCTCTTCAGCTTTGAACTTGAAACCTACGAAGAACACCGCTCCAGGGTTCGTGTCGGCTGTTACTTCCTTATGCGGATTCATCATATTGAACCGTACTGGAACACGCAATGGTACAAGGACTTTGAGAGGACAGTGTTTCCTCATCTCGTGTCGCCTGTTGCTAAAGTTACTGGTCCCTCCCACTAATCTGAGAATGAAAATGATCTCCAATTTTTCTTTTTCACTTTCAAGGTCTGCTTCATAGCGGACCTATGTAAATATCAATACAGCGCCATTGGCCTCTATCTTATATAATGTAAATTTTTGGGCAATATATATATATATAATATATGTTTTTTCAAAAATCTTGGCTCATTTACAATTTTCTTTCAATTCCTTGCACTATTGTTGTAATTCGAAGCACTCAGAATACCCCAAAACTTAAAGCAGGAAAAAATTAATTACATATTTACAATTTATGAAGCCATCACATAGACAAGATCAATCAAATTTTTTAAAGATGTATTCCATTAACTGGAATACTTAGGGCATTACCTTCTTTCTCTTCCAACTCGAAAGAGTTGAACTATTTACACTGGGTAATTTTGAAAAGGACCTTCCTAGAGGCTATCGAATTTTCTGTGCTGGCCAGGTTTTGCTCCACACTCATTGAAATTGAGCACCAAATCCATGAATTGTCAATCCGATGCCCTTTTGTCAAACCATTTCTTAACCACATGCTGGCGGCTGTTCATCACCTCAAGGGTGTGCTCTCTTTTTTCTTGTACCTCGAGTAACTCAGAAAACCTCACCTCCATTGCTCTGTTTTGTTCAATTTCTAGAGATTTAAGCAACTGCGGGGCAAGAATTTTCGTGGCAATAGGCAATAATGCCTCCTTCCCATACACCATCTCATAAGGAGATGTCTTCAGTATCCGTTTGGGCGTGATTCAGTCTGCCCACAACGCTGTCTCAAGATTCTGATGTCATTCTTTCAAATGTTTTGAGCCTATCTTCTTTAATAACCTTATGAGGTTTTTGTTTGTAGACTCTGCGAGGTTGTTCCCCTGGGGGTAGTAGTTAGAAGAGGTTTTTAGGAAAACCCCATATTTTAATGCGAACTGGCTCATCTTCAAGCTGAGGAATGCTTTAGCATTATCGGAGATGATTGTTTTGGGCAGGCCAAATCTAGCTACCAACTCCTCAAGGAAGTTAACAATCTCCACTTCTGTTGCATTTTTCAAAGGCACTGCTTCTTCCCATCTAGTGAAGTAGTTTGTAGTTGTCAATATCCATTTGTGCCTGGTTGAAGAGAATGGGTCAATCATCCCAATGAAATCTAAACCCCATTGAGCAAAAGACTCTTCTACTACTATAGGCCTTAATGGCATAGCAACATTCTTTCTCTTTCTGACATAAAACTGACATTCACTGCAAGACTTAATCAGTGAAAATGCATCATTGAAAAGTGTTGGCCAAAAATAACCAACACATATAATTTTAATTGTCGTGGTCCTTGCAGAAAAATGTCCTCCAGCTGGGCTATTGTGGTATTGATCCAAAATTCTCTTGGCTTGCTCCTCATTTACACACCTTAGTAGAATGCCATTAAAATTTCTTTTAAACAAGACGCCCTCCAGGAGAACATAATTCATATTTTGTAAATGATAGAAATGCCTTTTAAAAGAAGGTAGATTAATCAGATACATTTCCGTCTGCATGAAGTTTATTCTATCCTCAAGCTAGTCACCCTGGGAAGTTTCTTCGTTCATAAACACAGGTTCCAAAGCCTCAAGCACTGTCACTATTTCATTGTTTTCCATGATTTATTCACATAGTCCCTTTCCTTTGATAGGTCTGACTTCAATATCATACTCCAGGATCTTTGTGATCCAATTAGCTCTCTTTTCTATGATTTCTCCCTCCATGATATACTCTCGCACACTAGGGTGTGGTACACAAACAATCACCTTGTTATATGATATCAAATGTCAGAACTTCTTAAGCCCTTTAACAATGGAAAAGGCCTGCTTTTCTATAAAGTTGTATTTTACTTCGCATTCTTTCAAAGTTCATGAATAGAAAGCACAAAGGGACTCCCTCTTATCTTCATCATCCTTTTGCATAAGTATTGTGGCAATACTATTGCCATCACCAAAAATGTACATAATCAAACCTTTTGATAGGTTAGGATTTACCAACACAGGGGCAGAAGAAATGGCCTCCTTAATAAAGCTTCAAAGCTTTTTTGGCTTCCACCGTCCATTTGAAAATCTAGTCCTTCTTTAGCATTAAGGTAATAGGCCGAATAATACCTGCAAAATCTACAATAAACCGGCTAATGAAGTTGACCTTTCTTAGAAATGACTGCACTCCCTTCTTGTTGATAGGTAACGGAAGTTCCCAGATCGCATCAACTCTTTCTAGAAAAATGGCAATGCCTTCCTTAGAGACAACATATCCCAATAGCTTCCCCTAGGGAACTCCAAACACACATTTCTTCGAATTTAAAGAAATCCTGAATTCCCGGCACTTCTGGAAGACAAGCTCCAAATGATCAAAATGATCATTAGGAGACTTTGAAAATACTATCAAATCATCTAGATAGATGAGTATAATTTTGTGGATCAAATACTTAAAGGAAATATCCATGGCTCTATGAAAAGTGGCTCTGGCATTCAAGAGTCAAAAAGGCATCTTGGCATATGCATAAGTTCCCCACTTGGTGGTGAACATTGTTTTGTGTTGGTCTTTTCCTTTACCCAAATCTGGTTGTAGCCCGAAAAACCATCCAACATTGAAAACATTTCAGAGGTAGCAATGGTTTGCAATATTACCTCCATTGAAGGTAGAGGGTAATGATCCTTTAAGGATGCTCTATTCAAGTCTCGAAAGTCTACGCATAGGCATATGTCTCCATTTTTCTTTTGGACTGCCACCAGGTTTGACACCCACGTGTTGTGCTTGATCAGAAACACTATTCGGGATGCGATCAATTTATTTAGCTCCTATGACATGAGAGACTCTATCTTTGGGTTCACAGGTCTCTACCTTTGACAAACTGGCTTCGCCCCTTCTGACAACTCAATTGTATGCTCGATGTTCTTAGGATCATATCCTTTAAGATCATCATAGCACCAGGCTACTACACTCAGATATTCTTCACAAAAATGCCTTAGTCTATCCTTATTCTTCTGAAAATATTCTTTCCCAACTTTAAGCTTTTTGTCTTCTCTGATGTGCAAATCGATGTAATCACCCTTGTTAGCCACGAGCTACCTTTTGTCTCTTGTTACATCTTCAGAATCAAACAAACTCTCCAGAGTGACTAGGCCTCTCAGAACCTTCGGTGATCTTTGGTTGCAGCTGATTAGCAAATTCCCTAGAAAACTGGAGAAATGACTCAATATGATTGTTAACACTTGCCAATCTTGATTGTTAACTGGAACAACGGGTCTTACAATTACCCTCACTACATGCCTATTTTTAAATAATTCAGAGGCTGGCTCAAACTAAGCTCCAATGGTCACCATTCTGTCGACTTTGGAGTTCTTCTCCCTCGATATAGATTGAATGTTGAATGCCTCAAAGTTGTCGATTAGGTCCTATACTCTAGGTCGGCAGGATCACATATGGATGTTCTTTGCAGCAGAAATTCCATGGATTTGGTCAACCTCCAACTCCAAATCTCCAAACACACTTATATGCTTTGCACCCATTTGTTCCACTAGGCTTAAACCATGTTCAAGACCTGCATATTCTGCTTCATTGTTTGAGCATGCGAACTAGAAGCGATATGATCTCAAGGTCTTTTCCTCGGAAGGGGATATCAAAAAAATTCCCGCTCCAGCTCCCACTCTACATCTTCCGCCATCAAAGTACAAAGTCCATATTTCTGAATATTGTTCACCTCCAGGCTCCTTAGTAACTTTGGGCATAATATGCCCTTCTTTATGTATAACATAGGTTCTAAGGCTAGTTGCATGGTAATTCCCGAAAGGGTCTCTATCAATAAACTCTTTCAAAAAATTGTCTTCGTCTTCTATCCGGGAGCTAGTAGCCTCTTCTTCTTCTAGAAATTCCACATTGAACCTCTCTTCTTGAGTGATTGAAGTGTCTATTGCTTCAAATTTGAGCAGGGCCTCGTCCACAACATGTTCAGAATGAAAAGTTTTTGACAATAATTTCATCTTGGCTCCATGTTTGGTCCTTAAAATCAGGTGTAAACTCTCGAGACAAACAAATCCCAAATAGAGGAGGAATATCTATGAGTACAGTATCCTGATTTACAATGATACTAGGGAAGGAAAACAAAGTCATAGATAATCCCTTGATTACCCCAATGGCATCAACCTTATTTCCATCTAGTTGCATGACTCCTTTGTTCAGAGGCTCATATTTTAAACCCAAAGCATCAGCTACTTTCTTTGGCATGATAGTGGTGCTAGCACCAGAGTTGATCATATAGTTATGTAATAGCTTGTCGCCAATAATAAGTGTTAGAAAGAAAGGCTTAGGTTTAGGCTTAATTTCTTTTCCAGACTCGAGCTTCTCCTCCGGTTGAATTGTCAATAATTTATCCACGTTCGTCCTAGATATCTTTTCTTCATTGGAACGGCTAGGCCCCTTCACATCTTCCTCTACTGGCAATGCCTTTTGTAAAATCCCCTTCTGCTCTGGAATAGCCAGGACATCCCACAAAGAGGCATTGGTAGAAGAATTTTTTAGTTGTTCCACCACGTTGAACTATGTTCTGGACTGGTGGGCCATGGTTGTTTGCTCTTTAGGCTTCACAATTGGTGCAGGCCTTGCGGCTGGTATATCCAGCAGTTTGGCAATGACAAGGGTGATCATATGATCCTTTGACTTTGAAGGAAGCGGATCTAGAGAACTAGGAATAGGCACCTTAGACTGTTGTGGGACTACTGACGGGCCTACTGATGGACTAGGCATTGGCTGGGATGAAACATTAGCTGGTGGAGATATAAATTCTCCAGTGAACCTCCGCTTAGAATGCATGTTGTAGTCAGATTGCACTCGGGGCACTTTATCAATAGGGATGTCATTCAGAAATGTTGACTCCTCTCCCTCCATCCAAGAAAAGAGGGCCTAGTCCAGAACTATGTCTGACTCTTGCTAGATGGACATCCCTTGCATTTGAGCAACTAGGACAAAATTGTTCATTTATTGAGAAGCATAAGACTGATTGGAGGAATCAGGTACATTACCTTGGCTACACTGTTCTACAATCTTTTGTTGCAAATTTCCCCGTGGACAATTTTGAGGCATGTGTGCATCATTACAAGGGAAACACCATGAATTGGCATCTTCGACTAAGTTTTTATGTCTGAATACGAGCTCCTTATTTAAACTAGGATGGATGGTCTGCATTGACAGAGTTACCAGAACTATCTAGCTACTCAGCTGAGCCTGATTAATTCCATGCGATCTATCTTACCACTGGTTTTGTTGATACGGAGCTTTTTCGCTTTGATAATTCTGGTATGCCAACTTTTGATAGCTATATTTATGCCACTTCATGGTAGTTAATTCATTAGTCATGGCCC
Source organism: Sequoiadendron giganteum (assembly GCA_007115665.2). Lineage (NCBI taxonomy): Eukaryota > Viridiplantae > Streptophyta > Pinopsida > Cupressales > Cupressaceae > Sequoiadendron > Sequoiadendron giganteum. The sequence continues at coordinate 61,382,207 of CM021101.1, read as the reverse complement.
ACATCTATTCTCTCATCTTGTTCATCTCATCCATCAGGGGGTTAGGCACTGGGGAAACACTCGGAGGTGCATTTGGAGTTGTTCCGGGATACACATACATAGATTGGGGGGGGGTTGCAGGTGTGCTATTCAAAGGAACTTTAGCTTCTAGGGCATTGCACTTAGGGAAGAATGACATGATGGGCCTTGGTGCCAACTTCCCAAAAACAATCAAGTTATTTTCTGTAGTGACAACCAAAGTGTAAGCATTAGGTAGAGTTGCTCTGCCAAGAGCCTGAAGCATCATGGAGATATCAGTATTGATCCACTTTAGGTAAAACATAAATGCCAGATCTGGAGGTGGTTGGCTACCAACAAGCACTCTCTGCTAGGTTAAATGAAAATGTGCATTGAAATCAGGAAGAGCTTCATGGGGAGCTTGCTTTATACTGGCCAGTTGATGATATAGTGATGATTTATCACTAGCATTTGAAAATCTTTCATAGAACGGAGTTCCGAGCTGGTCCCAAGTATCAATAGTATTAGCCTCAAGAGTCCTATACTAGTTCAACGCCTTTCCTCAGAAAGAAGTAGCAAGCAACTTGACGGCTACATTTTCATTAGATATGCCATCCATTAGACATACGTCTGCACATCTTGCAGGTGTTATATTTGTGTCTTTGACTCATCCCCAAAATACTTAGGGATAGCTTTTAGAGCAGAAGCAAGGATTGGGGCCCATAGTATAGGAGGCATAGGTGCAACCAAAAGACTGTTAGCATCTCAGGCTACATAATTTCTAGGGGCCATAAGCACAAGAGTAATGGGTGACTAAGGAGAAGGAGGTGAAGGGCTACCTTGACGGCCTCTTGTGTGCACAAAAACTAACAGTGGTATGAGCTGGCCAGGGACTCTTGTAGTCTATGACCTAGTTATAGGCTAATGGCTCATACACACTTATAAAACTAGATGAACATGCTAGTTCATCGTCCCATCGAGCATGCCAGAAAAAGAACTATAGACGCAAAAAAATTCATGTAGCAGCAGTCTCATGGGAAACTTAGCTATTGGGGGACATTATGCTCTAGCTAAGTGACCTCTGAGTTTTTACTGAAGCTGAATCTTCATTTAATGTGGGGAGTATAAGTTTAGAAAGATAGCAAAAATATGAAATCTACACTACAGGCAATGTGCCAAAATCTTAGACAAATTCACCAAAGCATAGTGCAGAATGCAAAGGCCTGAACCACTAAATTGTTGTTCATTAAGTAATTTTCTCAATAGCACTTGAAACATAACAAACACCCTCTAATTTTCATAACATGATCTAGCATAACTTTAGCCAAACATAGAGGTGTCAAGAAAACATGATCTGTATTTATTAAGCCATGAAAATCATGAAAGCTGAAGAATAGGCATTCATACAATATAAGAAGATGATGACACATACCAATAGTCTCACTAAATACATGAATAAACAGAAAGGACAAATTTATTTGGCACAGTTTGGGGTCTTCAAATTGAATTAAACTATTATAAAGGCCTTCTTCCTAGTGCTCAAGAGTTTTTACATCTTAACCAACAAAAAAGAAGAAAAGAAAAGGGCCGAATAAATAAGCCAGCCCACCACTTGAATGATCACCAAGTAGGAAAAGCATGAACCAACCTCGACACCTTAGATCATCTCAAACCACCACAACAAATATCAAATTTCTAGGAGCATGCCAGCAAATCCACAATAGAGAATCAAAAACCATGCAGCAGCAAAAAAGGACATGCGATGCCACAAAAGAAAACGTGGCCACTCTCGAGTACAAAAAGGTCCAGCAGCATCTCCAAGGTAACTAGCACAACAACAACCGCCACGTGTCATGCAGGCGGGGCTCAAAAAAAAATGGAGAGATGCCCAATGAAAACCTCCGAGAGGGAACCACGTGGGGCAGGTCGAGCGAAGGAAAGTACAAGGTGGGCCCAGTTTGGAAAGCGGCCAGAGACAGCCACGTGGCACACAGATGGAGACCGGTAGAAAGTGAAGTGATATAAAAGCATAAAGCTTCGTGAGGTAGCCACATGGGATGCTTCGAGGGAAGTGAGCATTTTTAAAGGAAGGCGCAACCGCAAAGGTAAAAAATAAAACTACAAAGGCTTGGTAGTTTTTGTTGAACATTTATGAAGTGAATGAACCAAAATCATAGAAATGGTTCAAGCTTCATCTTTCCACTAGACTATAGAACTTAGATTCACTAAACTAGGCTACGTCAACATTTTCAAAAAAGTCTCCTATGCTAATGCAGCAATGTCGGAGGAAAGAAGCTTTCCTCATATCGAAACCATCAAGGAAGGACAACATATTGATCCAAAGGAGGTCAAATATTTTATGGACAATATCTATGACCCTAAGCTACATCTAAACCCTAAAGGTCTTTGTAAAGGGGTGTTATAGATAATGCTCATCTAGGGTAGGAATAAAGCTTCATAGCAAGGCTTTGGTACTATGGGTTGTCACACTACATGCTACCTTACACATACCCCTATCTAGAACTTGATGATATATGTGCAAAAAAAATTGATGTAAACATTGGAATCATCAACAACAAAAATATATAGGTCACCATCAATGTGGCAACCATTTAGGACATGCTTTGCATCCCCGATGAAACATAAGCCACCTATTTCTCATGAGGAAAAATGACCAAGTTCTAGGAGAAAAGACAAATGAAGTTGCAATTTTATAAGGATGAAAAAGGTCACAAACCTAAAGATTGGAGAAATCATTTTTTCTCTAGCATTAAGGGCATTACTTCAGACCTATAGGCTATCTTTGAAATGTTGGATTTCATGTACAATTTCGATAAGGATGATAGGGTCTAGGATTTCTAGCCAGGTCTAGCCTTCATGCTTTAAAATGGAAAGATACAAAAAGAACTTGAATTTATAGAGGCAATTGTAGGCAAAATTCTCCAATAGTTAAGCAAATATGACTATGCTTTCAAATTTATGTATTCCTCTATTCTGGCCCATTTGAATCTCCATCAAAACCCCAATTTCTTTAAGACCCTTTTCCCCCTCATTATTTATGATGTGTCAAGATTAGTCAAGCTTATTTTGACTTAGACCCATGTGATTTCTAGCACATGGGATTATTATGAATTTGTTGAATACTTCTCGCACCTTATAATTTTGAACTTGTCTGAATTACCTTTGTGTAGATTCTCCTTGAGGGAATGAAATGGATGAGAAATCACTGGCCCCCACTGGATTATTTCATAGGCATTGATTTAAATTTCATTAGATGCCATTGATTCATAGGAGAACCTTTTAGGTTATCCAAGTATGTCACAACTCGAACCCTCATCACCAAGGTATGCCAATAGTTGTCAATTTTCGACTATGCTTATGGCACCAAGAAACATAAGAAAGTGTTGCACGTGATCCTGCTCAATTTTGGAGAAGGCTAGGTAACCCTATTGAAAAGGGTGGAGAAGAATGTATTGAGTAGAAAGTTGTCCTATCTCACCCTAGTCCTCATTTATGATAAATGGAAATACAATCTTGATGCTTGTATCTATCATTAAAGCATGATTCAAGGTCATATTGGGAGGAATGGAGGAACCCAAAATGGTAGAACCTCAACTGTTATGTTGAGTTGTCCTTCATAGAATTTGTGTGCCATGTTTGGCTTAAGTTCTACCCTTATGTTGTAGAGTACTGACAAAGGCTCGAAATGAGCCAATCCCTTAAAACACAACATAAAAATTTGGGATGGTCAAAAAGAAAAATGACCAATTTTTGGAGATATCAGCAAGAGATCAAACAACCAAGACCAAATTTATGAAGAGGTTCCAACTGATCTAGAGTTCAACTATATCTATGAATGTGAGACCAAATCTGACACAGATTAGGGTTCTGATCAGGAGTCTGGACAAGAGCTCACACAAAGTTCTAAACCATTGCCTTAAGTGACAAAGAAAGGAAAAAGAAAAGAAAAGGCATCCCAACATAAGGAACCACAAGTATTCTACTAAGAGCAAAGAGAACTTGATGATCCAAAGGAATGAATCTGGTAGGTTAGGAAACACAAGGTTTGACATGATTGGTAGTGGAAGGATTTAGAGCTTCAAGAAAACATTCTCCGAAGAGGAGAATAATCCAAGACTTGGGTAGATAGGAGGAGGAAGAAGTAAGCTATGTTTCGAAAGTGTTGGAAGCTCTTGTCACCTAAGTAAGTTTTCAACTCGCTATTCTTTCTTCCTCTACTTCTTTGGTAGCTACTTGTGCTCCACCCCACAAGGAAAATGTTTCTCTAACCGGTTCTGACATACTTATCCTAGAAAGGCCTCCCACTGTATTGGTCAATGAAACCCCTCTCAGAACCCCATGTGGGGAGTACACATCTTTTGTTGCGACCATTTTTTATACTTTGATCAAACTATCAAAGGCATAGATTACACACAGATCCATAGATGATGCAAGTCTCATTTCCTTTACCTACCTCTGGGTATATGACACTGTTTCCACAGATTGATCCCTCTACTCCCATGCATCCTCCTTTTTCCGCACAAGATTCCATGGAATCAAACCATTCTCATCGATTACATTCCCTTTTGCTTCTCCCCAAACTCAGTCAGTCAGAAACATGCTTATCACCACCCTCTATGCCTTCCCACCTAGTGTTGCTATCACATCACAAAACTTTTGGACCCAGGTGGAATTGACTAAGTAGGCCCAATGAGAAAGAAAATGGAAACAACAAATGAAGGCAATGACAAATCTAGCTACCCAAGGGATGGAGACCTATTTTGACTCAGAGTGGAATGATTTTCTTATTTAAACCATGAGTCGTGGGTGTCAAAGCCAAAGGGGAAAATGTAGTAGGGTAAAAGCACAAAGTTGTGTCACACTTTATAAAGGAAACAACCAATGTTGATCCAACTTTTAAACTTGAATCACTAAAAAGTAGCATATATGTTTTGAATTTTTAAATGATGTAAACTAGTAAAATATGTATTTTTTACTATATTTTATTTTTGTATTTTTTATAAGAAATTAAAAAATTATTTTAAACTAGTTTTACATAAATTAACACTATAATTTAGTTGTTGATAAAATTCTGAAAAATGAAGTTGCACGGGACGTCAAACTTTTTATAGTAAATTTTATTTTTTTTCTGTCAATTTTTTTGTGTGTATTTATAACTTGAAAATTTAGTGCATGGATATATTTTTTTCCAGTTTTGATAAATATATATTTGTATATAAGTATTAAAATGTGCATGAATAAAAAATAATTGTTTATATCGGATGTCAACATTCATATTAAATGTTTATCTAAAATGGAAAAAAAATATACCATCTTGAAATAGATCTTTTATCTAGTGCATCATATTTTTTCAAAAAAATTTTAATAAGTTTTATTATTTTTTCATGGCATGGTAATCAACCTAATATTTTTTGCTGATAACCTACTTTTAGTATATATAAAAATAAAAATAATAATAATTATTAAATTATTAAAATAAATATATTTTTGAAAAATACACTTATGGATCTACAAAAGGGTATTTTTATATTTTTAAAAAAATGTTATTTACATGAGGAGTTATTTAAACTTCAATTTTTTCAAATAATTTTTTTTTTCGGTAAGTTGGACTAAAAGTGGTTCTCCATATATTTTTAGCCAACAATTTGAGTTGAATAAATTTTGGAAGTATCTAACTTAGCTAGAATGAATCTTACTAGGTCATATGTTTGACCAAAATTGATTTTCAGTCAGAAATACTTAAATTCAGTTGTGCTGATATGTTGGTTGAAAGTGTGACACAAATTTTTGCTTTTACCTAGTATGAATGTGACATCCTGGTAGTCAGATTGAACCTAAGTGAATCTCTTATGCATGAAAAAATACACCTTGCTAAAGAAACACAGAAAGTGGTGTACACCAATCATGAGAAGCTAGATAGGAAGCTAAAGAAGCACAAGGTAGAGCTAGAAAATTTAAATTCCATAGTGGATTGGTTCCATGCGAAGGCCAAAGAAAAACATATTGAATTAGACTGACTAAGGTAGATACACGATTAGTAGGGAGAAGTGGCTATGAACATTGAGGAGGTTTAGAATGAGAAGAATTAGTTCTTGACCAAAATGCAAAGATTGGAACAAGAGGTTGAAGTTGGGTGAAAGAAATAGAAAATACAATGATCTTGATGCAAAGGACCACTAAAGAACATCAAAAAACATAAAAAAGAGCTCTCTAACCAAATTGGCTACCAAAATAAAATATACAAGTAAATACAAAAGGATATTCGAGAAAGAAACAACATCAAGGAGGAACTAAATAGTCTCCGGTCTGAAATAGCTAAAAGTCTCCAGAAAGCTCAGGAAAAGGCAGAAAAAGAGAGAAGGGAGAGAATGGATCTTGAGTCCATCGTATAGACAAGTAACAAAGATCTGCAAAAGATATGATTGGAGCTTTTAGATGCACTCCAAAAAGTGGGCAAACTAAAGGAGGAGATGAAGGTTAAGGAAGTCTAGTTATAGCAGGAGTTGGCTGGGGTGAGGAAATTTGAACTGATTCTGATACTTCAAGAGTTGTTGCCTTCTCACTAAGAGAATATTATGGTTGCTATGGTAGCATTAAATATAACCTTGATATTCTTAACACATGCATTGGAGTTGAATACAATGGTCAACCTAGTCAAACACTACAAATGATCACTCCTTGAGCTGAAAAGTTGAATAATTTGATCACCAAGATATACAAGGCAATTGAGGAATCATTGAATGTCATTGTAATTCTAGACTAGAGGGTAGCTGCAAGAAAATAAAATAAAATCATCCTTCGTAGTTAAGCCACCCAGAAAAGAAAATATTATCACCAAGTGCTATTGATGAAGGTCAGTGAAATAATAAAAGATTTCAAGGCATTGATCGAATCCAAATTTGCCTCTTTGTTCTCGCCTGACAGAGGAGTTTCAATAGAGGAACAAATCAAAAGGGGCTATCAAATCCAAGCAACATGATTTATTTGTGCTTCAAGCATTGGGCCCATCACCTTCAACCAAAGAATTCAAATATTTTCTTCTTCACTTGGCCTAACATTATCATCACATCAAAGTTATTGTAGCAATATGGGGTTGGGTTTCTTTTAGGGAGATCATTGATCTCGACTAGGCTTTTCAAATTCTATAGATGCTTGCTCCGCCATTCAAAGAAGATTAGGGGTTCCCACATGTCGCTTTACTTAAAATATGAGGATTTCCTCTTTGTTTTGTGCTATGTATTCTATCTCAGTTCATGTCTCCATGGACAAAGGCCCCTTGTGAGTCGCCAGAACTATGAAGCAATTTTTCTCATAGTCCCCTTTTGAGATTGGCCCAAAGTTCCCTCTTTTCAACTTTTATATAGTGAGTACACTTCACCCAGATATTTTCGAGACCCCTCACCCATAGAAAGATGTGGAATATGCCATGTGGTGGTTGCACAATTTTTTGCATATTTCCCTACTTTCAAACCCTAAGGTGAACACATGGTTGTGTTGTAGAGAATTTTGTGAGCTACTATAAGGAAACTTGAAGGTCACCCACCAAAGTGCCACATCATGTATTTGCTCATCGGGCGGGTTTTACTACATCCATAGGCATGTCTTTCTTTCGAAGATTTTTGAGGTGGTATGTTGGGCATTCACTCTTCCAATTTTTGTCTCTTCTAGTGGTGTCATCCTTATCTATAGCTGGGTCAATTCGATTGTGCATTTACTCTTGAAGATTTTCTCTAATGCATATCTTTGCAATGACATTAATGAAGCAACTCAATTTTGATGAGCTGGAACTACTAGAACCAAAATGAATCTTTGATTGGATTGTAGAGAATATTTTTTCAGGGTTATGCTTGTCGGTGGTGATGCTTCTTATTTTCTATAAAAGGGAACCAATTTTTCTATTTTTAGGATCATATCATTATTAGAAGATTTCCTTTCATTTGAAGAACTAGGATGGATAGATTTAGGATGCTTTTATAGAGCTTGTTTCTGCTCTTTTGGTATTTTATGTACTATCAAGACTATTTTTCAGATTGTTATTTAACCTCTACATATATGTTCTATTACAAATATAATCATTAGAAGGAAGGAATATGTATGATTGTGCACTCTCAGCATTTCCTGCATAAGTTATTCCTCTATTTTACATATATTAAATGTGCTATGTCTCTCCATTCTATGCTTAGTATTGATGTTCATCTAATATGTGATTAGCTTTTATGTTATACACTAGCTTTCTGAAAAATGAATCATGTCTGTAATACTATTTTATATGTTGCTAGATAGATAATTTTCATATTCTATTGTATGAGTAGATAATTCTATAAAATGTCTATTTGACTTCCTTTTTTTGTTAGGTCTTAATGAAGTTTTACCCCACAAAGGTTTGAATATTTCTTTATGCCCCTCAATGACCTTAGTGGTACATTCTCTTTTTTCATTGATTTCATGACATTCAATATCCATCTCATTCGAAACAAGGATCTGATAGGGTTTTAAAAGTGTTCTGAAAAACTATCTGATGCATGACCTTATTTAATTATTTTTTGCATTTCTTTCTCCCTTTCTCTAAAGCACAGAGAAGAGTTGCCTTGTATAAAAAGCTTAGATTTTATTCAATGAAGTGAAATATGTCCCCCATTCACTGAATTTCCCATAAGTCTGTTCGGGAGAAGTGCAAGATTTCATGATTAACATTGCAATTGAAAATGAATGATGTAAGTGAAGAAAAAAATATCTAAAATGACATTTTGAAATGACTATTTTCCTAATTAATTACTGCTAAAAATAAGGTCCAAAATTTGGAGTTGAAGGTGCTTAACAAAATATAGGACTCACTAGGGAGGTTGAGGATTTTGGTCATTGCAGTTACCTTTCAGCCAACCTTGCAAAGACCTTTGGGAAAAGGGAAAAGGGATAGCTTGGAGATAGACATTGAGGAATGTAAGTCTACTATTGGAACCTTAATGGAGAGAGAAAAAACTATTGGAATATTTAGCTACCATGCAAAATAATTAGGAAAAACCCTTTGTAGCCTACAAAAATTTATGGAATATAGCAAAGAGATGGTAAAAAATATATCTGTCACCATCCAGGTACTCTAGAAAAAACTGAAGAACACTTATGGTAAGAATATTGAGGAGGATCTTTTGGATACTGTAGGTTACAAATAGAAGGGAAAAACATGGATAGTTCTAGCATGCCATAGTACTCATCTGATGGTGATACCAAGAAGAAGAAACCATTTTCATTTGAAGAAAAAATGCATTTCCTTGTGAATGGATGACAAACAATCAAATACCTCTAGTTGTTGGCTATGGACTGAAGATAAATGGGAACCACAAGTGGGGAAATAATCTGTTAGACACTCTCCCTACTTGGTTTTACTTTGTGTATTGTTCATTAGGAAACGTAGGATCATCAATCAAGTGACTATCAACACAAGGTGAGTCAACTCAATTGAGGAAGACCTAAGTAGGTTCCTTTTTGGTTTTGAGGGGTTCACCACTACACTAAAGCTTAGAAAAGACAAAACAAAATGCAATGTATGAGATCTAACAAAGTAAGCTAAAAGATGAATGCATATACAAACTCTAACAATCCAAAAATTAGAAAGTGTGCACCTAGAAAGTCTGGAAATGCCAAGACGAGTCTAGAATGCTTAAATTCTAATATTTTATGCTTACTAGGACTAAGACACCAGTCTGGGCGTATGAGTCCAATCTATTATTTCAGGGTACAATCTGGAAACTTCAAATTTCAAAATAGAATTGTCAAAAAAATATGGAAAATACTTATGGTAGGACTAAGACACCTAAGGTGGCATATTAGTCCCGTGAACTAGGTTCCTCAATAAATTTTGTAGTCCTCAAGAGATTCATTGTTGTTTTATTCTCCTTTGATCTTAGGGTCTGAATCTTCAGAATCTGACCTATAGGTGAGTTTCCATGAAGATGACAAATTTCTATGCAACTTTCCAACTTTGACATTTTTGTACTTAAATGATCTTCAAGTCTTCAACACCTAAATATGTAAACACACATGAAAGAGAGGAAAACCCCTTGTTGGTAATTAAACCTTGAAATATAATGAAAAAGCATGAAATGGAAGGAGATGATGAATAAATAAATGGTATGTTGCAACTCACCAAACCCTTATAATGAAGGCAACAATATTATGTGAAATGGATACCATGAATGTAGATCTTGATTTTGAAGAATTCGTGAATGGATCTTGACTTGAATGCTTGCTTGAACAATGAAACCCTACATAACAAATGTTAGCTCAAAAACACACATGATGCATGATGATCTTTAACATGATGCTTGAATCATGATAATGTCTCTAACTTCTTGATGAATTTCTCTTGAATTTGATCTCTTGAAGTGCTATTAGTGCTCATGAAATCAACTAGATTGCCTCTTAGGTGAAAATGAGTGAAATGACCTTGTATTTATACTTGTTCATGCTTAATATCCTTAAATTACAATGCAAAAAGCTGACATATGAAAAGTGTAATGTATAATAAATCCTACCATAATTTGAATTTAACTTGGGCCAAAAGCTTGAGTGGGACCCCTACGCCCAAGGTGGCATATGAGTCTCGAGGCCTCAAACTTGGTGCACACAATTCTATGAAGGTGAGTTTTAAGATGTCATTTTGAGGTAGGTCCCAAGATCTCGAGAGGACCGATACACTCAAGGTGGCATATGGGTCCCAGATGCCTAAATCTTGAACATAATATTTTAATATTTGTTGGGATTGTCCTTAGAAATATGTGATTAATTAGGATTGTGGATGCAATATAGGACCATTTAAGGCACAAAGAAGCATAAATTAAGCAAGGTAGACCCAAAAAAGTGTAAAAATATAAAGGTATACATTTTTCTACACTACATTTAGCCCTCACTTTAGTGAAAGGATGAACTTGCTTCAAACTCACACTAAAGTAGATAATCACACACTCAATAGGGGTTTGAATGCACAAATATTGGTAAGATAAGATGATGACAATCAAGAGGGTCGTCAAGCCCCCAGGGTTAAGATCCTATGGAAAACTAACATAAGTACAAAGGAATACACATGCGAATGATGTATGAAGCCATAACCAGATAACAAGCAACACCATCAAAGCTAAAGGAAAGGAAAAGTGGGAATGAAAATGGTGACGAGAACATAAATGAAAACAAATCACACTTCGATAGGTTTTCCAACACGTTGAAAACCAAGTCTAGGTTGTTTTTTCAAGGATGTTTACAAGTGATGTAGGTTATACACTATGCAAACAAAATGCATGCTCACAAGGGCTAGTGAAGCTAGGTGTCCACTCGGTGAGCCCCTAGGAAACCATACCAAAGCCATACCTCTAATGACTTTGATAAGGTGTGACACAACAAGGACTTCATAATTCACAAGGAAAGCAAAACTTCACATGCAAAACACTCATGAATGAAAAAGGACTAGACCCATGGGCTAGCAAGGTGTGTTATCCTAGGTGGAAATGCTACAGATTCTTGAAAAATGAAAAAATAGGATGTTCAAATGTCTCCAAGAGAGGACCAATCAAAGGATAAAAGATTTACAACTGAGGAAATGCACTCTGGTTGAAATTACCACTAAGAGGAATACAATATGCTAAGAGAGATCAATCTCTTGAAGGACGTCACTCCCAAATTCACCACAAAGAGAAAAAGACATCATATAAAGTAAGAAAACTACATCATAGAGCATGAAAAACACAAAAGAAAATTCAAATGAAATAATGCCAATGAAAAAATACAAATTAAATAATGCCAATGTATACCCCCACTTTAAATAAATTGCTAAAAACCACAATGTGAGAAATTACTTTAAAGTAGACACACATGAATTCAACCAAGACAAGAAAGCTACACTATGAAAAAGGACAAGGGATTTCCCCCCAAAAATGTATAAGGGATCTATGGATTTGTGATCTATATATGTCTTTACTACAATGATATTAGAGAGCTCAAAACTACCGAGTGATCCCACAATACTGGTTTACAATTTTTGGGAAAACTAGACACCGAACTCAATTTTTTTAACTAAATCTTCACTTTCGGGCTCCTAGAGCAGCTAAACCTTGAAGAATTTGAAGATGATGAAAACTAGTGATTTGTGGATTTTTTTCTATAGATTCTAAATATATATTTTTTAATTTTTTTGGAATTAGATTGCACTTATTTTTCCATCTCCTTCAAAAATTAGTTTAGTTTTTTAAAACAACATTTTTAAGGAGTGATGCTCACCGTATACAACATAATTTTTTTTATATGAAGGATAAAATTCTAATTTTTTTGAATTTAGATTTTTAACTATGATATCTAGAACTTTCATTTGGCTTTATAGTGTTTTATTGAATATTTTTTCCTTAATCAAGTTTCGATGTCAAACAAATTGCAATTCAGATGTAGGCAGACTGTATACAACATTACTTTTTCTATATGTATGGAAATTCAATTTTTTTTAATGGATCAAGGACATCAATACCTAGCTCGAACATATTTTCCAAAATTTTATTTTGATAATATGCTATTTTTTCACATATGCAAAACAAAGAGTTAATTTCTGGTGAAAAACCTATGTTTAACAAAACTAAAAAAACAAATATATAATAAAACCAAAAAATATTAAAATTATATTCATTGGATAGCTCATTTTGAGGACTACCATATTCTAGTTGGGTCTGTGAAGTCTCCTCCATTTTCATCCTAAACCCGACCTTCAAAGGCAAGAAATCTGGAGTCTTTTTGTGTCGGAGGGTGGAAAGGTGGGAAAAGGGGGGTTTACTCGTACTAGGGTTCGAGCGAATCCCCTTTCCATAATGGGAAATGTGGGTACTCAAATTCAAAGGGGTTTGCTTGAACCTTGAGTTTTCTCGAACCCCTCAAAACAATTTTTTTTGCATGGGTGATTTTTTTGGAAGTTTTCCTTCCTCACTTGAATTGTAAACCAATTTTTTGGGTTCACCCTGTCATCATTCCTCAAATACTCATAGGACTAGAAGAATGACATAAAGAGATAGAAAAAAAGGAAAATCCTTTTGAATCAACATGGAAGATACCTAGATGTCTAGACGCCTTGTGTCATCCCAAATAGGAAAACATAAGACAAAATGAAAATGAAAAGATAAGGAAAAATATTTTGGGTCAACATGGAAGACACTTAGGTGTCTCAACAACTTGCGTCATCCCCAAAAGGAAAACACAAGACAAATTAAAGTTAAAAGATAATGATAATGAAAAGATAAATGCTTACAACATATAGAAGAATATACGTACAAATAAACGAATGCACAAAGAGAGAGATACATTAAACAACACGATATGGGGGATCGCATTACGCACATGCAATCAAGAAAAATGAATATGACAAATAAAGAAAAAATACTAGTAAGGAACATGCGATTCAACCATCTAGCAGGTCCTCACATCCTAGTCTTGTTCAATATATGTGGAAAGAAAATCAATGGCTAGGGGAACAAAATCAAGTGTTGTACTAGGAGAATCACTAGGTTCCACACATGGTGAATCAATCATTTTAGGAGGATCATCATGGTTGTTATTATCTAAGCTCATGGGTGATCCCACAATACTGGTTTACAATTTCTAGGAGATTCTATTTTTTGCTGAAATCACATATTTTTAGAAAATATAATGAATTAAGCCTTACAAAGTTATATTTTAAGGATTAAAATTGAAGAGGTTTTGATCAAACCACCTTAGATCAAACCCCCTTGGATAGAACTCCGCTTGTTTTAAACCATACCTATAACGAAGTCTCCTTTACACCTATCAAAATGTTGATTAAAAACCACTTTGGATTTACCTTTTGGAAGATCAAATGAATTCATTTAATTTTTTTTTGTAAGTATGTATTCCTTATTATAAGCTTCCCAAAAATTATAGTTTTAAATTATTATATTTATTTTTTATTTCTTGTGAATGTAGGTTTTTCACCAAAAATCAAGCTCTTTGTTCTGCACATGTGGAAAAATAGAAGATTGTCAATTTTTTTTTTGAAAACTATGAGTGCACCAAATAATGAAGTCCTTGATCCAACAAAAAAAAATTGAATTTCGATACATACAAAATAAGTTTTGTTATACAGTCCGCCTATGTCTAAATTGTAGTTGCTTTGACTTCAAAACTTGATTAAGGAAAAAATATTTAATAAAACACTATGAAACCAATTGGAAGCACTAGATATCATAATTAGAAATCTAAATTCAAAAAAATAAGATTGTATCCTTCATGGAAAAAAAGTTATGCATTATAGTGTGAGCATCACTCCTTAAAAATATTGTTTACTGAAAGAAACTAGTTTTTAAAGGAGATGAAAAAATAATTACAATCTGATTCCAAATTTAGAATCTACAGACAAAATGTCATAAATCACTAGTTTGCATCATCTTCAATTTCCTCATGGTTTAGCCGCTATAGGTGTTCAAAAGTGAAGATTTAGTCAGAAAAAATAAGTTCAGTGTCCAATTTAGCCAAAAATTGTAAACCAGTATTGTGGGATCACCCTCATGGAAGAGGAAAATAATAAATTCAACTCATTATACACTTCCTCATCAGTTTTAGCAATCTCATCATCATCATCCAGGTTAACCACAACTGGAGGTCAAATGATAATATCCATAGAAGGCTCTAGTACTTGTTGTGCTGGAGACAAAATATTTTTGCTGTAGGGAGGAGGTAGAATCATCATTTATTGCTTCAGATAAGTTTGTATCTTGATTTTCTATGTTTCTTTCTTCATTCATCTTTTGAGAAATAGCATGACATCTACGCCTACACTCTCTAGAATTTCTATTTATTTTGTTATTATTTTAAAGTTGCACTTGTGTAGTAGGTTTATTAACCATAGGTTTTTTTTAATTATTGCAAGGGAAGAACGAAAGGAACCATGTAAGGTTTTTCAATCAATTTCTCTTTTTCTTTGTAAACCTTTCCTTTTTAGGAGGTAGAATATGACTTATTTTGGTGTCTATTAGTCTTTTGCAAGATATAGGCAACGAATTTGTCATGGATGGGTCTTGGTTACTTGGAAGATCTTAAAGTTCAATATTGGTTTTGTCAAGGGGAGGAGGCTCAATCATGGGTTGAGGAAAGTTCTAAAGGGATAAATCTTCTATGCGTTTTTCCTTAAACTTTTGGTAGGATAGGAAAAATAAGTCCTCATGTGGCTTTATAGGTTCCAAGGGCTCGGGAAAAATGAAATTTAAGGAAAAGTTTCCATGGGAAGATTGGGGACAAAAGCCACTATGGTTCATAGTGAATATTTCATTTCCAAATGGAAACTTCAAACATGTATGGACAATGGATGGGACCACATTCATGAAGTGAAGCCATTTGTAGCCTAGCTTTATATGAAATTGATCTAAATTTGAGATGATGAAAAATGATAAATCTAATTTCTTCGGTCCTACTTGTAAAAGGAGAGTGATTGAACCTATCATAGGGTGAGTGAAACCATCATGCATTTTGATCCATGCTTTCGGTTTATCATATCTATCTTGATTAAGCTTATGCACATATATAAATTCTTCAGTGATCACATTCTCTCCACGAACATGATCAATTAAAATCCCAAAAGTGGACTTGTTATTGATTATGTTGGCTATGTAAAGAGGACCATTAGTTGCATGTTTGATTATTTATTTTAAGGAGAAAGAAAAGTTAATGGGCATTCTGGTTTAGCCCATACGAGGCTTGATTTCAATCACTCGTATAATGCTATCCATAGGAATTTGTTCATTGGTATCTATAAAAAAAATTTCATCGGTATCCATAGGATTTTTTTCATTGTTATCATCATTTGTGTTGACATTCATCACATCAGTCTTAGTTTCACTAGCTTTGGCAAATGAAATATTATGGTTAGGCATGGGATTGTTAAAGATTTGAGAATTTTGGTTGGGAGGAGCTATAGATTTATTAAATTTATCATTCACACCTCTAATTTGAATATGATTGGAATCAATGAGTTCTTACACAAGATGTTTAAGATGCTTGAAATGTTATGTATCATGTCCATTTTGTTAGTGATAATCACAATAGGTATTTAGTCTATAGTCTGGGGGTAATGTTTTGTTAGAATCAAGAGGTCAGATAGGAGGTAAGGTAAACATGTTCTTATTTATTAGTTGCATCATAATATTATGAAGGGTATCGTGTAAGGGACTAAATTGTCTTTACAGATCTCCAAATGGAAAAGGAGTACTCTTCTTTATGACATCCACTTGAGTATCAATCTATTGGGTAGGTGAATGGGGAGGATTCAGCTAGAGGAAACCCTTATTTTGTCTTTTGAAAGGTTGGTAATTATTTTGAGATAAGGATTTAGACCTTTTAGGATGGGTAGAGGTGGGTTTTGTTTCACAACTACTAACTGATTTCTGATAATCATGAAGGGCAGTGCACAAGTGTAGGAAGGAAGGGAATTTCATCATTCCAATCCTATCTTGAATCTTAGGTTGAAAGTTCTCTATGAACTTTCTTTGAAGGTGAGGATCTATAATCTTTATGTTAAATTGGGAATAAAGAAATTGGTAGCATGAAATGAAGTCAGTGAAATTTTCACCATCATTTTGTTTGCATCTCATCAAATTAGATAATGTCATTTGAGGAACCATATGCACTTGGAAATGGTTAATAAAGGCATCAAGAAGTTCAATAAATGAAAAAATTGAGTTATTCAGCAGCAAGAAAAACCAATCCAAGGTTGTATCTTTCAAGGACCTAGGGAAACGTTTAGCCAGGAGCTTGTCTTCAAGGATGAAATCACTACACAAGGTGGTAAAGGTAGAAACGTGGTTAGAAGGATCTCCCTTCCCTCCATATTTATCAAATCTAGGGATCTCTATACCTTGTGGTGCACCAAATTTATTAATATCTCTAAGGATAGTGCATTTCTTTTGATATAGTATGGAGGTTGGCCATTTTTTTTTAATTTATGGTGGAAATTTGGCATTGGAGGAATGATTTTTTTTGCAAAAGGTGGTTAATAATAGGGTCATTTTTTGTGGTTTGAGATGGGGATGAATATGGTGGAGGTTTGTATGTGTTGGAGGGGAAAGTGAATGAATAACTTATGGGAGGATATATAAGGTTGGATTCCACATAGGTATAAGGAGCACTAGTGGAAATACTCGAGGTAGGAAGGATATTGCTAGTAGGTTGCATCGTTGTGGTAACTTGAGGGTTGGTATAGGTAGAAATAGAGGTGATGGTTGAAGGGGGAGGAATTTGAGTTCCTCCTCGACTTTGAAAATTGTTGGAAGTTTGAGGACCATTGTTTGTGTGGTTGAGATGTTTACCAAAGATTTGAGTTAAGTTACAACAATCTTTATTCCTTCATTACTTTCAATGATGCGGTGGATGTTATCTATGGTAGGAATAATAGTATTGGAAATGTTTTCAGTACTCACACGATCTTGTAAACAAGCTAGCTCTTCATGGGATTGCATTAATTTGTCATGAGGGACACTATCAACCATTATTTCAACACTTTTCACATCACTTGTATGTAAGGTAGGCATAGAAAAATAGTTGTCAAAGGTGTGGTCCATACTTAGTGAGCTAGAGTCAACACCATGAGTGAAGACCTAGACAACCCAAGATCCATGATGAGTTTTTTATCGCGGGATGCCTTGAGTCTCAAAATTCATCTCACTATAGTATTAGAAATAGGATACCAAGTAGTACAACTCATGCAAGGGAAAAATCAAGGAAAATGCAATGAACTCAAGATAAATGATATGCTTTTAACTCAATTCTTATGCTTACAAATGCACTTGAAATGAAAGAAATGTTAATAACAATAATTATTCAAAGTGAAACAACAAATTGATAATAGAAAATAGAAGCCCAAAAATGAAACTTTTAACACTGAAATTGCAGATTCATATTCCAACAAGGACTAGGATGCTCAGGTAGGCGACTTAGTCCAAATTAGGGTTTTTTGCAAATCCATGAAATGAAACATAGACAACATGAAACATACAAAAATCTAGGAAGATAACTTTTAGAGGGACTAACGCGCCTAGACTGGCATTTTAGTCCTAGTTAGGGTTTTAGAACAAAAACGGGGAATTATGAGTGGTTTACTGAATTTGTAGGTTTTCTATTTAGGTGGCTTGTGTTCAATAATAGAATGTTGCACAATTGAATGCAAATGTAAATGATAAATGATAAGCACAAAGGTGTAATTATGAATAAAATTTTCAATCTTAAATGAGCTAAGAATACTTCTAAATGCAATTAAGATGTAATGAAAATGTAATTATTTTGTTTCTCAATGAGATGAAATGATGCAAAGATGTAAAAACACAACCTATATGCAGTTTCACTAATGCAAGATTTAGGAACCCTAGATGAAATTTCAATAATGCAAATGCAATGCAAAGATGAATGCAACCTAGATCTAGGGCTATAGTGGTCTCCAAATCATAAATTAAGGGTCCAAAGGTTGGGTTCACCAAAACAAACTGAAGGTAAATGTGGGCCACAAGTGGGGAAAGAATGTGTTAAATCTTCTTCCTACTTGGTTTTCCTTTGTGGGTGGTTCATTAGGAAACCTAGGATCCTCAATCAAGTGACTATCAACACAAGATGAGTTGAATCAATTGAGGGAGACCTAAGCAGGTTTATTTTTGGTTTTGAGGGGTTCACCACTAAGCTAAAGCTTAGAAAATACAAAATGAAATTCAATGTATAATATCTAAAAATGCAAGCAAAAGGATGAATGCATAAATAAACTCTCATAATCTAGAAATTAGAAAGTATGCACACGGAAAGTCCGAAAATGGCAAGAGGAGTCCAAAAATCCTAAAATTTTGATATTTTATGCTTACTGGGACTAAGAAACCAGTCTAGGCGTATGATTCCAATCTATGATTTCAAGGAAAAATCAAGAATCTTTGGATTTTGGAACAAAATCTTCATAAAAATATAGAAAATACCTATGGTGGGACTAAGAAGCCCAAGGTGGCATATTAGTCCCATTAACTAGGTTGCTCAACAAATTTTATAGTTCTCAAGAGATTCATTATTGTTTTCTACTCCTCCAATCTCAAGATCTAAATCTTCAAAATTTGACCTCTAGGTGAGTTTTCGTAAAGATGACAACTTTCTATGCAACTTTGCAACTTTGACAACTCCGCAATTAAATGATCTTCAAGTCTTCAACACCTAAATATTGAAACACACATGAAAGAGAGAAAATAGTTGATTTGTTAGTGGATAGGGGTTTGCTTTGGTCAAACCCCTTATTGGTAATTAAACCTTGAAATAGAATGAAATATCATGAAATGGAAGGAGAATATGAATGAATTTTTTTAATGTTGTAACTCACCAAATCCTTATAATAAAGTCTAAAATCTTATGTGAAATGGCTAGCATGAATATAGATCCTGACCTTGAAGAATTCTTGAATGGATCTTGACTTGAATGCTTGCTTGAGTCATGAAACCCTACATCACAAATGTTAGCTCAAAAACACACATGATGCATTATGATATTTAACATGATGCTTGAATCTTGATAATGGCTTCAACTACTTGATGACTTGGTCTTGAATTCTATTGAATATGATCTCTTGAAGTGCTCTTAGTGCTCATGAAATCATCTAGATTGCTTCTTAGGTGAAAATGAGTGAAATGACCTTGTATTTCTACTTGTTCATGCTTAATATCTCAAAATTACAACACAACAAGCTGACATATGAAAAGGGTAAGTAAAGAACAATAAATTCTGCCACAATTTGAAATTAAATTGGGCCAAATTCTTGAGTGGGACCCATATGCCCAAGGTGGCGTATGAATCCCAAGGCTTCAAACTCGGGACACACAATTCTAGGAAATTGAGTTTTAAGATGCCATTTTGAGTTGGGTCCCAAGACCTCGGGAGAACCCATATGCCCAAGATGCATATGGGTCCCAAATGCCTAAATTTGGAACACAACCAAAATCATTAAATTATTGATTGTCTTTTAATATTTGTGGGGGTTGTCCTTAGAAAGATGTGATTAATTAGGCTTGTGGATACAAAATAGGACCAAGTAAGGCACAAAGAAGCATAAATTAAGCAAGGCATGCCCAAACAAGTGTTAAAATGTAAAGGTATACATTTTTCTATACTACAGGTTGATCAGTAGCTCTCTCTAGTTTCTTGCTGATCTTTTTTTGTGTTTGTGTTCTAGTTTTTTTTTCCATTTTTTTCTATTGCTTTTTACTTTGTGGTGTCTCACTTCTCAAGAGCTTCCATATGTGGCCTTCTTGACTATTTTTTAATGGGTACGGACTCTACCCATATTTATCTTAATCAAAACATCATTGAAAAAATCATCATATGTTGATTGATATGTTATTTTGATTCAACATTCGAAGTATAAGAAAATTCAGTACAATATTACTTAGACTCAACATTGACACATTAGGGTTGTTATCACCTTTATGTCATTACACTAAAACTCGTCACCATTGTAAATCACCTCTTAGCATAATAAATATAAATAACAACAACTTTTGAATAAGCAGTGACCATAAAGTAAAATAATTAAAATATTTCAAAATAAAATATCTCTCAAAATTATTAAAATAATAAATCCAAAATAAATTTTATACTTGAAATTTTTTCTAAGGCAAGTACTAAGTGAGTATGTAGTAGTTTAAATTTACAGTCAAATTTTTAATATATTTTAAATTTTTGACTATATTATTAATCCATAAAATTGTGAAAGAAGAGTGATTTGGATTGTTTTATCCCTTAATCCTCTTTTCTTTCCTATGTGGTAAAAAAGTTCCATTAGTTCATAAATGTGTGTTTGTGAGAGACAGTGTGTCTGTTTTAATAAGGTTTTCACAATTTTCTTTCACTTGTGCAGTATCAAATTCATTCGCATCTTAAAAGAGGTAAGCTTCTCACTACCTTTCACTAAAATTATGTTCAAGATTAACTAAACATCCCTTTTTGTTATTCTTAAATCACATTTTATTCTCTTATTTGATATTTGTGGCACAATAGTGTTGCGACTCCACTCACATTAATCCCATCTCTATATTGTTGTTGTTTATGTTGCCATCTCTATATATTATTGTTGATATGACCATCTCTATAATTTGTCTGGTTTAACATTTTATTTAAGCCTTAATTGTTATGATTCTTATTCCTAGTCCCCTTCCATGTTATATTAAATATGTCACATTCTATGCATTTGCATCGGAGAGGAACATAGCATCGCCATATTTAGTGATTGGTGACATACAGCTGACATAATCCTGATTCCTTCTAGATAGCCACTGACGTTATGCCATATTTCTTTCGGCTCTGTATTCTGATGCTCTGGTCCTGACATTCGTGTCTGTATTCCGATGCTCTGGTCCTGACATTCGGGTCTGTATTCTGATTCTCTTGTCCTGACAAATGAGCTTTTCGGTCATTTATGTTTCGGGCGTTGAGCGTTCCACTCAATATACGTCATGTCTTATTCTTCCCCGCATATCTAATATTCCCTTTCTGTTTCGGAGAGGAACATAGCATCACTATGTTCCAAGGTGCGGGAGTAGGCGACATCGAGCTGGCATAGTCCTGATTCCTTCTAGATAGCCACTGACATCATGCCATATTTCTTTCGGCTCTGTATTCTGATGCTGTGGTCCCGACAAATAAGTTTTTTACTCAATACATGTTTTGTAAGTCTATATAAGGAACAAAACTCCTTGAATTTGGCATCCGTTGTTTGTTTTAAAGGTTTTGTTTTGTGAGCATTTGACATCCCGCTATAGATAGTGTTCTCAATATGAGTCAATATAGATGTACTCACAGAGCAGCTGCCACACCACCCGCTGTCAATATAGATAGCGTTTTGCATGGTGGTACCCGACCTTCTCAGCAAGCTGCTGCAACACCACCCGCTCAGCCTTCTCAACAGGCTGCTGTCACACCACCCGTTCAGGAATCAAGCGTAGACAATCACGCCTCTTGGTCATTCCAGAACGATCAGAGCCAACGAAATTCCGGTTCATGGAAGAACAATCAGCAGGGTGCACCAATTAATTCATCTGTGAATATGTAGAAGGCTGGTGGAACATTAATGAATACTGAGCGGTAAAGTCCGCGGAAACAAAACTCTAAGTATGTGTTGTGTTATGTGTTTTCATGTTGAGCTGTCACACTCAATACGTTGTCATGTGTTTCACGTAACTCTTTTTGGCTGTTTATGTTTTCCAGTTTCTGTTTCTGTCTGTTTTAGCTCATACTCTGAAGCTTTGTAATATCTTCACAAGCTGAAAAGTATTGTGCTCTTTTGTTTCCCTTTGTGTTTAAATGTTCCTACATTCTCGCATCTCATAGGAGAAGAGAACAAGGAAAAGTAAAGCTAGCTTTCCTATTTTTAACTATAATCAAATAAGATAAAAATTAATTCCTGATATTTCTTTCAACAGTATTTAATTCTAATCTAGGGAAGTAAGGAGAAATCTAGTTTGTGTGTCTGATGATCAGTAGGAAGGGGATGGCAACAATGAGAGGGATCATCTGGAAAGCAACGCTTTTGCCTTTCCTTGCAGATTAAATTTTATTGTTGGGTCATGCACACCGAACAACTCTCTTTTTTTCTCTACAAGACTTGAATTCATTTTTTATCGTTCGTGACAAAGTTTTCCAAACAATGGAAGTGGCCTCTATGAAATGATCAACATTACCCATGTGGGAAATCCATGAAAATGAAGAAACTACCCACAATTTAAAATGGAAGTGGCGTCTATGAAATGATCAACATCACCCATGTGGGAAATCCATGAAAGAGATATATTATTTGTATGTACTGTCTTTCACAAGAATGGTTTAATAATCTCAATTTGATTTTCCAAAAAAAATGGTAAAGGGGGGAAAATGCAAAATTAAATAGCTTTATCCAAGGTAGTATGGTATGAATAGAACATAATATGTTAATAGTCAACGAGACTGAGCATAAATGTTAAAGCCATTGGTTCTCATTACGGTCCTAGCTTTTAACATTCCCAAAATGACATCTAAGCACAAGAACATGTGGTGCAAAAGTAAACCAATGTGTCTAGTCCCATGTTGGATGCACCATAGTAATTCCATGTTTCTACTCCCGCAGTGGACATGTGAAGGGTGTTGGGTGTGGGCCTCAAACTTAATCCATCATTAAGTATTTGAAAAAAATGATATGCTCTTATGTGAAAAGTGAAAATGAAACTCTTATTGCTTGTACATAAAAATCTGTACAACCTACAAGATTACTAAATGTAGTATATATCAATCAATTCATATAATGTCTGGAGTTTAGAGTTTTATTTGGAAATCGGCCATCAAATATTTGATTATTTGATTGTTGATTCACTTAGTTTGATAATTTAAATATGCACCTAATCAACCATGAAAATACAGAAAATTGTTATGATTTCAAGAAGACACAGAACAAAAAATCAGAAATAAAGGAACCTGGCATATAAATTTGAGCTTGATTTGGCTAGACAAGGGGTGCTAGTGCCCTAGAGCTAGAAGTGTAAACCTTTGGAATTAGGATTTAGATCTGAGATGACCAGTGTTTATAAGATCTTCCCTTCTAGGCTTAGTGTTGAAACTTCATTTGTCATTAATAAATTCCACTTTCCTTAATTTCTTGACTTGTAAGGCTTGAACTATTTAATGACCAATTAGGTCTTCAATCTTTTCCCAAATTCACTTCAAATCTTTAACCTACACACAAGAAAGAGGGGAAATGGTTATTTCATATAAGGGCTTTCCTATGTTAACCACATTTTGGTATTTTTACCTCCACAACAGCTATGATGATGTAAAAGAGAGCTTACCATTGGTTGAGGAGAGGCTAATGGATATACAAGTGACAAATTGAAAATTTCTACAATTTACCACTCCAAGCTGCATTCCTTGATGAATCAAAGTCCTTGTACTCTTCATGTTCAAGGATAATTTGATGCTTGATTTTAATTCATACAAGATTCACAAAACAAATGGATATGAAACATAAACAAAATCACATTAAAATCTTAATGGATTGCTAACATGATATTTGAATGAACTAACATTGCAATATTTTTGCTAATTCTGCTCTTGACTGCCTTTCAGGATACTCAATTGCTCAATTCAGATTCTAGGATGTATTGTTAGGATTTTAAATGGTGAAAAATACTTGTATTAATATGCAACTCTTTAATTTCCTACATATTTATTACTAAAACCCAATAATTGAATTCAAATTTCTAAATGTTAAAATGCCAAACCTAGTGTGAAATTGTTAAGGGTGACAATTTTTGACATTGCAATAGGTGCATGGAAAAATA
>CM021101.1:61279561-61357733 GCA_007115665.2 Sequoiadendron giganteum | reverse complement strand
TTCCCTTCTAGGCTTAGTGTTGAAACTTCATTTGTCATTAATAAATTCCACTTTCCTTAATTTCTTGACTTGTAAGGCTTGAACTATTTAATGACCAATTAGGTCTTCAATCTTTTCCCAAATTCACTTCAAATCTCTAACCTACACACAAGAAAGAGGGGAAATGGTTATTTCATATAAGGGCTTTCCTATGTTAACCACATTTTGGTATTTTTACCTCCACAACAACTATGATGATGTAAAAGAGAGCTTACCATTGGTTGAGGAGAGGCTAATGGATATACAAGTGACAAATTGAAATTTCCTACAATTTACCACTCCAAGCTGCATTCCTTGATGAATCAAAGTCCTTGTACTCTTCATGTTCAAGGATAATTTGATGCTTGATTTTAATTCATACAAGATTCACAAAACAAATGGATATGAAACATAAACAAAATCACATTAAAATCTTAATGGATTGCTAACATGATATTTGAATGAACTAACATTGCAATATTTTTGCTAATTCTGCTCTTGACTACCTTTTAGGATACTCAATTGCTCAATTCAGATTCTAGGATGTATTGTTAGGATTTTAAATGGTGAAAAATACATGTATTAATATGCAATTCTTTAATTTCCTACATATTTATTACTAAAACCCAATAATTGAATTCAAATTTCTAAATGTTAAAATGCCAAACCTAGTGTGAAATTGTCAAGGGTGACAATTTTTGACATTGCAATAGGTGCATGGAAAAATAAAAATAGGAAATAGATTTTCCATTCAATTTTATCCCACTTTATTAGTTTGCAATGACACTATCTCTATCTCTTACATTACCATAAAAAATAGATCAATCAATGTATTGACTGCAACCAAGATATAATATGCATATACAACTATTGTATCAAATTCATAATAAAAAAAAGGAATAATAACAATTTGCACTATATTCTCAATAAATAAATGCTCAATAAATTTCTTCCACAACCTCAAAAACAACTTGTGAAGAATATTTGAAAAATAAATTAGAAAGCGTACTTGATCTATGACACTTTCAAGTTGGACTTGACACTTCACATTCAACCAAAATAACATCATTCTGTTGGGAGAGGTAGGGGTGCAATAAAACACAATGTCACTATTGTGACAAGATGGACAGAGAAAAAATAAACACATAGAATACGCACAGAGAATGCATAGTGACAACAGGTCTAAACAGACATAAATTAACTTTGCATATATTCCTTGTTTTCTTCAAACTACAAAAACTCAGAGGATATTCTTTGATTTACATTATCAACATAAAACTAAGCTATTTGGAAAGATGTCCAATGACTAGGTGCTACACTCACATTGAAATACATAAATTGCTACAATCCTATAGTTGCAGCTGAAAATGCGATGCGACTGATAAACATTCCTTTTGTGTTGTTGTCATCACCTTACTTTCAGCTGAACATTCTCATCACTACTGCTACAGACTTAACTTCAAAAAAACTAACTTCTACTACTACTTCTAACGAATAAAAAGCATTCCTTTTGTTTTTTCTAGCTCATAAGAATGAGCGTTTCATTCAAAATTCAAAATCACCTAACTCATTAAATGATGCAGGCTATAACAACTATTTTAAACTCAAAAACATGTGCTCCATTTCAAATTCAAATATACCTCGGTATGTGCAGGATCATCATGGAAAAATATGTAAGAAAATAATTTGTAGAAAATTGAATGTGGTTTCTAAACTACAAGTTTTATTTTAAAAAAAAAAATCTATTTGGTGAAAATTTGAAATTTCAATGCAGTAGTACTTAAATTTTAGGGAGAAAATAAGAAGTAGGTGTATGTCTGACCACCCCAAGCACAATAAAATGATAATATATTTTTATAATATTTTAGATATAAGTAGAGGACTCATGTCCCAATGTAATGCATAGTTTTTTGTAATTTTATTCCAAATAAATAATTAATTATGAATTTTTTATTACAACTTTTAAAAAATATAAAAACTCGTATGTCTGACCACCTTAACTTAGTGATAACTTCATGAAATTAAATTTTAATTTTTTTAATCCTATATTATGTGAAGCATAGAATGTGGTACATGTTTCAGATTCGAAAAATGTGATAGTGTTTGAAATCTATAGATGTTTTTCAATCAGCCTATCAATCAGGACTTTAGTCGTAATTCAAATAGAAAATGAATAATAATTATTTATTAAAATGAAATTAATGCATAATTTATATTGGTGGAAAGCTGAGAATCTCCTATAAAAACCCTTTTCATTTCATTAATTTTGGGTAAAAAAAATGTCATCAACCACATGGGCCATCATATCACTTACATATCGCCACTTTTTGGCCCATCACGATCTTGCACATACCTACCTACCAAAATAAATATTGAAAGTTTACGTTGGCTACAACTTGGTGGTCTTCATCTAACATGGGGACTAAGGTGTTTGGTCTACTGGCAGTAGAATATTAAATATTCCAACCCTCCCCCTTAATCTGCAAGTTCACTATCGCTCTCATGTTTCTTTTCGGAGTTGATCTCCGAAGCTATCCACAATGCCAAGCCTATCTCTTAGGCGCTCAA
Organism: Sequoiadendron giganteum; assembly: GCA_007115665.2. Taxonomy (NCBI): domain Eukaryota; kingdom Viridiplantae; phylum Streptophyta; class Pinopsida; order Cupressales; family Cupressaceae; genus Sequoiadendron; species Sequoiadendron giganteum. The sequence continues at coordinate 61,355,147 of CM021101.1, read as the reverse complement.
AATTGTCTCTTGGTAATGCTTTGGTGAAGATATTGGTGAGCTACTACTCGGATCTACAATAATGAAGTTCTATCTCACCTTGTTCTACCAACTCCCTTATGAAGTGATCTAACGAATCTCAATGTGTTTGCTTCATCTGTGGAAGACCAAATTCTTTTTCAGTGCTATGGAGGATACATTATCACAATGTATTACTATGTTATCAACTTATTGTTGCTATAAATCGGCAAGGATCCTCCTCAACTAAATATCCTAACAAGTTGTTGCATTTGTCGCTATGTGCTAAGAGAGACAATCGGTCGCTTCTTCAATGCCCATGAGATTGCACCTAATCCCATGTTGAAGAATTTCTTGTTGTGCTCTTCCTATCATCCACATTTCCTACCCATCATTATCTGTGAATCCATCCAACTTGAACTCATTAATTGCACTGTACATGATGCCATATCCAGTTGTTCCATTGGCATACCTCAAGATCATCTTTCCTTCTTGCCAATGTGTGTCCTTAGGTTCATCCATGAACCTAAAAATAAAACTTACTGCATATATTAAATCAGGCCTAGTTGATGTCAAATACATCAAACTTCCAACCATACTCTTGTAAAGGGTTGGGTTCACATCCTTACTATTGTTAATCTTGCTCAGTTTCAGACCTGTTGTTGTTGGTATGGGGGAAGGTTTGTCGTTATTCATTTTGAACCTCCTTAAAATTTGTTTGGCATAATTAGATTATGAAATGAAAATGTCATGTTGTGTTTTCTGAACTTCTATCCCAAGAAAATACTTCAACAAACCTAGATCCATCATCTCAAATTCATTTTTCATCACCTCCTTAAAATATGCAACTCTGTTGTCACTGTTACTAGTAAAAATCAAATCATCTACATACAAAACAACAATTAAAATATCACCTTCAACTGATTTGATGTAGAGTGTGGGTTCGCTACTACTCTTGCTAAAACCATTACTCAACAAATATGTCTCTATTCTATTGTACCATGCCCGAGGTGCTTGTTTCATCCCATAAAGATATTTTTAGAGCTTATATACTTTGTATTCTTGACCTGGGACTTCATATCTAGGTGGCTGCTCCACATATACTTCCTCCTTCAACACTTTGTTTAAGAAGGATGACTTTACATCCATTTGATACACTTTCCACTGATGTTGTGTTGCAACTGCTATGAATGTTCGCACTATTTCTAGCCTTGCAACTGGTGCATATGTCTCATCATAATCTATACCAAGTTGTTATTTGTACCCTTTTACAACAAGCCTTGCCTTATGTCTTTCAATCTTCCCTTTAGCTATACACTTGGTCTTATAGACCCACTTCACTCCAATCACTTTTTTTTCCTTGGTTAAATTGGTAAAATCCCATGTTTGGTTCCTCTCTATAGCATCCAACTCTTCATCCATGGCCTTACACCATTTCTCTTATTTCATCACTTCCTGAAAGTGTGTTGGATCACTATAGGAGAATAGTGCAAAATCCAAATTTTCATGAAAATCAGCATGTTGTGTGTTATCATAGATCTCCCTCACACTCCTTGTCCTTCTTGGCATCAATGATGTGAGTGTAGGATCTAAATTTTCTTCCGAACTGTTGCTACTCTGACCTCTAGAGCTACTATATTGCTGACTATCAGAGCTATTTCTTTGCTGAATTCTGGAGCTGCTAGATTGTTGTCTCTATTCAGTGTTGCTAGACTGTTGTCTCTATTGAATACTGCCAGAGTTACTATTCTACTTCAAATCACCAAAGTTGTTGTTTTCTAATTCTCTACAGTAGTTTCTTCCCGAGATACTACTCTCTTGAGCTCCCCCTAAGTTTCCTTTTGGAGCTTCATCATCATCTAAGGGTATTGTAACTAAAATATCCATGGTGTCATCCAGCAATCCATCCCATGCTTCATTCTCAATAAGTATAACATCTCTATTTATCACAACCTTCTTGGTGATGGGATTGTATAATTTATAGGCTTTTTATTCCTCACTATAGCCTATGAAAATGCATTTCTCTCCTTTGTCATCAAATTTCTACCTTTTCTCTTTTGGCATGAATGCACATGCGACACACCCAAAGATTCTTAGGTGCTCAACTCTCTATTTGTTGTTAGTCCACACATCTTTTGGAATCCTATCATAGATGACCTTTGTGGGGAACCTATTCAACATATAGACTATTATTGCTACAACTTCTCCCAAAAATATTCGTTACAACCCTTTTGCTTTCAACATACTTTTTGTCATATCTTTAATGGTCCTATTTTTCCTCTTGACCACTCTGTTTTGCTATGGAGTATACTTGGTGGTGAATTGTTTGTGAATACCCTCATTCCTAGAAAAAAAAAGGAATTCATTGGAGATGTTCTCTCCCCTTCTATCTATTCTAAGGGATTTGATATAGTGACCACTCTCCTTTTCAACTGCTGCCTTAAACCATTTAAACTTCTCAAAGGCTTCTTATTGTTTTTCAAGAAATAGACCCATATTTTTCTGCTATAGTTATCTATAAAAGTCATAAAATATGTATTTCCAGCTAAAGTGGGGGTTTTCATGGGTTCACATAAATCTAAGTGCACTAACTCTAGCGGTGTTTTTTCTCTCCTAGAATATCCAGATTGAAATGGATACCTATGTTATTTTCTTAAAACGCAAGCCTCACACTTGCCATTAGGTTCTACAATGGATGGTAAACCCCTAGCCATTCCTTTTCTAGACAATAAACTTAAACTTGAAAAGCTTAAGTGACCATACCTTAAATGCCATAGTTTGGATGGGTCTTTGATGACTGTCTTGAATGGAGAGTGTTGTCCAACTGTCGACCATTGTGTGACTACTGTGAGTACCAATGAACAATGTTGTTGCCAACCATTTTTTGTTCTTGTTGCAGACACTATGTGCATCCTAAGAGGAAACATTTTGTTTCTCGTCATCTGCACTGCAACCATCACTTTTTTGCTACCTCCTTTGTCAAATATCTTGCATTCTCCATTCTCCATCAAGATTTTGTAACCGTTTTGGACCATTTGTCCAATGCTCAATAGATTATGCTTCATGTCGGGGGCATAATAAACATCTTGGATTTTCTGCCTTTCACCATTCTTGGTTTGGATGTTGACTACACCTCTTCCCATCACAGGAACCTTCTCATCATTTCCCATATTGATTTATGTTTTTATACTATTGTCAATGGAGGAAACAAAATTCTTGTTACCACTCATGTGGTTGTTGCATCCACTGTCCAAGTACCATACTTCATCATTGTTGTGTTCAACAAGGTTACATACAATGAAAACATTTGACTGCTTGTCATTTTTGACCTTGTGCTCATTTGATACACTAGCATTTTGGCCTCCATGATAATACTACTTCTTTCTACACTCACTAGCATAATGGCCATATTTGTGATAGTAATAACACTGCACATTACTTTTGTCATTCCTTTGATTCGAACTATTGTTCCTCCTCTGGTACTAGTTTGCTGACAATGAGCTACTCATCTCCTCTATACTTTCAGAACATCCTCTTCCAAAAACATTTCTTCCTCTACCCTTTTGACCTCTTCCTCAGTTGTTTCTTCATCTTCCTCGACCTCTTCCATTGGTCTGAGCTTTGAATGCTTGCTCTAGGGAAGGAGCAGATCTATTCAACCGCTGCTCATGGGTTTGTAGTGAACCCATTAGCTCATATAAAGTAATCTGAGACAAATCCTTTGCCTCTTCAATGGCAATGACTACATAATCAAGCTTAGTAGGTAGACTTCTTAGGATTTTCTCAACAATCCTTTGCTCTTCAATTGTTTCTCCATTGATTCTTAGCTGATTTACTAGGGTTGAAATCTTAGTGTTATAATCTTAAATGGACTCACTATCTTTCATTAGTAGAGTCTCAAAAATTCTTTTTAAGAGTTGCAACTTAGATGACCTCACTTTGTTAGTCCCTTTATAACTATTTTGCAATATATACCAAACTTGGTTTGCATAGTTTGATGCTGCAATATGTGGGAAAATAGTCTCACTCAAGGTTGTCTCAATCAAATTGAGGGCTTTTGCATCCTTCATTTGGGTCTCCTTTAATTGATTTTTTTGTGCATTTGAAAAGGCTGCAAGTGCATTTGGGTCTATGATATCATTGAACCCATTTGTGACCAACTCCAATAGGTCATTTGCAACTAAGATGGTTCTCATTCTCTTAGCCCATATGTCATAATTATGCCCATAAAAGTTTGGTGGTTGTTGTCAACCTCTGCTATCACCTCATGCCATATTTCTTCAAATTTGAGAAAACTATACAATGCCTAGATAACCTAAGTCTTTTCTAAACACACCCACAATAAACTTAATGACTGACTGATTGCCTAGAAAAATAGGGCTCTGATACCACTTGTTGGGAGAGATAGGGGTGCAATAAAACACAATGTCACTGCTGTGACAAGATGGACAGAGTAGAAATAAACAAATAGAATACGCACAGTGACAATAGGTCGAAACAAACAAAAATTAACTTTGCATATATTCCTTTTTTTCTTCAAACTACAAAAACTCAGAGGATATTCTTTGATCTACATGAACAACATAAAACTAAGCTATTTGGACAAATGTCCAATGACTAGGTGCTACACTAACACCAAAATATATAAATTGCTACAATCCTATAGCTGTAGCTGACAATGCACTATGACTGATAAACATTCCTTTTGTGCTACTGTTGTCACCTTACTTTCAGCTGAACATTCTCCTCACTATTGCTACAAACTTAACTTCAAAAATAATGACTTCTACTACTACTTCCAATGAATACCAAACATTCCTTTTGTTTTTTTTAGCTCATAAGAATGAGTGCTTCATTCAAAATTGAAAATCACCTAACTCATTAAATGTTGGAGGCAGTAACAGTTATTTCAAACTCAAAAACATGCGCTCCATTTCAAATTCAAATATACCTACCAAAATAAGTATTGCAAGTTTACGTTGGCTGCAACTTCGTGGTCCTCATCTAATGTGGGGGCTGAGGTGTCAGGTTTGTTGACTACAAAATATTAAATATTCCAACACATTGCTTATTAAATAACAAAATAATTTAGCTTCATTTAAAAAAAAAACTCAACTTTATTAATCTCTAGCATTTGTCAAACACTTTTTTTTATTACACACATAACTCTCTTATAATTATAAATAGATATGTCAATTTTCTCCTATAAAAAATGCACATACTATGATATAGATAGAAAAAATATTCTCTCCCATTTCTAGCACTTTGTATATCCTACATTGCTCACTATATTATATATCAATGATATTTAAACATTTTAATAATTATAGATACTAAAAATTAGTATTGTTAATCTAATACTTTTGTTTAGAAATTTCTACTATTAATTCATTTTCTTCAAACAATTCTATAACAGATCTGAAATCAAATTACAAATTAATAATCGTTCCTGAATAAAAAAATTCAATCTATTGTATAGATACATTCTTTATTCTTTCAATTTTTTTCCTACATTGTGCTTATTGTGTTGCTTGATTAGATTAAATTAGATTATATTATATTATAGAAGAAATTGATTTAAAAAGTTGAACCATAAATCCTATTAATGTACACTATTAATCTACACCCAACTTAATTTTTATATTTTTTCCACTTTGTAATCAACTATGACCTTATTAATGTGCTTGAATTTGATTTCAATATTGTAATATCTTAAATGACTTAAAATTTATATTTATTTTTTGATTCGTTTATTGGTAGCAATAAGACATTGTTTTTCTCTTTTAAATCTATCTAAATTAAGCAAACACTTGATCCCATGGGGGAATTGGTGCCAATTGATATGTTGAAATTGGCCCTTTCCCAACTCCTTAGCTGCAAATGTTGATGATGTGTGGATAGTTGAATCTCTTTGATGATATTTTGGCATAACCTAGCTATGAAATTGTGAAAATTATGAATACTTGAAGAGAAATGGAAAAAAATGGCTCTCAATGTGAAGAGAGTAACTTTGCATCAGATTGTGGATGTTGAATGAGAGGATCAATTTAATGAGAGATTACATGATTTGACAATTTAGACTCAAATTTATGAGTTGATTTAAATCAAAATTGAGAGGAAAGGATTAATTAAATAAATGTTTTTGATTTATTTAACCAAAGGGTATGCTAGATTAAATTAAATAAGGTTTTAATGTATTCAATTTAATGAGAAGACTTTAGGGATTTAATCGAATAAAATAATTTATTTAATTAAAAGGGATTTTATGGTTAATTAAATTAATTTGATTAATTTAGTCAATAGGGGAGAAAGACCTAATTAAATAAATAATGATTTATCTAATTAAGAGACATGAGATGATGATAAGCTGAGAGTGTGATTTAGGAAGAAATTTTGTTAGTTAATCAGGATCAAATGTGCCAAATCAAATTGTATATTTTCCATGTCTACATTTTGCTCCTCTTTGAAGCAATGTACTTGTTGCATTAATTCAAAGAATAATCTGCTATGATTAAAGTTCAAATTTTTCTTGATTTTTTTGAATGCCCCACTATTGCCCCAGTGGAAGGATTATACTAGTATATTGCCCCCTCAAGAGATCGGACGAAAATTTTGATTTTTTGGATGATGTCACGAAAAAAGAGGACAAGGTGCCCGATAGGTTCAAAAAATGCCCTAGAATGCCAAAAACAATGCATTAAAATACCAAAAAAGATGCAAAATGGCCCTCAATTGGACAAAAATGGGATTGGGGGACCAAAACCCTATTTAGATGGCCAAATTAGGTCAAAAAACCCTAATTTGCAAGCTCAAATAGACCTTGAGGGGTCACTTTCAATACACTTGCACACTTAGCCCTTTGAAAATTTCACACTTTGAGCTATGAGTTCTGGTCAAGATGGTGCAATGATAACTTCCTAGGCACATGTTGGAGAGAGTATGAGTGCATCAATGACTAGTCAGCCTCAGGACCCGTGGTATGTACCCCTTTCCTGACTTTTAATTTCTTGTTTTTCGTGCATTAAATAGGGTCCAATTTATTTTTAACTTGTGCAATGCTATATGGTGCCACTAAAAATGATTGGTCGACGCAAACTGGTCATAAATAGGGTTGCATATGCAAAGAGCATCATGTGATGTAGTTAGGAAATTAGGGTTTTTCCATCCAAACTTGGCCACATGCACAAAGAGCATCGTGCGACGTAGTTAGGGGAATATGGTTGTCAAAGTCCACCACGCGGTGCTGTTTGGAACTTTGCAAACATCGCTATATTTGAAAATAGCACCGCATTTTCTATTTCAAATGCAAAAATTTGACACAGGTGGTAGATTTTTCTAGGAGACTTGATGCGGTGGTTTCCCTTGCGCAGGAGGAGCTCAATGTACTTCATTCCAGGGAGCACATATGGCCGCTGCTCAGTAGATTGCAGGGTATGCATGTGTATCTTCAGGAGTAGCTTGGTATTCTTGGCCTTTGGTATGTTGCATATGTCCATCCTATTCGGGCACACTTAGGTATGATGACTAGTTTGGGTGAGCGGTGGCACAGTGAGTATTCTTCCTTTCATCTTCCCACTGGCGAGGCCACCATCACCCTTGAGAATGTTTGGCCAATTCTCCAATTGCCTATTGATGGAACCCAAGTGATTTACGATCCAGATGAGGGTAGGGATGCCTGATTTGATGTCATGGGCGTTGATGAGCTTATCCTTTCTGATGGACAGATTGACCTAGAGTGATACTAAGGTAGAGCGCCCACCTATAGATTGATTTTTTCTGCTATTATTTCTAGTCTTGTGGCACCTGATCGGCATGGCTGATATTTTAGTCTCGGCTAGGGACTAGCATGGCATCGAATGTCCATTCACCGAGAGTGTTTTGCTTGGGGACCAATATTGATGGCCTCCATTTACAAATATTTGCATGAGTTCACATACCTGGATAGTCAAGCCCTTGGGGCCGATGTTACTTTATTACATATCTAGGCCTAGGAGCGAATCCTAGTGCTCCATCCAAATGTCACACCAATTTTCCTCGACATTGATGATCTTGTTGTCTAGTGGTATGACAGGGCACAGATTCATTTTATCCACACTAGCACAGGTGGCCTTGCTTACTAGCGATAGGTTCTTGATGAGATGAGAGAGTTCGTTTGGAGACCCTGGATAGGCATAGGCCCATGGTACGATGATGTAGATCAACTATTTTTTGCTCGGCATGATAGGTGGATGTAGGGTCAGGAGCATACCATGATAGAGCGGTATCTCCCAGACATGGTGGTGTACTAGTTTGGAGAGATGCAGGATAGGCTTGATGATCAGTACATGGTGATCTTCACCCGTACTACGAGAGGGACAGCATGGGGCCAACCCATCCCGACAGTTGAGGCAGTGTCCTCCTTTAAACAGTTAGTGGCTCGACCGTGGCCATATGATTAGGGGCCAACAGATGCAGGTGTGACTTTGACATACAAAGTATGGTTTAAGCCTCCCTTGAGATTGACAGTTCCTGGTGTAGCACTCCCATGACGGAGACCTAGAGGCAGAATAGTTAGTAGGGGCAAAGGATAGGGGGTAGAGGAGGAGGTGGACCACCTCCTTATCAAACACCTCCCAGAGACCCAGCATAGCAGTCACCTCCACGAGTAGGGGAGCAGGATGGTCAACCCAGAGATGGGGACAGGGTAGTCCCATAGCAACAACTAGTAGTGTAGCAAAAACATATAGACACACTGATCCATCAGTTGCAAGGTCATATTCAGGTACTGACTACAGAGAGGGATGAGGGCCAATAGAAGGTTGTGCCAGTTACTGCTAAGAGCGACCAGGCACGATCTGAGAGGGATCAAGAGATCGGTCGATGAAGGTAGCTGGAGAGTACAACTTCATCATCTTAGGGCCGATCAGTCTCCCTATGAAAGTATAGAGATATAGTCAGAGAGGCTGAGTATTATAGACAACATTATAGAAAGGTAGTGCCAACAGCAGGCTGGGTTCCAAACTATTCTCAATAGATAGATATGAAGCTGCCATAGGCACATAGTGATAGGCATTAGGGTGAGGGGCACAACAAGAAACGTTGGCCTTTTGATTACAGATAGTTCCATTTTTTATTCATGGGCCTTGATTATTTGCCCCTTTTTGTACTATATACCTTGGTCGTATACTTGATCCAATTTTTGTATCATGATAGTATATTCCTTGATGATATATATGAGATGGTTCACCTTTATGAAATTTCTAGCAATGTATGATATGCATTTTTTAATTTCCTATGTGCTATGAGATGTTTCTATTTCTTATGCTCATGTGATATGATGTATGCTTCTAATGGATGTACTTCTTTTTGTATCTTTTCGATGCATTTTGATGATGATCCTATGAATGTAATGTATGCTAATGATGTTGTATTCATGTACAAATGGCAATGGATGCTAATGATTATGTATGATGTGAATGTAATGTAATGATTTCTTAAGATGCTTAGAATAAAAAATCTATATTATTCCTCATAACTTAAGGTAATGATATGATCTATATGATATGATGTGTGTTTTATGCTAATGATCTGGTGGATGTAGGGTGTATGCATTGGCGATGTTCTGATTAACTGTCATGATACCATTTTAGAATGGAAAGAAGATAGAAGAAATTTACATTCAGTGAATCACTTAGAACAATGGTGATTTTCATACTAGGAGTCGGGATTTTCAAAAGACCAATTACGTTATGTTTGATAACACACATAGGTACTATGCATCAAGGTATAAAGAACCAAGATGGCATTGTACCCAGTGTGATGGTCTTTGACTTGACAATCAGATAGGAGTATTCTTGTTCACACTTAGCACACAAAACCTTATTCAAGATGTAGTTTAGAAATTCTAAACATCTTAGACCAAAACATAGGAAAGAAAGCTTTTCTATGTGGTCAAAAAGATATCTAAAACATCCTCTCCACAAACCAACCAAATTACATATGACTAAGTTATTTTACAAGTCTATCCCACAAGCATAGTAGATAAAAGAGACAATGATTCTTTCTCCATTCCTTTCTCTCTAAACCTATTTTGATTAGGCATCATTGAGAGGTCCTTGGAATGAGCGCAAGATAAGATAAGTCAAAAAGACCAAATAAAGTAAACAAACAAGCTAATATTCTTCATACCACTAGCCAATACTAAACTACTATGAGATACCTGATGCTTATGTCCATCATGGGAATGATTCATCCTGTGACATGTTGTGATCATAGTTTTGGTGAGACTGATTGGATGATAAGCTATTGATACTTCGAGTTGATTAACTTTCATGCTTACTGACTTAGACTTAAGACTTTGATAATTAGGTGTTCACTTTTGAACCTACTAGACTTTCTTTTGACTGAATCACCAAAGGATGAAGGTGATGATTGATTTTATTACGAGTGATGATTATCATGAGTGAAAACGAGATGAAATGGATGCACCATTTTGGGTTTTGTAGATATTTTTAGGCTGTTTTTAGTATTTTTGAGACTTTTTAATGTTTTTAGATTTTCAAGATTTGCAATGAAAAGACTAACCTAAATACCTATCCTAGGGGTCTCGAGAACTTATCCATAGATTATCCTTGCTTACGTTATACACGCAGAGACCACGTAGTTCGATTGACGACAAACCTGACTCAATGATGAGAATGATGGGCAAATTGATTGCCATTGTGACAGATGCCTAAAGGACTAACCTAAAGTGTCTTGGGGGATGATCAAAGATCAACCTTTCCTACGTTCAAGCTCAAAGATGATGTAGTTCGACAAAGGTGAAAGACTGACGAGACTGTATGATGATCTTTTTAAAGACTTTTCTTGAGATTTTTCTAATGTTTTTTTATTTTTGATTTTATGATGTTTTGGGGAAATCAAAATATACATGAATCTGATATGATGCAAGTGAAGGAACATGCCACCAATGTCATGCGATAGATTACTTCGATAAAGGTAGGACAAACTAACCACAAAAATATGCCAAGTAGTACTATGATGGAATATGATACGAGCACAAGATGAGGCTATGCTATGGGTGCAAACAGATGGATGGAAGGGAGATTAATGAAATGCGATGGGATCAAATGAGTGATTTGTGTAGATCTTGGTGGATAGAGAGTTCTTTATTTATGCTTGGTGCTTTTTTGCTAGGTTTTCACCAAGGTACTTGTCCAAAGCGCCACTAAAGTGGTTTTCACTAGAGAATGATTTTTTCTTTACTGTTTTCAATCTTTTTTCTGATTTTTTCTTTCTTTTTTGGATTTTTGTACTTTTTGGTTTTTTTGTTGTCAGCAAGATGCCTATTTGCAAGGTTTTCATCAAGGTGACCATTTTTTCAAGAAATTTTTTGATTTTTTTGTATTTTTCGATTCTATACCTCGCAATATTTTAGGCATAAAACTTTTGAGATGACAATTGTTCATGGGCTCTTGTAGAGGTTCGCCTTCTAGTGTTGACAATTGATAGGCCCCTAACTTATAGCTTGTTGTTATGATGAAAGGTCCCAACCAGTTGGGCTCAAATTTTCCTTTGCTTTGTGGATTTGGCACGTTGTTTTGGTTTTCTTTCAACAAAAGCTTGCCAACTTGGAAGGTGCATCGCCTGATATTTTTGTTGTAGCTCCACTTCAGGTAGTTTTGATAGACTTATAGATGATTGAGGGCATCCATGCACCATTCATTTAATAAATCCAACTCACTCAACCTTGAAATCTAGTATTCCTCATATTTTATGAGGTTTTGTAATGATATTCTCAATAATGGGAGCTCAATCTCGATTGGGAGGATGGCTTCTGATCCATAGACCAAGGAGAATGGGGTGGCACCTATTGGTGTGTGGATGTTGGTGTGGTAGGCCCATAAGATGAGATTTAGCTACAGATATCAGTCATGACTAGAGTCATTGACTATTTTCTTAAGGATTTTTAGGATGGTTTTATTAGTGGCTTATGCTTGGCCATTGCCTTGGGGGTAGTATGGAGTGGAAAAGTGATGTATTTTGAATTTTTTACTCAACTCACAAACATCCTAATTCTTGAAAGGTGTCCCATTATCAGAGATAATGGATTGGGGGACACTGTATTGACAAATGAGATAGTTCAAGATGAACTTGAATATCTGCTTTCCAGTGATGTAGGTCATAGGAATTGCTTCGACCCACTTTGTGAAATAATTTGTGGCAGTAATGATGAATTTATGGCCGTTGGATGAGGTGGGTGTGATTTTTTCTATGAGATTGAGCCCCCATTGTGAAAAGGGCCATGGTGTGACAATAGGATGGAGTTCCTAAGATGGTGCATGGATGAGGTCTCCATTTTTTTGACATTTTAAAATTTTTTTGACATATTCATGTGCCTCCTTTTCCATTGTTGGCTAGTAGTACCCAGTTCTTAGCAACTTCTTGGCCAAGGTCATACCGCTTGAGTGTGATCTGCAAGTGCCATTATGTACCTCTATTAAAGTAGTCAAGGCCTCCTCAAGATTTAAGCAATGTAAAAGGGTTCCCTCAATGCTCCTACGGTAGAGGGTTTTCCTATGATGACAAAACGTAAGGACCTTTTGACAAAGGCCCGCTTAAGGTTTGGGGTAATGTTAGTTAGGAGAACTCCTATTCTCAGGTAGGTATAGATGTCTTGTTACTAGGAATCACCATGACTAATGAGTTTGCACACATATTCTAACTCTAGTATCTTGAATGTGGGTATGAGATTCTGCTTTACCAAGAATTCATGTTTTGAGACATTGCAAGGGATATCTAGTAAGGATCCAATGGTTTCCATGGCGTTAGTTGCTCTATTGTTAGCCCTCAGTATCTTCTCAGAGGTGATATCAATTAACAATTCTTTGAGGCTTTCTACCAACATCTTGTATGGTGTGAGATTGTCATCCTTGGTTTGGTACTCACCATTGACTTGGTTGATAATAAGCTATGAATCCCCATAAAATTTTAGTGCCATGATCAGCCATTGTGCTACAATTTTGAGACCTATGGTTCAAGCCTCATATTCTGCAATATTGTTAGTACGTGGGAATGCCAATTTCTAGGATATAGGTATACAATCCCCTTGTGGGTTGATGAAGAAAAAACTAGCTCCTAATCCATGTTGTGTGTATGATTCATCAAAGTAAATATTCCAATGATCAGCTATGTTGAGATTAAAGATGGAATTGTCTTGAAATTCTGATATGAGTGGATTCTCTGAATAGATTGGAGCCTCTTCCAGTTGGTCTGTAATGACTTGTCCTTTGATTTCTTTTCGTTCAACATATTCAATGTCATGTTTTGATAGTATCATGACCCACTTAGCCATTCTTCCTGTGAGCATTGCTTTTGACAGTAGATACCTTAGGGGATTGATTTTGGTACTCAGCTTGATCTAATGAGCCAACATGTAGTGTTTGAACTTTTGGGATGCAAACATGACTGCTAGGCAAGCTTTTTCTATTGGTGTGTACTTGAGCTCATGCCCTACCATTGTTCTACTGATGAAATAGATGGCCCGCTCTATCCCATTTTCATTGTGCTAAGCTAAAAGAGCACCAAAGGCTATTGTTGTTGCTGAGATATATAAAATCAATGGTTTTACGACAATGGGTGGCATTAATACTAGTGGCGCGAGTAGATATTCTTTGATTTTGCTAAATGCATGTTCACACTTTTCGTCCCACTTATATGCTACTCCCTTATGGAGTAGGTGTGGATATGCAATTTGTTTGCTTGCTAGTTGCACTATGAACCTTTAGATGGATTGGAGTCTACCCTACAAGCATCTGAGTTGTTTTAGTGTCCTTGGTGCCTCCATGTCAAGCATTACTTTGACCTTTGCGGGATCCACCTCTATTCCCCTTATTAACACTATGTATCTTAGAATTTTACTTGTTGTACCCCAAAGACACATTTCTTGGGGTTGAGCCTAACCTTGTACTTCTCCAGTCTATCAAAAATGGCACTTAGTGCTGCTATGTGATTTTGTTTCTTCTTTGATTTGGCCAATATATCGTCCACGTAATATTTGACAAATTTATGTATCATGTCATGAAAGATTAGTGTCATGGCCCTCTGATATGTAGCCCCTGCATTTTTTAGCCCAAATGGCATCATGTTCTAGTAGTAGGTGCCCCATGGACATGTAAATGTCATCTTATGCTAGTCCTCTTTTGCGATCATTATCTGGTTATACCCCAAGAAGCAATCCATCAATGATAGCATCTCATTTCTGGTTGTAATGTCCCATATTATATCAATGTTAGGTAGAGAAAAATCATCCTTGGGACATGCTTTGTTGAGGTCTCTGAAGTCAGTGTAGATATAGATGCCCCCATTTGGTTTTGAAACTAACACCAGATTGCATACCCATTCTGGATAATCAATTCGGCATATGAATCCAACATCTAGGATTTTCTGCAATTCCACCTTGACTACCAAGGCTATTTGAGGATGCATTTTTCTATATTTTTGTCTAACTGGCCTTGCTCCTAGGTAAACAACCAAGTGATAAAATATGACATTCGGATCAAGACCTGACATATCAACATAGGTCCATGCAAATTTAACCTTTCTTTCCTTTAGAAATGCAACCAATAATTCTTGTTCTTTTGTCAGAAGTGACTCTACATAGAAGGTGATCTATGGTGTTGCCTCCATTCCCAAGTTGACAGAATTACACTATTCTGCCAAAACTATCGATTTCTCCTGATGCAGTTTCGTAGGGGGGAGATTGAATCCTTCATCTTCTAGCACCTCGAAAAGGTTTTCACTGTTAGATGTGTCCTTTATTTTTACTATTCTTTGGTTAGAGAGTGCCACAGTGTGGTTTTCACTTAATAACTCTGAGCTTTTTCTCATTCTTTTTATTTTGCAACTGAAGGACTCAATCATCTCCCCATAATATGCTTGAGTGTCCAATGTGATGTCAAAAACAACCTTTTGATCTCCACATGGAACTGTATCCCTTAGTCCCATGAAAATTAAGAGTGCCTCATCGTTTTCGAATGAGTCTAGAATTAGTGGTCCTCGTTGGTCATAGTCGATGAGTTGAGGGTATACTAAGTTGATTTTGTGGGTTTGTTGGTTTCACTCAGTGGGTGAGGCACTAATCATAAGTAAGGCATAATTATTAAAGAGCATGGGAAGGCCTATTATGGTATCCTCGTCATCACTACTGGTGTAGACACTAGTTACATCAAAAGTCAAATTATCTAGGGGGAGACCTATGCATACGGGTAGTCAAAGAGGAGGGGACCTGACTACTCTACTAGGAGTACCTCTACCATGTACGGTTATACCTGGAGGGGTACATATGAGATGAAGGTTTCTCATTCTTCTTTCTACAACAATAGGCTCTAGTCATCCACCATTGTTTCTTCCAAGGCTTTCATTCCTATTATAGCCCATACCTATCATAATTTTCAACCCTCTATTGGTTTCATCCATGGGTAGAGTGGGGGTGGGTCTTTCATCATGGTATAGCATGCTTGAGATGTCTCCCTTATCCACATTTTCCCAACTTAGATCCCCCCAATGGTGGAATCCATAAGGATTTATCCTAACAGTGTAGACATGTGTTTCATCTGGCTAAGGTTGCCCATGCAACCTAGGAGATTGTGGTAACTCTCCTACAACAAATGCATTCTTCTTCATTTTGTAGTCTTTGAACCCGTTGTCCTGGATCATGATCTTTATTTTAGATATATCGGGAAGGAAGGGTGTCTTTGCCGCAAAAGTGGAGGCAAGGTTCAATGGGTTATGTATGAAGTTGATGGACCTTCATTATTTTTTGGAGCTTGGGGGATTTTTTAAAACTTGGCCTCCAAGTTTTTGCAATAGGAAAATGGTTCTGGATCACCATGTATAGTGACCTCCTCATTCTGTTACATGAATTTGATACATGAATGAAATGTCAAGGTAATTTCCTCCATTCCATGGATCCATGGGTGTCCTAGGAGGATGTTGAATGGTAGGTTGAGATCAAGTACTTGACAAGTGGTTTCCATAGTTGTTGGTCCCACTTGGATTGGGATTTTTATAGTGCCTTGGGACACTCTTTCTTGATCATCGTATGCTCTTATGGTGATGTCTTTGTTCTTATCAATAGAATCCTCAGAGAATCCCAAGTTCTTTATGAGTTTGAGTGAGTAGACATTGAGGTCTGCACCTCCATCTAGCAGGACCCTTTTGACTTTATTTTTTTGAATCAACAATTGCAGGTGAAGTGCACGATTGTGAGATGGTTGGGTAGGGAAATCTTGATTGGAGAATGTGAGGAGATTTTGGGTACAACGATGTTACCAACCATAGCCTGAAACTATTCTATATCAAGGGTGGTGGAGATGGTGGATGCAACTAATGCTTGATCAAGGATTTTCCTATGGGCGGAAGAGATTTTCAATAATTCCATGATGGAGATTTAGGTGGGGGTTCTCTTTAGCTGGTCAATGATGTTGTAATCATAGGGAATGGATTTTTTATTTGAAATTGGGGTCTTAGATGGCTATGATGCCCCTGCAATACTAACCTTGCCTCCATGTGTGGTGAATCCACAATCGACATTGTCTCCTTTGATGTTAATGACCATGACCATCTCATCTACAAATGTGACAATGTCCTCATACACAAGGTTTGCACTAGCATACTTTTGCTTCCCTTTGTTGTTTCCTTAGTTGTTTCCTTGATTATGATTTGGCATCAGATTCATGTATATTTTAAGGTCCTGATTTTTCGCTGGTTGTTCAATGTTTATGATCTTGTCCTCAATGAGGTCCTAGATGATATTCTTTAACCTCGTGCAATTTGTGGTTGTGTGTCCCTTGATTTTGTGAAAATCACAGAGGAGATTTTCATTGTACCATGGTGGTTTTGTCATGGGTTCCACGTAATGCTCAGAGTTGGAGATTTTGATAAGGTTTTCCTTGACCAACTTCTTCATTATGGATTCAATTGATTCTCCAAGGGCAGTAAATCTCTGCTTGGGAAAATATTTGTTTTGGGGAGGTGGTCCTTGTTGATTACCTACGTTATTGATTTGGTTGTTGGGAAGTGATTGTTGTTGTGCCACTATGTTAGTTTGAAAATTATTGTGATTATGATTCTGTGTTTGATTGGTCTAGATGTTCTTCTTAGAGGCACTAATGTCGACCACTCTATCATTCGTGATATTTTTGTTCCTCGACCATGTTCAAGGTTTATCGTTATAATTATTGGATGAACGGTTATCCTATTGTGGAGTAAATGTCAATGCACCTCCTCATGTAGTAAGGGATCTTTCAATATTGAGCACCTTTGGGATCAACTGATCGTACATTGTGATGCATTGCATTTTTAAGTAGAATGCCAAGTTTTCATCTAGATTGGATATGATTTTGCAAACTTGAACATTGTTCTTCTGGCATAGTGCACTTGCTCTGATTAGCCTTGGATCGCCATATTTGCAAGAAGGATGTGAATATATCTCCTTTTATTTGCTTGAGTGTTGATAGTTCTTCCAAACTAACATCTCCACCCATGTTGAATGCGTATTTTTTAAGGAAAGCTTCCACAATTTCTTGGAATGTTTTAATGCCTGTGGGAAGATGAGAAAACCATTCCATGGCAAGACTAGTCAGACTTCGAGGGAAAAGTCACATTAGATATGTGTCATCGTATGTGACCTCCATGCAATGTACTTGAAACTCCCTGACATGGTTTTCAGGGTTTCCCATCCCATTGTACTTATCAAATTTGGGGATCTCAAATCCCTTTGGGAATGGTAGCATTGTAATACTTCTGTCAAATGGATAGGGGTACAAGTTGCCTGATATTAATGTTGTTTTTCTTGCTTGGAGTTCGAACACTTGCTACGAGAGTAGTTTGATTTGTGCTACAACATCATTTTGCAGATTAGGAGGTGGGATGAATCTGTTTTGAGGTGTTTGTAATGTTTGATTGATGAGAGGGGTATTTATGGGTGTTTTCTACAAGCTTTGTTGTGCATTTAAGAACTATTGATATGCCTGCATTTCTATCAACAACGCTTGTTTTTGATCTTCTTGTTGTTGTTCTAATGAAGCTTGTTGTTGGTCCAACTGATGTTGTTCTCATAAAGCTTGTTGTTGGTCTAGTTTTTTTTGTGCCAACAAAGCTTGTTGTTGGTCTAGCTACTATTGTGCCAAAAAAGCTTGTTGTTGGTCTAGTTGTTGTTGTGCCAACAAAGCTTGTTGTTTAGCTTGTTCCTAAAAGTCTTGTAGGGCTTGTTGGTATGCTTGTTGATGAATTGCTTGCAACTGTGCATGGTATTGTTCTTGCACTTGTCGAGCCTAGTGTTGTGCTTGAGCCTAAGCCTGTGCTTGTTGGGCTACCTATGCAACTTGTGTACCTTGTTGGGCTTGTGCCACTTGTGCAACCTGTTGGGCAGCTAGTCGTGCTTGCGCTTGTTGAGCAACCTATTGTGCAACTTGTTGATTTTGCTGAAATATCCTTTGATGATTGGCCTTTAGGACTACCTAAATCATTGTGATGAATGAATTCATCACTTTGGCTTTTGGTGGGATTGGTGGTGGATTCGGAATGGTGCTACTCATTGTGGTGGGCAGAGGGGTTGCGTTGGTAGTCGGGACTTGGGTTGTTGGTGGTGTGGTTGAGATGCTCGGTCCCTGGAAAGGTATGTTTTGAGGGATTTGGGGACCGATTGATGTATTGACCATGGTGGCTTGAATGATTTCCACCAATTGTTGTGATGCCACTACCAAAAGGAGAGGATTTGATGTGGTGGTCAAATTGCCTTGATTTGAGAAGCTAGTGGTGGTTAGGGGGAGAAGACCCAACCCAAGAGGTGATACAATTGTAAGCGGAAATGGAGGGAATGATGGTATGTTCCCTTGGAAAAGTGATGATGAGAATGGGTCAGTGACTCCCGTTGTTCCTAACAAACTACTTTCTCCTTGCGATAAAGAAGTTTGTATGTTCAACAGATAGGTTGGTGTTTCCCGAAATGATGATGAGTCTGTGTGATTATGGAAAGTAAGCGGGACATATGGGTGTGACGGATTCATTGGGACAAATTTATCTGGTGTGGTGTTGATATTTACCTCTCTATTATTAACAAGGTGATGTTTTTGCAATTCATGAAACATGGCGCTTCCCTTGTTAATAATTGGTGAGGTTAGTGTGATTGTTGATATAGTTTGGGGGAATTTCTTGAGTGATGTTTGGAATTGACATTGGGGTTATGCTTGCAAGAGGCCTCTCTACACTAGTACTTACGTCAAGGTTAGAAGGGAATTGGGCCCCTCCTTCCATCAATGTGCATATGTATAGAGAAGGATTGAGTTTTTGCATGGCATTAACAATTCTATTATTCTTTGGATTTTAAATCATTTTAGTTATTTCCTTGTGTGTCATTCCCAAGTCCTCGTGCATGATGTCCTCTTCACAGTCTTCCTCTTGAGGATTTTTTGATGGTAGAGAAGAGTTGTTTAGGGGATTTCTAGATCCCGCAAGGTTTATTTTGGATGTCATTTGACTCAAGTCACTAGAAGTATATGTTTCTTTGGTATTTTCCATGTTCCTCTTGTGTTGTGATCTTGTTTGGACCATAAAATAGAGACCGTTTGATCTTAATCTTTAGGTACAAAAAGAGAAGAAATATTAAAGTCCAAGGATCAAAAGGGATGATAATGGGGATGTGATAGATGGATGATGTTGATGAGTGAAAATCTTGAAGAAATTTTAGGGCTGATGCTAAAAATTTTAAGGCTTGGATTTATTTTGATAGTTTGACTAGGTGTGTTAAGCCAAACAAGATGATTTTTAACTTGTAAACCCTAGGAAGTTATGTTATCCTAGAGAAAACCTACTCAAGAGAATGAATTGGCTAAGTGTGTTAACCCAACCAAAGTGATCATGAACTAGTAGACCTTAGGAAGTTCTATTATCCTAAAGGTAAATTTGTTCAAGAGAATTGATAATTCGACTAGGTGTATTAAGTCAAATAAAGTGATGTTGATTTTTCCTTTAAGTTTAGCATAAATGATGTTTCAAAATTCTCAAAAATAAATTGGTGGGATGAGATTTGATTGATGGAGAGACGGATGATAGTGATGATTTTGATCCTAGAATTGACCCAGACAAGACTCTTTTTTACAAGACCTCGGTAATAAAGAACATGCCATACTTCCTATGTGAAAAAAGAAAACCTTTGAAAAAGAGTTGGATTTTGTTGACAATAGAACTCATACAAACTTGGATTGTTCTTTGAATATTTCTTGTAGAAATTATACACCAACCTTTCTCTAACTTCAAAAATCCTTTCGAGACTCTCCTCATGACCTTTTAGGTTAGTCTACTGGAACTTTGGCTTTTGGATTTTGACTTTTCGGGATATCATTTGAGGAAACACATGTGAGGTCTAGTTGTCTTTATCTTTGCTTAATGAGTTCATTTTACTAAAAGCACTTTCTTGATTTATGATTTCAAACTAAATTTCTATGTCTTAATCTCTTTTCATTCCACAAGGTCCATTATGTGAAAATCAAGGTTTCAAGAGCATAGTTTCCTAGGTTGACTTCGATGAAAACAAATGACAATTAAATCTAAGAGCTTAGAAACCTCTAAGGATAAAATCCCTAGGGAAAGCAAGAGCACATGGATTTTTCAAGGGTATTTGTTTCTTGCAAAGGCTTTAAAATTTTGAATCTTTTGTGAATGTTTGTTTTCAATATTTTAGAACCAAGCATTGTGTTTTGATTTCAAGAACATGTACAATTCCTAGGCTGAAAAGATAGTATTTGTTGGGTTCCCACTTGGATGAATCTAGCTACTCATATTCAGTGTGAATGATTAGATGCTTGACCACATAAGCTCCCCCTTACATTGCACTCACTTCTTAGGTCATCCAAGCATCAGTACCCATGAATCTCCCATGGCATACTTTTCATCTCTACAACAAAACCACATTTATAACGTGGGGTGGCTTCAAAGGACATGACCTTTTGCACCAACAAATAGATAGGATTTTGGCCATTGCTAAACAAGAGGTTTCAATGCAGGCATTCCATTCATGCGGGACTATCTAGTATAGTGAGAGACCATTGCTTCCCTTCTCAACATAATAATCTTCATGATTCATGAACTTTCCTCAAGAATCCACACTTATATACCGGTTGGAAGTCACTTGGCTTTAGCATGTTCCCAGTTGGGTCATTCCCTTGGGTGATTAATTTTTCCCACAAGGCAGGCCTACTAAGATAAAGAAAGGAAAGAAAGCATATCCCGTAGTTGAATTGACCTTCATTGAAAAACAAAGGGAGAACACTCGCAAGATTTTTTGTTCAATTTAATTCAAAAAATGAAGTGTGGAGTCAATTATTTTATTCAACTTAAGATCACCGAAAGAGATTTTGATTCTCAAGATCATCATGAGGCGTGAGAGAAGTGCATACATCCTTTTCATGATATTATTTTGAATAAATAATTAAAAAACAAAGCAAAATGAATTCCTTTTAAAGCACTAAATAAAATGTGAAGTTTGTTTTTTTCAATTGTTAAACCTCAACCAAATCTAGTAGATTGTTCCTAAGGTTCTTTTTAAGCCTTTTTCAAACTTTAAAAGGAAATTTATTTTGTTCTTTCTAGAGCCCAAAAGAAAAATTATTGTTTCCTAAGGCATAGAAGATAAAAAAATTCTTTTTAAAGGAGATTAAAAACTCTCTAAAAGTGTTAAACAACACTAGAGTGTTCCAAAAAAAATTGTATAGGATGAGGTTGATGTCCCAATGGAATATTCCACTTTGCTCCCTTCCTCTCTTTTAATTGCAAAATAATCAAAACTAGAAGATGCAAAGACAATAAACAAGTCAAGAAATCAAAAATCAAAAAACAAAACAACACATGCTAAAAAGAAAAAGATTTAATTTTCTTCCTGTCAGCCAGTGGCATAGTTAGCATATGCAGTGCAGTTTGGAAACTCAGTGGAACAATATAATGCCATAGTTTGACTAAGTGCGATGCTCTACAGGAAACAGAGAGCGTGATTGTGGCGGAGTTTTACCAAGTGACACAGTTTGCAACTCAAGAATTTGTGATAGAGTTTAAAATTTTGAATATTTTGAGTGGGAAAGCAGGTGCGGTGTGGTTTAGAAAGGTGCGGTGCAATATGGCACCATGTCTATGAAAGTGGTGCAATATAGCACCATGCAAACTATCAGCAGCGCAGTTTCCTGTGTGCATAAATTTTTTTTTAAAAGCACGAAATTTCTGAAAAATGTGATGAAATCCTTGAGATTTTCCCTCCTAGCGCCAAAATGTGAACCCTAGTTTCATACCTGCACATAAGTAACAAAAAAACACATTATTAGATCAATATGTAAGGTGAAATAAGGATTCCCTATGAAATCCATTTACAAAACTTAGATAGAAAGGAAAATGAAGAAGAATTCTAGACCAAATTAAATCTATCTAAATTAAGCAAACACTTGATCCCATGGGGCAATTGGTGCCTATTGATATGTCGAAATTGGCCCTTTCCCAACTCCTTAGTTGAAAATGTTGATGATGTGTGGATAGTTGAATCTCCTTGATGAGATTTTGGCGTAACCTAGCTATGAAATTGTGAAAATTATGAATACTTGAAGAGAAATGGGCAAAATTGGCTCTCAATGTGAAGAGAGTAACTTTGCATGAGATTGTGGATATTGAATGAGAGGAAGAACCTTTCATTTATAGATTTCCAAAATGGAAGAGAGTGAAATGGAGCAATTTGGGATCATTCAACATCCAATGGCCAAGTGCCACTTGTTAAGATGTGAATGGTTGAAGGTTGTGCACATTTTGGCCAAAGTGCCGATAAATGCAATTAGGTGGAATTTGAAATTATGGAAATCACATGTGAGGGGGAAAAAGGAATGAAATAAATTCCACTTGGCTCAATGCACAAAGACATGTAAGAGGAGTGAATGCTTTGTTGGAAGTACCCATCCACTTGAATTTTGATTTTTTTTGAATTCAAACTTGAGGGAATATTCCTCCTTTTATTCCATGTTGAGAGAAAATAGGCAATTTAATAAATCAAAGTAATTGATTTATTGTGCAAGTTGCATTCCCTAGCTGATTTTAGTGGTTGGGATTAAATTAATCAAGATTTGATCAATTTAATGAGAGATTAGATGATTTGACAATTTAGACTCAAATTTATGAGTTGATTTAAATCAAAATTGAGAGGAAATGATTAATTAAATAAATGTTTTTGATTTATTTAACCAAAGGGGATAATGTTAGATTAAATTAAATAAGGTTTTAATTTATTCAATTTAATGAGAGGACCTTAGGGATTTAATCAAATAAAATGATTTATTTAATTAAAAGGGATTTTAGGGTTAAATAAATTAATTTGATTAATTTAATCAATAGGGGAGAAAGACCTAACTAAATAAATAATGATTTATCTAATTAAGAGACAAAAGATGATGATAAACTAAGAGTGTGATTTAGGAAGAAATGTTGTTAGTTAATCAGGATCAAATGTGCTACATCAAATTGTATATTTTCCATGTCTACAGAAGGTTTTTGTGTTGAGGGGAAATAACCAAGATCCTTAGGTTGTATAGGGACATGGATAATTTTTTCTATAGCATCACATCCTCTCCTAAGTCGCTTCATAAGTCTTTTAGGTTCAGAGTTGGCCTTGATTATACACTTTGTCATATATGTGAGCAATGTCATTGTAACTCGATTGGTGTGAAACGTTGTTCTTAGGTGGGTAAAGGATGAGTTTGGGTTTTTTTAGATTTTGTGGCTTGTGTGATGTTGGGTAAAGAATTAGAGGATTCTTAATATGTACCGCAAAGTATGTGTGAGATTCACTGATCGAGGGGGATCTAATGGACACTTGCACATCCATAACCTCAACAATCTTGGTTTGATGTGTCCCTAAGGAAGACATATTAGTTTCTTGCACCATAATTGTCTCCCTATAAGGAGATTTTGTAGGAGAATGATTGGTTCTTCCAAAAAGACTTCATCACAAGTAAGGGAGAGATTAATGGTTGAATTGTCTTGTTTCATAATGTTTTCCCATCTAATATTCTCATGATTCTCATCAATTAGATCTTGTGACACCATAATATCATCTTCACCAATAAGAAAGGATATTAGGTATTTGCAAGATCATGATGGGCCAAACAGTGGTGATATGATGGGTATGTGGCTGACGACATTTTTTTTACCCAAAATTGATGAAATGAAAAGAGTTTTTAAAGGATATTCTCATCTTTCCACCAATATAAATTATTATTTACTTTGAGTTTAATAAATATTTATTATTCATTTCTATTTGCACTACGAATAAAGTCTTGATTGATAGGTTGATTGAAAAACATATATAGCTTTTAAATGTTATCAAAAAATTTGAATAAAAAACATGTGTCACATTCTATGCTTTGCATAATATAGGATTAAAAAAATAAAAATTAATTTCATGAAGTTTTGACCAAGTTAAGGTAGTTAGACATACAAGTGTTTATATTTTTTAAAAGTTGTAATAAAAAATTCATAATTAATTATTTACTTGGAAAAAAAATTACAAAAAAATATGCATCACATCGGGACATGAGTCCTTTACTTATATATAAAATATTATAAAAAAATAATTATCATTTTATTGCGGTTAGGGTGGTCACACATACACATACTTCTTATTTTTTCTCTAAAATTTAAGTACTACTGCATTGAAATTTCAAATTTTCACCAAATATATATATATTTTTGAAAATAAACCTAGTAGTTTAGAAACTAAATTCAATTTAATACAAATGATATTCTTAAATATTTTTGAAATAATATAGATAACTTACTCAAATTTTTACCTCAAGTTGCCTAACTCTAATTTTTCTGAACTTTTTGCCACTTAAGGGCCTATTTTTTCCATGATGATCCTGCACATACCCTATTAGGAGAGGGGGGAATTTGATAGTCATACATAATTTCATCCTTTATCACTAATGTCTCACGCTCTTGTGCCATAATATCTACCCTACTAGGAGATATTTTAGGAAAGTGACTAACAATAGGTTCTTCACATTTCAAGATTATATTTTGTGAAGTAGCTTCATCACAAATAGGGGAGACATCAAGGGAAGGACAACTATGATTTTTCATGTGTGCCAATGATTTGGTCCTCTTGTTCAAAGAGACCCTTCCAAATGTTAGGAACATTAGGAAGGATATAAATAATGCTATAACTCTCAATCATTGGATTTGTTGATACCAACATATCCTCCTCACAATTCTGCTTTCCGTGATCATTCATGATTATATCCTTATTCATTAAAGAATTATCACAAATAGGGGAGGTGTTGGGAGATGAATGGAGAATAGGTAAAGTAGTGGCCATGATCTCAACTTCATGTGTCATAATTTCTTTCGAAGGGGGAGGAGGAGGAAGACAACCAAGACTTGCATGATCTTCAATGATTGTCTCTTCTTTCACCAATGGGAGAGATATCGAGAGAAGAACAATTAGGATTATCATGATTATTGATGCTTGCATCCTTTTATGTCAAATCTTTAGTGGATGATCTAGGTGATATGAAGTTTTCAAGGGATCCATCTAACATGTCAAAGTCATCTCTACTAAAGGGTTTGCATGATGTGCTAAGGCTAACCATTTGTTTTTTTTTTTGTGATGTTTTTTAGTTTTTAGTTTTTGTTTGCAAATATAATTTGGCCTAATTGAAATATGAACTAATGCTAAAATTGAAAAGTGAAAGAATTTAATTTTATCCACAATTGCAATTAATGTAAAGAATGCTTATTTCTAATAATTTAAATGTAATAGAAGTTATGAAAACTTAAAATGCAATGTAAAGACATAGGATGAAATGCAACTTTTTCAGATTTCACACAAGGTAATGTACTGATTATATTATGCACTAATCTGAAAATGAAATGTTGTGAATGAAAAAGTGAGATGAAGCAATGCATGAAATTAACCAATTTAAGCTAGATTTAGTAAAATGCATGTAAAAAAAAGTCAACCCACTAATACATATAGTTAATGGAAGAAAACATAAGCTTAAAAATAATTTTTTCAGTCTTGTAAAAGGCAGTTTCAGGGGTGAAAAGGGACTAAGTCGCCCAAGGTGGCAAATGAGTCCCAATGAGGATTTTTTTCAGATTTTTTAAATTTTTTTGATTTATTTTTATGTTATTTTTGTTGTATAATATAGACCTAAGATGAAAATGCAGAATTTTGATGATTTGCAATGCAAAATGCAAGCTATATGAGTTTTTCACAAATGCAAAATTTGAAACCCTATTATGCAACTTAACTAATGCAAAATGCAATGAACGCTAATTCTAGGATGATGATAGACTCAAAATTATATAAGAAGGTATTTGAAAAGTAGGTTCACCAAAATGTAGCAAATATTTTTGTCACCTCTTGCACCTCTAGGGTTTTGCACCTAAAAGGAGAGAGACAAAGATAAATCACTCCATTCAAGAACAAACCCTTGAGATTGCAATGCAATAGAGATTGAAATATGTCAAAGGAGATTGTTCCTAAGGCTGGAAGTTGATAAAGAAGATAAACTATGGATGCAAAACTAAGGAAATGTAAAGTGATTGAAAACACATTGTGATATGTAGAGAGACCTAAAAAGATGAATAGAAATGCAAATAAAATAGAACAAGAAAGTAAAACAAAAAAAATGCACTTGATAATTGGAAATTTTTGGAGATGAGCTCTAGAAATGCTATTGATTATGAAATTCTAGCCTATTGGGACTAATTCGCCATTCTGGGTGACCTAGTCCCAAATCTGGAAAATTGCACCAGAACCCGTTTAAGCCAAATTGGTATCTAAATTTGCAGAAATCTCTTAAAAACCTATACAATGTGACTAAGTTTCCACAACTAGAGGAAGTGTCCACTTTGACTTTTTTGAAGATTTGAAAGGGGAATCTGTAGCCCCCAACCTGCACTTCTACTCCTGATAAATTTTTGGATCTAAAACTGTAAAATTCAACCTATAGGTATTCCCCAAGCTTCTCTTAGGGTTTTGAAAACCTTGAAGGGCTTTGACACTTTTATGAAAACTTTTCAATTCTTTCTCTTTGATAAATCTACAAACACACAAGGAAAGAGAGAGAAATGTTGAATGTTAGGGCATGGGGGTTTGCCTTGGTCAAACCCCATTTAGGTAATTAAACCAAAATGATGAAATAATATAATGGAGAATTAAATGTAAAACAATTCAATTATAAAGTTTCCATTAAGATTGATCTTGAATTTCTACAACAATGGTTGAAGAATCTTCCCTTGAATGCTTAAGAAATATGTCTTGATGACTTAGAATGCTGAAAACCTAGCTTTCTTGGCTTGAGATGGAAGATGAATGATGATTGAGTCTTGAATTAGGGTTTAGAGGCTTGTATTTATAGGCAATCAACCTAAAATTCTTGTTAATTTGATCCCCAAGGCCGACATGGAGAAAAATAAACATAAATCCTATTTTTTCCCACTCAAACCATGAAAATAGCTCAAATAGGACTAAGTCACAAAGCTAGGAAACTTAGTCCCACCTGGCTGGGACTAATTCACCCAGATAGGTGAATTGGTCCCACAAGGGCTCTTTTGCTAGTTGGGATGTCAAGAAATGTATATATTAAGTTTATATGTTGATTTAGTCGAGTATTTGATCAAAATAAGCCTCAGGATACACAATATGGGGTCATAGGGGCCTATTAATCATGATTTAAATGTAAATTAGGGCTAGGGTGTCTAAAATAGGACAAAATTGTCTCTTTCTTCAAGAGTATACAATTTTCAACATTACATTAACAATTTTTTTAAGGAAAATACAATGTCTATATGTGGCATTTGTTTAAATTTGTAGCCAAAACTTTTAGATTATTTTTTATTTTTTTTACTATATTATTAATCCAAAAAATTATGAAAGAAGAGTGATTTGGATTGTTTTCACTTAATAATCTTTTCCTTCCTATGTGATAAAAAAATTTCATTAATTCATAAATGTGTGTGAAAGAGAGTGTGTTTTAAAAGAAGGTTTCAAAATTCTCTTTCACTTGTGAGATATCAAATTCATTTGTACATTAAAAGAGGTAGGCTTCTCATTACCTTTCACTAAAGTTATGTTTTAAGTTAACTTTACTTCCCTTTTGGTTATTCTTAAATCACATGACTGTAACGAATTTATATTTTACTCTCTTATTTGATATTTGTAGCACAATGGTGTTGATACTACTCTCACTTTAATGCCATCTCTATCTATTGATGTTGTTTATGCAACCATTTCTATATATTGTTGTTGTTGTGGCCATCTCTATATGTTGTTTTATTTTAAAATTTTATTTAAGCCTTGGTTGTTATGATTCTTATTCTTAGTCCACCTTCTATATTATATTAAATGTGTCACATTCTATTTATTTCATGTCTTTTTCTTCCCAATATATCTAATATCCCCATTCTATATTTATTGATAGGGGGTCTAGTTCTTCTAGATAGGGATGACATAATCCTGATTCCTTCTAGATAACCACTAACATCATGTCATATTTCTTTCACCTTTGTATTTTGATGCTATGGTACTGACATTTGGGTCTGAAGCTCTGGTCTTGACATTTGGGTTCATATTCTGATGCTCTTGTCTTGAATTTTGTGTCAGTATTTCAATTCTTTGGTCCTAAATTTCATCTCTACATTCTTTTCATTTATGTTTTGGGTGTTCAGCTTTCCACTCATACACATTTTTTAAGCCTATATAAGGAACAAAACTCCTTGTATTTGGCTTTTGTTGTTTGTTTCAAAGGTTTTGTTTTGTGAGCAGTTGAGAAAACTAGGATTAGTGCTCTCAATGGGAAATGAGCAGGGAAAAAACTCGAGAGAAAAATTAGGCACAATTAAAATGGAAGTGGAATGAAATGATCAACATCATCCATATGAGAAATCCATGAAAATGAAGAAAATACCCAGAATTTAATCTTAAACTAGATAATTCAAACAAACTAACAATAGAAATAATATCAATAGTGATAAACACATTCCCTTATAGTTTTGATGAATGCCACAATTAAAAATATTTACACAATTAAAAACTATAGGTTTAGTTTAAATTGGTGAATATTATCCTTTCTCACCTGATATTTTCTTAAAGATTATTTAATTCTAGTTTATGTGTCTAATGGCCAGTAGGAAGGGAATGGAAACAATGAGACAGATTAGTCAGAAAATAATGCTTGTACCTTCCCTTATAGATAGAATTTCATTTTTTGCGTGGTGTGCATTGAAAAAATCACTTTTTTTTCTCTACAAGACTTGAATTCATTAGAAGTGGCCTCTGTGAAATGATCAAAATCACCCATGTGGGAAATCTATGAAAATGAAGAAAATGCCTAGAATTTAATCTTAAACTAGATAATTGAAACAAAATAATAGTAGAAATAATAGATTACTAGTGATAAATACATTCCCTTATAGTTTTTATGAATGCCAATAACCAATAATGAATATTTTACACAATTTTTTTAATTTTTTTAAAATAGACTAGCCTAATAACAATGTTGAATACATCGTTTCATAGTATAAAAAAAAATTAAGGAACAACATTAAGAAAAAACTTAAAAAACTCATAATAATAGACTATTTTCAATAAAATATTGGAGGCTTTTTAAATAACAAACCACTAGTACAAAAACAACAATAAACTACTGAAAAAACTACTAAAAACTACTTATAAATGCCTATAATTGGTCACGTGACCACTAGTAGTTTATTTCCAGTTATATATAACGTGACCAAATCAATGACTAAACCATTTTTAGTCATTTATTGGTTGTTTTTATTGATCTGTTTGGTAGTATATTTAGTCATTCATTGATGTGATTTGGTCACTTAGTCACTTTTTTCCACTGATATATTTAGTCATTGATTGATGTAATTTGGTCACTTATTTAGTCATTTTTTATTCACTAATATATTTAACTCGTCACTTATTTAGTTGTTGATTTAGTCATTGATTACTGCAATCCAGTCACTTATTAGTTGTTGGTTTAGTCATTGATTTCTATAATTTAGTAGTATATTTAGTCATTTTTATTCACTGATTTCACTGGTCATATATCTAGTCATATTTATTCATTGTTCACTGATTTCTATCAATTGGTAGTATATTTAGTCAATTTAATTATTAATTGATGTCAGTTAGTAGTATATTTAGTCATTTTAATTTATTGATATTTGAGTATTTAAGCATAAAATGCAAAAATACACATTAAGCACATAATACGACAACCATTGAGAAGGTAAAATTGGTGAAATTTATTACTAAAAGAAAGGTGTTCTAGTTACAACTTACAAAATAAATTATTACAATTGTTATTTTCAATGACAAGACTAAAAATTTGTGTTACAATATTGTAGAGAAATGACTACAAGAAAGAAAATTCTCCAAAAGACTTCTACAATGATGGAAATGAATGCTTGAATCCCTTTAATGCAAGCACATGCCTCTTTCATCTCTTAAAAAATGTAGCCTTGTCAACAAATACCTTAAATAGAGTGTTCAATATAGGCCTGAAATATTCATATTGAACCCTTGATTTCATAATCTTGTTCAAAGTTTAAGAAAGGTGATATGCTCAAATTATAGAATGAAGTTGAAATTATAGAATGAAGGCTATCAACACTGAATATATTGGAACAAAATTATCAACAAAAATTTCCTAGAAACCAAGCCTAAGAATTCCATCAAACTTAATTAGACAACAAAAATGTCAACCCTAGTTCATGTGTTGTCTGAGTAAAGACCTACACTGTGGAGGAATCCATTTATACATAAATTCCAAATTAAGTTGATGAGAAAAGATCTTTGATATCTAATTGGGAAGCCTTAACATCCAAAAATTACTAACTTGATGTTTCACAATAAGTTTCCCAATTGTGACATCATCTTTACTTAAGAAACTAGATATTGACTCACTACCATATTGAATCTCTCATGATTCTCCTTCACAAACAAAAAATGATATATATTAATTTTTTACCAACTTCCTTAATATACCCATGTAAGAAAACTAAACTAAGAGAGGTTGAGGGTTTGAAGTAGAGTACCATCTTCTTGGTATTTTCTTGACTTTGATGACTTGTATCTTGAATGAAAATAGCAAGCTAGCTACACTATAAAATCATTGTTACAAAAATAACCACAAAATCCTCTTTAATTAAAATAATCCTTCTAGATATTTTAGTTAATTTCACTATCCAAATAGCCATCATTCTATTTACTGTATATAATTTCCCAAAATTCAAAATTTTAATGTAATGAAACTAAACATAATTACCAAAGATTTGACGCCAAAATGTAGTACAAAATGATTTTTTTTGATAGAATGCCTCAAAGATATGTCATTTCATTTCATGGAATGATATGATTGCAGAATGTGCAAAAAATGGATTTTGCACGAAATCTCTCAAAATATTTGAATTAATGAAGCACTTTAGAACACTGAAATTGTAAACTTTGCTTGTGTTCTAGATGCATTTATTCATGTAGGTTTAGTGGATGATGGTTGCACATACTTCACACATCAGTAACCCTTATAACATTTCATATATAGTTGATCATTAGCTATGCATGATTGACCTTCGTGCTCGTGTTGGCTATCTTGAGGACACCCTAAACATTATTACTGAGATGCCAATTAAACCTTTGGTTCCTATGGATCATATATGAATATAGGCTAATTATTCTAGCAACACTACTTTTTAGCTGGATCCTAAAAATGTTGTAGCTTATGTTCTTCTCTAAAACATCTATACAAAAGGTGTTGTGAGGTTCAAATAGTAAGGAGATTGATGAAAGATAGAGGATTAAATATATATCTGCATGTAGTTGGATTGAAGGGCATAAATGGGTACATTATTTTTGTGTATGAGATAGATCACATCCAAAAATAGGGGAGATCTATGCAAAATTAGAGAAATTGGCTTGGAAAATGAAGGCAACAGGGTATTTCTAGATTCAAGACTTTTACTCAATGTTGTGGAATAGAAGAAAAAAGAATCATTTATTTGCCACCATAGTGAAAAGTTAACAATTTCATTTGGTTTATTAAACATAGCCGCTAGTACAACTATTAGATTTGTTACGAACATTCAAGCATGTTATAATTTTCACAATGCATCTAAATTTATCTCCAAGATTGATGGAAGAGAAATCATTCTAAGAGATGTGAACCATTTCCATCATTTTAAACAAGGACAATGGTCTTGTGAAGAATATTGGTGATGCTAAATGAAATAATATGATAAATAGGCTTACACTATAATAATATGCACTACATCAGATATCTAGTAATAATGAAGGGACATCCATCAAATCATAACAATAGGGATTTTTTTTTCATATGTTGTAGTTAAAAGTGCCTTGCTAGACATACATGAAAATGTGGAAACAATATACACAAGGAAAGAAAACTATTTAAAAAAAATGCCTCAAAGAAATATGATATTTCTTTTTATAGTTTAACCATGATACTGCACTATTTTGACATGATCCTTGTAGTGATGCAGTATGTTACAACATTACCATTACCATCATGGTAGTTTCTCAGGTGACTATATTTGGGCAAGGAGAGAACCTAGTGACAACATTACCATCAAAACAATAAGGATACTCAAAACCCTACCAAACCCTAGGGCCTTTTTCATCACCTTGTAGAGATCTCAAACATGCATGAAAATATTTCACAGAGACTAAAATCATCGAGTGCTGACACAATAATGGATTACACTTTTTAGGACATCCTCATTTTTGCTGAAATCACATGTTTTTTAAAAATATAATGATCTAAGCCTTAAAAAGGTTCCATTGAAAGGATTTTAATTGAAGAGGGTTTGATCAAATCCCCTTAAATCAAACCCCCTTATATAGAGACTCGCTAGTTTTAAACTATACCTATAATGGAGTCTCCTCTACACCTATCAAAATCATTATAAAAATCCACTTTTGATTTACCTTCTAGGGGATCCAATGAATTCATTTAAAATTTATCTTTTTTAATAATGTAGTCCTTATTATAAGCTTCCCAAAAAGTATAATTTTAAATATATTTAATTTGATTATTATATTTTTTTTAAATTTCTTGTGAATGTATGTTTTTCAGTGAACATCAAGGTCTTTGTTTCACACATATGGAAAAATAGGAAAAGAGAGAAAAAAAATTCTAAAAAATACATGTCCACTAGATATTTATGTCCTTATTCCAATGAAAAAAAAATGAGTTCATTCACATGCATACAAAAAAAGTTATGCAACTGAAAGTATAATATATCCAAATTATAATTACTTGGACTTATAAAATTAATTAAAAAATATTTATGCAACAAAAAGTTATGAAAAAATGTCCATGCCTTAGATACTTATGTGAAAAATCTTTATTTAAAAAATTATAATTGTATCCTTTCTAGAAAAAAAATTATACAATTGAAAGTAAACATCACTTTTTGAAAATGTTGTTTAGTAAAAAAAAAGTTAATAAAATTACATAAAAGGATTCATAATTTTTTTAATTTTATTTATTTTTAAATATAATTAGAATCTACAGATGAAATCTCACAAATCACTAGTTTGATTCATTTTCAAATTCTTAATGGTTTAACTTTTATAGGAATAAGAAAGTGACGATCTGGTGAAAAATGTTGATTCCAATATCAAGTTTGGCCAAAAAGTGTAACCCATTATTGTGGGATCACCCCATCTCTTTTTTTAATGATCACAAAAAATAACAAAAAGTAACAAAAAATTAGATTTACAAGTGATGAAAAGAAGTACATGGAAAGTATATTATGTTGATTTTTTAATTTTATTTTTAAACTTAACCATTAACCATCCAATACAATCTAACAAATTACAAATGTACAAAGAAATATTATGATTGAAAAAATGACAATTTTAATGGTTATCTTAAGGTAGACAAAAAAAAATTGTCCAAGTGGAAAATAACACCCTTAGATTATTCTACACAAATAAATTTTTCATTTACATCATTTTCAAGCAATAATTTTTTAGGTATGTCTATCTATACAAAAATCAAATCAAATCTACAATGATCTCAAAGATCTGAAGGTTTAAAAATATGATATTTTTAGATCTATTATTGGGTGTATCCTACAAAATTCATCGTAGAAGGATGGTTCATCACCTCATTTAGAGTTGAATGTGGAATTACCTTTGTTGTTTCCATAGAATCCAAAATAGGCCTAACAAATGTTGCAAGAAATAACCTTATAAACACGCAAAAGGAAAAGCTAAATCAATAGTAATTTACTAATTTTCATTCAAGTTCTCTATAGCCATTTTAAATACCTGATTCTATTATACTTTAAATATTTAAAATATGAAGTTTAGCTATTCAAATAGCTTAAATATTTTTAAGTTATAAAACTAATAAATAGGCTTTAGCAATTAAAAAAAATCTACTTCTAAATTTTTAAATATATTTACTATATCTATTTACTATTGTTAGAGAGTTACAAACTATGAATTATCCTCTATCCTATAGGAATGAGAAAGGAAGAACACTATCAAACAGTGATTGAATCATAACAAACAGTCTAAAAACAATGAAAGTTACTATCAAATGGTGACAAAGATTTGTCCTCGAAGTAATTTGCACATGGTGATTAAGAACATAGTGAGTAAGAAGTAAAAGATCAATGGATCATAGCACTACAAAATGGTCATGAGTTATGCAATGAACTTCACTATTCCTTTGATCACAAAGGATATTGAGGTAATAACTAACATACTGATGTGCATAGAGAATGTTCATGGAGTACAAACTTCCTTACAAAGTAGTTACCACAATAGAGTTTGCAAGGAATTGCACCTACTATTTTATGTTGATATGGATATGTTCTAACCTGTAGTTAATTATTTTAGCATAACAAATAGGCTAAATATTTGTTCATGTACCATTGTTTCAAATTCTAAATTTCTATACCTTATTCTGGGAGAAAATCACAGGGGAAGTCTATACATAACAAACCATTGTTTCAAATTCAAAATTGTCAGCTCTTTCACAATTATTTGCTTCATTTATTTGATCTAAGATAGCCTATTGATTAGAAGATGCTCTCAAAATCACAATAAAATCCTTTATTCTAGGATGACTATTCAAAATCTTCCCAATCATAAAAATGAATAAAAGCATCAGTCATTAACCCGAACTTTGCAAGAGTTTCATCAAATTTTACTTTTCCACTCTCTTTTCAATTCTAAATATTATTCCCAATTTCATTTATGAAGAACTTCCTTAGCCTATAGATCTTGTTGTTATCCATAACTTTACCATGTGTTGAGGATAGCTTTGAGTTTTTACCCAATCAACAATTGACAAAATTTGGCAATTGTTGCTTGGGTAAGAACTCGAAGCTATCTTGAACACCTGGTAAAGCTATGGCTAACAATAGGATATATAGGCTGAGGAAGTTCTTCATGGATGAAATTGGGAATAAAATTCAAAATGGAAAAGAGAGTGGAAAATTAGAATTTGATGAAATTCTTGCAAAGTTCAAGTTAATGACTGATGCTTTTGTTCATTGTTATGATGGGAAATATTTCAAGTAGTCATCTTGGAATAAAGGATTTTAGTGTGATTTTGAGAGAATCTTCTATACAAAAAGTTGTATTAGATCAAATAAATGAAGAAAACAATTGTGAAAGAGCCAACAGTTTTGAATTTGAAACAATGGTGTCTTATGTATAGACTCCCCTTGTGATTTTCTCCTAGAATAAGGTATAGCAATTTAAAATTTCAGAAAATGGCAGATGAACAACTACTTAGCCTATTTTTTTTGCTACAACAATTAAAAATAGGCTAGAACATATCCATATCAACATAAAATACTAAGTGAATTCACCTCAAACTTTGATATACTTGAGTATGATAGTACCTAAGCTTCTGGTGTTTCTAGATGGAACCTATTGTGGAAAAGTTTAGTCTCCATCTGAAGGAACCATCTTTGGAGCTCTTCCTTGAAATGAGGGTTGAAATATTAGAATAATATCAATACCATAATTCTAAAGTAACAATTTATATCAAGTTAACTGTTAGAAAGTATAATTAAAAGGACAAATCCTTACAATGGGACCTCAAATTGAACCAAGCAGATTTATGATTTTATCTTTAGAATGTAGGAAATTTCTCTATCAAAGCTTCATGACCTCAAATTAAATTAGATCTAAAATTGGACCAATAAAATTTATGATTTTATCTTTATAATGTAGGAACTTCCTTTGTTAGAGCTACATGACCTCAAATTGGATTTGATATTGGGCCAACAAATTTATGATTTTATCTTTAGAATGTACAAACTTTCTCTATCAAATATTAAAGATCTCAGGTTGGATGTAAAATTGGACCAGAAGATTTATGATTTTATCTTTAGAATGTAGGAACATCCTCTATCAGATATTCAGAAATTCCTATACTTAGGTTTTGCTTCCAAGCGAAAACACCTAGAAGTGTTTCAGGTGAACTGAGAGTACTCTCGAACTTGGTTATTGTTAAATATCCAATATACTAAGAGGGGGGGTGAATCATTATATCCTTAAACTTAATGGAAAAATACCATCCAATTAAACCAATGCATATGATAAATAAGATAAGAAGAATCATAAAAAAACATGAAACACAAAGCACAAGAGACACCAGAATTTTTATGTGGAAAACCCAGAATGGGAAAAACCATGATGAGGATTAACTCCCAATATAGTATAACCAGTTCTAAGATATTAGAAATATGTAGCTTACATGTAGGACTCACTATCCAAATATGGGAGGCTCACTACCTGAAGAATGAAGTAATAGAATGGTAGAAATACACCTCAAGTCCAGATTCAGTTCCTTTGTAATTCCAAAAATTCACATTGCAACATATCACACTTCACTCTTTTCACTTCCATACAATCTACCAACACTCGCATACCTCTCACACACACTCATACATTATTCTTCAAAAACATCTTGTATATATATCTGATTTTCCCTAAGTTAATAACTAGGTTGGATACAAATAGATACAAAACTTCCTCAAAAATTATTCAACTGAGTGGTATGTCGACATGGATTACCCAAACAAAATTAATCAATTACATATTTTTTCACTTGATAGGTCAGCCAACAAAAGACCTAACAACAAAAAATGTGAACAAAAAAGTGTTACCATGATCACCACGATCACATGTAAACACAAGATCCTATCCATGCATGCTTTTACTAACCACAAACTGCTTCCCAAAAAATGAAGTAGTCACTGTTTACTAGAGAGGATACATGAGAAAAATGTCAGAGGATAATTTTGTATTACCAATTCAGAAACTGGATTAATGTGACTTGCAGTTGTAACTTATATATTATGATGACAAAATTGATAGCAAGGGATATGATCTTCTTCATTCTTCCAATAATATCCCCCTTTTTCATTGATGTCAACATGTGCCAAAAAGAATATACAAAACTATACATAATATACTCTACTTCCCATTCCTCTTCTACCACTTTGACATCAAGGACAAAGGTTGAACCAAACATGAAAGATATGTACACATGGTTCTAAATGGAATCAAAACTTTTGAACTCCCCTAAGGAGTTATCTAAGCAACGCAAAACAAAAAAAACTTTTACCCAAAGGAAGGAGCACTTTGTAGTTCCTATAGAATGCCTTGCCAAGACACTTTTCCATCCTCCCAACTCTTCTTAGCAGATACCAGCAACTTATCCACAGATTCTAGAGCAATAAATTTTTCTTTAGCTTCATCCGAAGATTCTAGAGTTAGATTTATCTTGTCCAAATTCCCAGCATTAGCCAAGGCATTGGCTATCAGAGCATACTCCATTCTCACATTATCACCAAGCAAGCCAAATTTCCTGATTATCTCTTCTTTTTTATTTTCTAACATAAAGAACTTTTCTTAGTGTGCATAAATAGCATTCCAAGTTGATCCATCTATGTCCATTGTAGGTTCTAGATAAAGTGGTCAACTAGGACTCAATGGAGTCCATGAGATCTTTTATACTTTGAGTGGCATTAGGCCACCTTATACAATATGCAAACACAATATTATCTTCAACTTCATAATCCTTCACAACTTCAAGGCTTTTATCTAAATTGGCATGTTCTGAGGCACATTTTTCATGAAGGATCAACAATATATTCTCATTCAACTTCTCTTTTGCATCTTCTGTTTCTTTCTTAATAAGTCCTAAGGCATGCTCCTTAAAGGAGTCTAAAAGAAGCTTCAAGTTCTCAACTAGAGAGAGAGATGTTTCAATAGATGTATCTAGTGTAACATCTTGTAGGGCCTTAATGGAATCTTCAATTAGCTCAGTTCCTTTTTGATGCAACTCTAAGATTTCTCTCCTACCGAATGCATTAAATACATCGCCCAACACCAATTTGTGCACAAAAGAAATCTTGTTCAAATCTACAAACCCTTGATTCATCAGAAGTAGTAGGAGTTCTAGAGGAACTATCAGTTGAAATATAATCTACTTAGATGACAACCCTTTCAAAGCATCATCACTGGAGGAATATTCTCCAATGGACTTATGTGATTTTTCAACCTACTAGGATACTTCTTCATTCTTTCCAGCAATGTTATCTGATTTCTCATTTATGTTTTCTTCTTCTTCTTTTTCCTTTTCTTCTTCCATTTCTTTTTCTGCATGCTTTTCTTCCAGTTTCTCTTCTTCTATCTTCTCTTCTTAAATTTTCTCTTTTTATTTTTCCTCTCCACTCTTCTCTTCTTTACCCTTATCTCTATCTGCTTATTCAAGATGTACCGGAGGGGTAGCAACATGAACTTTTACTTCAACATTTTCTTCAGCATGTTCTTCAATTTCTGAATTCTCATTAGTAGCATTGATCTCTGGTAGAACATTTGTACTACTTGTTTCTGGAGGGACAATGGTGCCATTCATCTCTAGAGGTATATTATCATTAGTAGCACAAGAAGGAGGATATTCAACAACTTTTGTAGATGATTATTTTCTAGTTCTATATGTTGAACTGGATGCACCAAACATGCCATACCTTTCCACAGTATATTTGACAATACTTATTGTTTCCTTCCTTATTTCTTTGATTTCCTTCTTATCTTTTGTCATCAGGGTATTAACCCTTATTTTCTCCTTGAAATTGTTTTTACAAATCTTCTTCAAATATTCTAAATTACCCAGAGATAGAGAGTATGCAATTTCTTTATAAGCTTTATTTATTATTCTCTCTATTAACTCAACTACCTCTACTCTTCTTTTCATCAATAGTTCCCACAAATTTTTAGGAACATCACACCTGCTATTATCTCATTTTCTTCCAAAATAACAACATATCTGATGATGGCTAGAATTATTGTCTCTTTATCCTCTTCTCCTACTAAAATATACACCATATTATCTTGATTCATCATATTATTCACCAAAACATCAAGCTTAAGAGGGGAACCCGGTCTTACCAGAGAAGGATTTTTGTACTTCATGGTCCAAACAAACTTCATTTTCAACCTTAGCCTTCTTTGCATATTTAACATCCTGTTCATCAGTATCTTCAGAAGAAAACACATAAAGATATTTCCTTGAACCAACATTGGTTTCCTATGATGCACCAGAGGAGGCACTCACCCTTCTTTTTCTTGTCAATTTTGTAGCAGGGTCTTCTTCTTCTTCCTCTTGATCATCAGTTACACTCATATCCTTCTCCCTAGAAGCCTTTCTTTTCTTCACTTGATAGGTACTACCAGAGGAACACCTTTTCTCTTCCCAGATCTAGTAGTAGGTCTAAAAGGGGTCGGTCGTTTGCCTTTATCAACAGTGTTGGGTACAAACTTCATTGTAGCAGGTCCAGAAGTAGGAATAGAAGGAGGGGTCGTACCGGATCTCCTTACACTAGGTTTTTTTGTAGACTTCTAAGCTTGAGAAACTTTTCCTCGAGCTATTTCTTTAGTTGTGAAAAATTTCCTTAGCATTTCTACCACATTTTTTTGACTTTTAGCTTTTTTGTGCTCGAAGCGGACTTCCATCAACTTCTCTGCATAAGTCCCAATCCGAGGTGCATTTGGATCTTTTGGACTCTTAAAAAAAATTGCACATAACCTTCAACATCATCTTTTGAAATTTCATACCCTAGAGGCTGAATCTAGATGGTCTAGGGTTCAACCGCTTCTATCATACACTCATCAGAAGATACATGAAATATAATTTCATTTTTCTTTTTTTTGAAAAAATTCCTTGGAATCTTATCTCTCTCATTAATAATCTTCTTAAAAAAAGAGAAAAATTTCGTAAAGGCATCTGCAACATTGTTTGAATCACCCAACTTACTCATGTGCTCAAAGATCTGATGTGCAACTAGCGGGATGGATCCCAATATACAGTTCTAGATTTTCCTAGAAGCGCCTGAAAAACTAGAATAACAAACACACAATCAAAGAACCATAATTAAAAGGATATTTCTTCTCCTTTAACATTCTCAAGTTCTCAAGAATTTTTTGTTTGAGGAGCTCACATAGATAACAATTCTTACCATTCACAAACATGTCATTACTAGTATAGATAGTTGTGGCAGACACATAATTTTCCCTATTGGTGAAGTAGATTTTGTGTCCAATCATGATAGATGTATACTTCATGGTTGGATTTGTGATAATATTTGTAGCAAGAGCTTTTTTTTCATAATTTGCACTAGTAAGACTTGTTAATGTTCCATTATTTACTGCTTCTAGTACAAGGACTGGTCTGATGTCGCATAGTCCTATGACAAACCTAATTGCTTCCTTGGTTATCAGATGCAGCTCATGGGTCCATAAGAATTGATCATGTATTTTTCTTAGGACCAGTCTTACATAAGGATCATCCACTGTAGAACTGAAATTCAAGAAATTGTTCCATCGATCCAAATTCATCGTCACAAGATCCATGAATTCAGGCTTTACCAAGAAATCATCATCAGTCAGATCATTCATCCACATATCAATCAATTTGATATGATTGAATTCTTCTGAATTAATCCTAATATACATCCTTGTATCTTTTATCGGCATGACACCATGGGGAATAGAAGAAAAAGTGCCCACAGGGTCATCCTCAAATACATTCATCGATTATTTTATGTATGAGGGTCTAGGTCTCTCTATTGCATTTATGACCACATAAATTACCATTTTCTATATGTTGAGCTCTTTAAATAGATTTAGGAAAGAATTCTCTAAATCGCTCTTTGCCTTCTTCGAATACACAAATGATCGAAAGGACTTAATAATTTTTTTTTATACACAAAGACAATGCCCTAATTCACATGTAATACACTTGAAATTCGAAAAGCTGACAAACCCTTCCATTCACATTGAAAAAACCTAATATGCTCTACAAGCGCGCATACATAAATATTTTCATCTAGTTTCTTTTTCAAAACCTCTGCCTATTCAATCTTCACAGCATCACTTCATTCCAAGAGTTGACACACCAAAAAATAGGGGGTTCAAACAATTTTCTGCTAAAGCTCCCCCTAAGACCGTGCTAGGTCTAATATCCAGAGAAATTATCTACACCACTAAAGGGCACAGATGCATCAGAAGATTTTGATTCCTCTTTATTTTTCTATATATTACTCATTTATTACTTAACTTCTTTTTCAACCTTCTTCTTAGATTCATTTTTCTTTTCTGGAGCAAGTTGTTTTCCCTTTTTGCTTTTGCATACCTTTGAAATATGTCTTGGTTTGTTGCAATTATAACAGAAAAAATTTCTTTGACTTGATTGACTTCCATTAAACCTTGTTCTAGATTGATTCACTTCTGCCCATACATATTGCAATTATAGCAATAACTAGTAAAATATTGATTTACTCTACCTCCATTAAACCTATTCACCATCTATGTTTTGCATTCACTAGCCTTGTGTCCAAACTTATTACAAGCATAACATTTTATGGGGAAAGAACTAGAGAACTGATTCATCCTGCTTTTGCATTTAGTTTCCTTATGCCCAAACTTGTTGCAAGAAAAATAAGTGCCATTGAAAAATGGGTACCTTTGTGCATTTGGTTGTCTGACAGGTGGTTTCCTTCTAGAATTCCTTTTCTACTTTCCTTTTTCTTGAGTATTTTTATCATTTACAACTTTTGAGCTTTCACCTGTTTCTAGTCCCAATCCACCTTTATCTTTAGAGGGTTTTTGTCCTACAATTAATTCATCAAGTCTGGTGGAACTTGAATTTAAACTGTCCTTGGAAACTTTTTCCTTTTCCAGTTCTACACTTAGATTCACTAATTCTTGTTCAATCCTAGAGCATTCATCATATTGTCATTCATTTCAGCATTCAAACATTCAAACATTCTTCAATAATTTTATTTTCTTCCACTTGCAACTTCAGTCTGGTAATGTCTTCATTTGCTTGTTTTAGTTGATCACTAACTTCTCTATGTCTCTCTTTGAATTTCCTTAGTTGCTCCTTCAACTTCCACACACATTCATTTGCTTCATCAAGATTCTCTTTCAAATATTTATTCTCATTTTCAGCTTTATCAAGATCATCGAGGGCAATTTAGAGCTCTGCATTATCAGCCATTTGTTTAATTACCAAGATCTCCCTCAAGTTGTTAGAATTATCCACAGGAACTAAGATCTAATACCAATTGTTAAATATCCAATATATTGAGAGGGGGGTGAATCAGTATATCCTTAATCTTATTGAACAAACACCATCCAATTAAACTAATGCATATGATCATTAAGATAAGTAGAATCATCAATAAAACATGAAACACAAAGCGCAAGAGACATGAGAATTTTTATGTGGAAAACCAAAAATGGGAAAAACCATGGTGAGGATTAACTCACAATATAGTATAACTGGTTATAAGATATTACAAACATGTGGCTTACTTCTAGGACTTGTTGTCCAAAAATGGGAGGCTCACTACCTACATAATGAAGTAACATAATGACTAACCACCAAAATTGAACTGATAGAAGTACACCTTGTTGGAATATGACTAAGGAGTTTTTTTTGTAGGTGTTGTCATTGATGGCAACCCAAGTCTTGCATCTGAATGAGCAACACTATTTTGGCTCCTACCAATAGAACAAAGTAAAGCAGAGAGGATCCGGCTAAAAGCTTAAAAGGTTATCTAGTCATCCCACTGAATAGATATTTTAGGTTGTGGATCTCCAAGGAAGGTCTGTAGAGGCTTTTATTATCTTGGTTTTGATGCACACACACTGGTAAGTGATCTAGGAGGTACGGTGCACTAATTTGTTAATTATCTATGCTAAAAGGCCAACCTGACAAAGGTGGAATTCGTGGTTGTATGAGATACAATTAATTAAAAGTTGTCATGATAGAATAAGTTTTATTTGGGTCCTCTCTTTGTCTTAACCGACTTCAGAGGATGCACATAAATATTTTGT
This sequence comes from Sequoiadendron giganteum, assembly GCA_007115665.2. Taxonomy (NCBI): domain Eukaryota; kingdom Viridiplantae; phylum Streptophyta; class Pinopsida; order Cupressales; family Cupressaceae; genus Sequoiadendron; species Sequoiadendron giganteum. Next base: position 61,311,670 of record CM021101.1, on the reverse strand, counting down.
GGTGGATCTAGCGGACAAGTTAAAATGTCTTAATACCTTATGAAGCTGACTATAGGATGAGTAAATCCTTGATCATGGATATATATATGAGTTTGGTTTTCTCATTAAAAGTGTGGAATATGAATATGTGTGTGTATGAAGTGTGAAGTGTGAGATCTAGCAGAGCATTAATTTTAAATTCTCTCTAAGTGGCGTGAAGAGTAGTAATGAGCAGAGCAGAGTAGAGTGAAGTATAGAATTGGAAAGCAGATCCAGAATTGAGATTATGAACTTCACCGGAACTATAACCTAGCATGATTAGATGTTATTATTTTAGTTCACCCTTCAAATGGTTTTAATATGAATTTTTTAAGGTAGTGAGCCTTATTTTGAGCAGTGAGCTCTAGGTAATGTGCCTAAATGCAAGTGCATTCCTTTTTTAAACACTATACTTTGATTAATCAAATTGTTGATTAATCTCCACCATGGTTTTTCCCCTAATAGGTTTTCAATGCAAAAATCTGTGTAATGATGTTATTAATGTTTTCATTGCATGCTTGCATCTTATCTTAATATAATGACAAAATGGTTTTAAGTTTATGATGAATGAAAGTACAAGATTTGTTGAACACTGATTCACCCCACCCCTCTCAGTGCTCCCTTCAGTCCAACAATTGGTATCAAAGTTAGTTCCTCTGAAGACATTTTGTAGCTTGAGGTGGATCTCAGAATGTAATGGACTTTGACAGTCTTCAACAACAACTTATGGTAGTTCTTGATGACCTTGATCAGTCTAAAGCAGAAGTTTGGGAATTGAAAGAAAATATGGAAGATGTTGAGAAATTCATTCAATCGTTTATAGGGAATATTATATTATTTTCCTTTTAAAAAGGTTTTATATAACCCATCTCCTTTAATTGGGGCCCCTCAACTTTTTTGAGGGCTTAATCCCTTATTTATAGGGTTATTGTTTTAAAACCACTTTAAATATTATTTTAAAGTTGACATTATATTTAGGAGAACTAAATCTTATTTAAATATTTATGTATACAAAAGGATTTTCCTTTTCATGAAGAGTGGGAAGGAAGGAGGATTTGAAGGCATGGGTTATGGGATCAAATCCCACTAAATCATCATTATTATTTTTTATTTTTTTTAAACCATACATTTTTTTATTTTAATAATTATGGTTATTATTTATGCCAACTCGCTACTCCTATCACATCACATCCCATGTGTCCCACCAAGTGTCAAGTTTTTGGTGATGCCACATCATCATTTTGACCAAAAAATTGGCTAGTTGTATCTTTCTCATTGTATCTTTCTCATTCCGACTTTATTTTCGATGAAATGAACGGTGTTGGACTCATGGTGACGAGCCCTTTTTCATGACACTAACTTTGACCAATTTGGAGATGATGATTTTTTCGCCTTTTTCTGGGCCCTCTGATTCACCTATTTGACTAGATCTTTGATTGTGCATAAATTTTACATACAGACTCCTTTTTAGCCCATTCAAGTTGTGTCAGGACTGTGTTAGCGATCTCTATGTGATGATGTTGGTTTCATGAGATTCTAAGACTATGAAATTTTTAGGTTTTCTAGATCCTCTTGGATCATTCCTCCCCATTGAGAAGCTTTTGGAACTCAAAAAGGTTTGTTTTATGTACAATTTGAGCTAGGAAAATGTCATCCCACTTGCTCAATATCATCTATCCTTCCTTTTGAAATTTTGAACATTCGACCCATCACAAACACATAAAAATATGAGATAGCTTTGCTGACACAATCAACTACATGTTCATCAATATTTCCTGTCACACTCATCATCCACATAGAAATAACTAGTAGAATAACAAGAAACAATACTGAATACAATAATGTGAAGGAAATAGTGTCAACATGTCAAATCTCCTAAATAGGTACATCATTAGAAAATGATTGATTCAAAGCTTTTTTTACTACCTTTGGTTGAAATCTTGATTGCACTTGCAATTGGTCCTCACACTGCGCTATATGTGACACTTTATCATCGTCATGCTTAGTATCACTAGATGTTACAGACATAAGGGTTAATGCAATGCTTTCATTTAAAATCATCTTCATATGCCCGATGTTTACAATAGATCTATCACTCTTCATGTGATGAGATTTCACAATGAATTAAATTCCATCTTTAAAAAAATGATCCATGTTATGTTCCCTGTAAATGGATTTTATGTCATATAAATAAAGAATGCCTAGAACCATCCCACAAATGTCAAGTGGAATAACATCTAACTCTACCTCATCAACAAACTTGGATGTGATTGCAAATCAGAGTTTACACTACTTTGACACATGTATCCGAGCATTATAATGCACCCAACCCAATGGATAGGGTCTAGGATGAGGATTTATTTTAAATCTCAATTTCTTAACAACTTGTTCTAAGATAAGATTAACATTGGGCCCACTATCTATTAGTGTATCAATCTTAGTTTATTTAGCAATAGCCCCTATATGAAAAAATTCATTCCATTTACTTTCAATAGGTGTATGAAGAAGCATGAGAACTAGTACTAACAATAGGAGTATTGCCATTGATACCCACAACTAAAATCTTGGTTTCATCATGAGAACCTAATCTAAGATCTTGCACAATAGTTGCAGTCTTTTTCTTACCCTTTCGATCCTTGAACCACTTTGGCTTCTGATCGGGATGTAGTTTGCAACATCTTGCATCTTTGTGCCCTTTCTTCTTGCAATTTAAGCAATAAGGCTTCTCATCCTATTTTTGTATAGTAGTTGTCCATTGTGATTTTTATTTCTCTTTCTTGCTTCCTTTGTGCTTACTTGAGTTCATCAATAGATTGTCATGACTATTCCTTGAGCTTGTTTCCAAATGGATAGCTTGCACACTAACTTCATCAATGTTATTTGGGTTAAACATAAGTATGGTATGTTTTAGATTCTCATGTAATCCACCTATGTACTTTAACAAAGTTTCTTGTATATATAATGGAACGCCCAAAATTAAAGCCCTCTTCCTAAAATCTTGTGTATATTCTTGCACATTTTGTCCTTTCTCTTGCTTTAATGATTGCCATATGCTTTTTGCATATGCCCTAATAGATAGAACTGTTTCTTTAAAGTGGCTATAAACTCAAACCAAGAAGAAATATTTTTACCATATCATCTTATATCTTCCTGAGTTCTACTCTCCCACCAGATTAAGGTTGTACCTCCTAGGCAAAGAGTGGCTAATTGGATTTTTTGAGAATCCTCATAAAATTCTAAATTCTACAATAAAGTTCAATTTACTTAGTCCAATTATCTAGTTTATCTACATCTAGTTCTCCATTATAGATTGGCAAATCAAATTTAACATCTAGTTTTAACAAAGGTGTATTAGTTTTCATAGGTTGTTTCTTTTTAGAAGAGTTATATGAAGAGGAAGAAGAGGATGAAGAAGATGAAGAGGATGGAGATGGAGGTTCAGGAGGGTCACTAACACCTCCTACTCCTTTACCTTTTTCATCTTTTGAAGATTCACCTTCCTCCTTCTTTATGTTCTTAAATTTTATTTTTTCCTCTATCACTCTTGCCTCTCTTAGAAAAGAACTTCAACCATAGCCTTAATTTCAAGAAAATATTTCCAAAATCTTCTTTCATCAAGCTCTGGAACTTCATTTTTAGTTAACATTTCTGATAGTTTCAATGGCCTTTGTTTCCCGATCTCAGGATTGAACTCTGTAAGTGCACCTTCTCCTCGCTTCAATTTCAACCTAGTTAACATTCACTTTTGCAATTTCCTATTAAGAAGCTCTGATACCAACTTGATCTATAATTAAAGGTTTACAATTCAAATTTATTTAACCTTCATTACAATTGTTCCCAATCTAGACATAATTGCGTGACTATGTTGTTTAACTATTGAAATTACAGACTAGGTTCACTTTTACATAAATAAATGAAATTACTAATTACTAAAATGTTGTAATTAGAAATCAAATATTGAATTGAAAAATAAACTAAAATGAAATTAGAGAGAATGTAAGACATGAGATAAAAGAAGAATGAGATGGAAGACAAAAAGATCAGACATAGGTTGATAACGGAGTTCATCCTTCAAAGGACTATGTCTCTAGGCTCGCTTCTCAATGTTGGGCTGCTTTCATTAATATCGCCAATAACCTAAAAAGGCCTTCTTACAATATTCAAGCTTCAAAACGTGCACAAAATTCCTCACAATCTCTCTCACTTTTACAATTTTGGTGTATAATAACACCTTGTAATTCTTCTCAAACAATTCTCACCCTTGGAATTATTTCTCCAAGTAAACTTGCTTAATTCTGAAGCTAAAACATCCCCTTTATATACCAATTTATTTGATAATATGGGCTAAAACCATATAATTTTGCAAATATACCCATATCTCCTTTAAAAAGTAAAAATATTTGAAAACTCCCCCCTTTACAATAAAATCTCCATAATAATCTCCCTAATATTTTCCCTGGATGGCCCTTATAATTTGGGCTTACAAAAATAATCTCCCAGAAGCCTAATAAAACTCCCTTAAGTCATATAATTCATTAATTTATTTTAAGCCTACTTAACTATCATGTAACAGGCTTCTAAAATTAGAATCCTCATTTATAGGGATTATTATATTATTTTCATTTTAAAAAGGTTTTATATAACCCATCCCCTTCAATTGGGGCTCCTCCACTTTTTTGAGGGGTTAATCCATTATTTATGGGGTTATAATTTTAAAACCTCTTTAAATATTATTTTAATGTTGACATTATATTTAGGAGAATTAAATAATATTTAAAGATTTATGTATACAGAGGGATTTTCCTTTTCATGAAGAGTTGGAAGGAAAGAGGATTTTAAGGCATGGGTTATGGGAACAAATCCTACTAAATCCTCATTATTATTTTTATTTTTATTTTTAAACCATATATTTTTGTCTTTTAATAATTATGGTTATTATTTATGCCAACTCACTACTCCTCTCACATCACATGCCATGTGTCCTGCCAAGTGTCAAGTTTTTGTGATGTCACATCATGACCAAAACTTTGACTAGTTGTATCTTGCTCATTTAGACTCTATTTTTGACGAAATGAATGGTGTTGGAATCGTGGCGATGAGCCCTTCGTCATGACACTAACTTTGACCAATTTGGAAATGATGATTTTTTTCCTTTTTCTCGGCCCTTTGATTCACCTATTTGACCGGACCTTTGATTGTGCATAACTTCTGCATACAAACTCCTTTTGAGCACGTTCAAGTTGTGTCAGGATCGTGTCCGCGAGCTCTATGTGATGATGTTGGTTTCATGAGATTATGAGATTGTGAAATTTTTAGGTTTTCTGGATCCACCTAGATCATGGATGGAGGTCAAAAACTTAGAATTTTCAATATCTAATAATCTGGGTTGGTTCAGAATGACCAAATCTAAAAAACCCAGATTTCAGTTTTTCAACCCTAAATTTTAAGAAAATTTCTATTTTTAGCAGTTTTCTAAAAATATAAACTTTTTCTAGGTTTTTTTGGGTTTCTTTTGAAACAAATAGTGGAAATTTTTTCTAAGAATATAAATTTTGACTTCTAGTGTCAAGATTTATTTTGATTGGCTCAAAATACTTCCTTGTCAGGTTGGTACAATTAGAATCACAAAAATATTAGTTTTTCCCTAGTGGGTCTATTCTACTTTTTCAAAAGCTTTTTCTAGAGATCCAAGGTCATCAATAGAGGTCAGTCGTCTACTAGGTGCCAGAATCAAAGGTTCTAGATGAATAAAATATGTCAAAAATGAATGTGCACGAGAAATGAAGAACGAAGAGAAGAAGTTGGAAAAGTTGAAAAATGATAAAATTTGGCTAACACTTGAGAAACCAGGAACCCCTGCTCAATTTGGGCATCCAAACCTTCATGGCTTAGAATATTTTTCATTTTTAATAGCCAGTCAAAGGGAGGCACATCAAATGAGGAAGAAAATTTAAAATTTAAAAAAAAATTATAAGTCTATCAAACATGGGTGTCATAGAAGGAGAAGGGCACCCAATTTTCTAAGGTGTCTAATGAATGAATTTGTAGAAGATGTCTCCAAGGTGACTTCGTTATATTTGATCAATATTTCCAACACAATCATCAACACCCTCATCGGAGCTGGCAGTTGCCTGATGTCAATGACTAAGCAGAGGATAAAACATGAGTGAAATGACGAAAGTCAAAAGCAATGGTGAAAATATTAGATTAAACACTAACTCTGGTAAAGATAGGCACCTCCAGTCAAGAAGGGAACCCAAGCTTTTGAGGATCCATATCAACTTTTTCAGAGATGGAGAATTTAGGAGACCCCTTCGAAAATATTCTTAGCTATCTAGTGAGCTTGACAACCAAACAGTCTGATCAATATAACTCCCAAAATCATGAATTCATCTAAAGGTCAAAATACAAGCAATATCTAAAAGCTCATAAAAATGGTGAACACTGGCAAACATGGGTGCCCCTAGAGAAGAGAGGTACCCAACATTTTGAAGGGTCAAACAAAGTTTTCATTAGAATTTTGCTCCAAACAAACTTCATCAGATTCGACCAAGCTTCACGATGAATCATTCAACTCATTCGTTAGATCTATCTGGAGGCCAAAAATCAAAATCAAACTAGAGATGAAAATTGAGGAAATGTTGAATATGATGAAAAAAAGGCTAAGTCTAAAGAGAATAGGTGCCTCAAGTCAAGAAGGGCACCCAAGTGCCAATGCCTTAGTCAATTTTTTGAAATTTTGAAAAATTGAAGATGATGAAAAACATCTAAGTTCATTGCATAAACTCAAATTAGGGTTTTGAAGAATTATGGTTTAAGAAAGTTGTTTCTCTCAAGACAAATCTTATTTAAGGAACCTTTGTGTTTTATTTTTCATATTGTTTTGTAGGTGGCTTCAAGGAGAAATAGAGAAACAACTTCAAACTTATATTTTCAAGATTCAAGAACTTAAACTTGCTGGTTTTTCATGAATTTTCAGATCAACACATAAGAAGGCTTTCTTTTTCATAGTTTTTTTTTATCTAGAACATCAAATCTTTGAAGAAGGAGGTTGAATTTTTCCAATTTCTACTGATTTGGGTTTTCTCAGTATATGATTTTGGATCATTTTTCAAGAACTTTCTCAAGTTGCAACAATTGCTTTTTCCTTGCATGTGAGAGAAAACTTCAAAACTTTCAAATTCTAATCTTATGGTTCTATCTTAAACATCCTTCTAGAAAAATCCCATATCACAACTTTTTCAGTGGAACTTCAAGTGGCTACTTTTTTGGTTAAAATTTGAGTTTTTTAAAAATCTAATCAAATGGGTTCATCCAGAATGTGCCTTTGAACAATACCCAGATGCCATATGTTTTCTTCTTTTTCAGAGAAAATTAGAGGTTTCTATTTTTTCAATGTACATTCAAAATTTTCAAAAACGGACAATTTGGGTTTGCTTGTAATGAAATTCTAAACAAAACCCATATCTCAGAAAATTTTCTAGAAAAATCATTTGTTTGATGAAGCAAATCAACAAGCTAAAAATAGAAATTTGTGCAAAACTTGTCAGAATATAGGTGTGTTTAAAGTCAATCTTCAAGTTTTGTAGAATGGAGTACACTCCCACAAAGTTCAAAACTAAATCGGCGCTGTATCATAACTTCATTGAAACAGTTGAGAGTGACTTGCACCATAGTTTAATCTACGTGCTTTAAAAGACATAGGCCATGTTGCAGTCAAACATCTTGGTCATTTTGGGTTGTTTGCAGCCTCAGGCAATGTTGAGAAGGATTTGAGTAAAAGGACAAGTATTAGAAAAGGTTGTATAATAATCTTCCATTGCAGAATCAAGAGAGGTGTCAAAAGCATAAAGTTGCAGAGCTACCAAGTTATCGATTAGTGAATCATCTTTTCAGGAAGCGATGTTTTTCAAGAATAGAGGAGCTAATGATGTCAAATATTTTCTAAGTTTGATTGAAAAAGGGGAGAAGATCCTATAAAATCGGAACTTTGCTATTGATAGTATTGATGCACCTGACCGAGAGGAAATTTCCCACTTTTTGGTGGATGTGATAGAGATTTAAAGCATCAATCTTCTAGAATATTTCTCCAAGATTTCTTTACATTATTATCTCATGCTTTCTTTCCATTCTTGTCTCAATTCTTATCCATTCTTTGAAGAAGAAGGAAATCAAAATTTAATACTTGGCATTTTCCTTGTTTTTAGATTTTCATAGGTTGTTAGATGCTTATCTCATTTTAGGTTTAGAAATAAAGCTTGCATGCTGACAAGTATTATTTGTAAAAGCAAGGAGATTTTAGGGTTCCCTACTCCTCTACTTAGTTATAAATAAGAGCAGTGTTTCCTCATTTTTCTTTAACCATGCTAGTGATAACAAGACACAAGTGCTTTAGTGCCTTCTCTTTGTTATTCAATGTTGTTTGGAACTATGCTTGTGATAACATAATCACTGAGTGTATGCCTTCATGTTTGTTATCGATTAGTTTCAGTTCACTTTGTGTTAAGGGCAAGTTTGCATTCCTCATTTAGCTGCAAATCCTTGTTTAGTGAATGTGTCTTGTGTCAAGTGTTAATTTGGTTTGATCGCATGTTGTTTGTATTTTTCTACAACTTGCTATCCCAAAATTGTAATCTTGTGCCAAAAGTTTGAGAAAATAAAGTCATGAGTATCCTTTTTTTTTCCCTAATATAAAGTCTCATATTTCTGTTTATTGTGTAATTTTTATATGATCTTCGTTTTAGCTTGCACTGAAAGTTAGTAGATGTATGTTGGGAAAATTTTATTTAAGCATATGTGTTAGAAAATCAATCTTGTTCATTTCTAACTCTCTTGCTTTGTGTTTACTTGAGAGGCTAGAAACGTCAATCACGTAAGTTAGTTGTAGTTGTTAAGTTTCACTAAAGGGAAAACCTCAGCTGCAACATTTAAAGTTCTATAACCTTGTGTTCTCGCAATGAATCAAAAAGATAGGAAAATTAGCTTTAGTTTACTTTCTTTATGGAAACTTAGCAAAAGAGGGAGCTTCCCCTCCTAATTTTAAGAGCAGTCTAGTACACATAGCTATCTGTTTCCAAAACATATTCTAGAGGTGTGATTTGAAATGCCAACAATATTAATGTAGAATAGGCATCCCATTTCCTTTGAGAACAAAATCTTAGAGATACAAAGACTTTATATTCTATATAGGAGAAGAAAATTCTCACCATCATGCATGTGTTGGCAAAGTTCAGGCAATATTTGGTTGGTGGGTGATTTGTTGTCAAAATAGATCATAATAGTTTGAGGTACTTCTTGGAACATAAGGACTTGAATGAACACCAACAAAAATGGGTCATTAAAATTCAAGCGTATGATTTTGATATTGAGTATGTGAAGGGAAAGAAGAATATAGTTATCGATGCTCTTTGCAAGAAGACTCTCATATGTGCCTTGTCCGAGATTTCAATGGATTGGAGAGCTCTTTTGTTAATTGAGTACTCCAAGAATTTGTTTTCTTGTGAGATGATGGATGAAAAAATCTAGGATGATAGGTGTAAGGTAGTGGATGATATCATCTAATACAAGGACAAGATATTTTTGGTTCCAAAATCTAAGTTGAAGGAGTGTTTGGGTTTCTATTCACACCTCTAGAATGTAGATTGGAGATAGACAAATATACACAGTTATATTGCTCTTCAAATTAGGAGGGGAAGCTCCCTCTTCGCTAGTTATGCTTAAAAATAAATTTTAAACTACTATCAATATTTTTATTTCTTCTAGCTAAGATCACAAGGTTATTAAACACTTTGTGTTGTAGCTGAGGTTTTCTCTGGTTTCATAACTTAAAACTACAACTAAGCCTATTCTAATAATGCTTCTAATAACTCAAGTAAATTCAAAGTCTGAGAATTGGAAGCAAATAAAGAATGGTTGATTTGACACAAAATCTTAAATAAACTCACTTCTAGAACACGACTAAAGACACATTGTACCCTTTAGATGATTTTAATCTGAATTTTGTAAGGTAGTGAGCCTTCCTTTGAGTAGTGAGTTCTAGGATGTGTGCCTGAATGCAAGTGAATTCCTTTTTTAAACACTATAATTTGAGTACTCAAATTATGGATTAATCTCCACCATATTTTTTCCCCTAATAGGGTTTCGGTTTCCACGCAAAAATATATGTGTTATGATGTTATTAATGTTTTCATTATATGCTTGCATCTTATCTTAGTATAATGAGAGAATGGTTTTAATTTTATGATGAATGAAAGTATAATATTTTTTGAACACTAATTCATTCCCACCCTCTCAGTGTTCCCGTGAGTCCCACAATTGGTATCGGAGTTAGTTCCTATGAAGAATTTATTTAGCTTGAGGTGGATCTTGGAATGTAATGGACTTTGGAAATCTTCAACAACAACTTAAGGTAGCTCTTGATGACCTTGATCAGTGTAAAGAAGAAGTTCAAGAATTGAAAGCGAATCTGGAGGATGCTGAGAAATTCATTCAATCATTAAAGGATCAAATAGTGAAATCTAGGGTGGAAAGGAAAGACCTCTATGATGAGATCAAGCAAAAAGAAAGTGAAGATATGGATGATGCTCACTTGAACCAAGCATTGAAGGAAATAATTGAAGACTGTGAAAAGCTTGCTAGAGACAATGCAAACCTAAAATGTGAGATGGAATCTATGACAATGAAGATGACTAAAGAGAATGAAGAAAGAAAGAAGAATGAGGAAAATCTTTCTCAGACTCTGAAAGAGAAATCCAATTAATACAGTAGAATAAAAGGGGAATTCACTCAGTTGGAAAGTGAAATTCAAAGAACCCTAAACAATGAAGAAGAATTTGGTAAGTAGATTGCTACTGTTAGGAATGATCTAGTCATTTCAAATAAGTACAAAGAAAAGTTTAACCTCATTTCAGTAAAACTTGATGAACTGAATCAAGGATGAAAGAGTGGAAATGATAAGACAAGTCTTGGATATGAAAAGGGAGAAAGTTTCAGATTAAGACAAAATAATCTCAGGTAGAACAAAAAAGGAAGACATTCGGTAAGACAACCTAATGCATAAATATTTAATGGGAATTGTTTTTCCTATAATAAGTTTGGTCATATGGTTGCTCAGTGTAGAAGTAATTTAAAGTCAAAATATTCATCATTCTCTGGTCAGTGTTTCAAATTCAAAAAGCATGGTCATAAATCAATTGAATGCAGAAATATGTCAACTCACACTATTGATAGAAGAAATGTTGAATGTTATGCATGTGGGAAGTTTGGACATATTGATAATCAATGCAAGATGAGAAGAAGCCAATGGAATGGACAAAGGAAAATTGTGTGCTACAATTGTAACAAGTATGGTCATGTTGCTATATTTTGTAGAAACAAAAGCATTGATAAAAGAGGTCTAATTAACAAAAATAGAAATATGCAGAAAGATGTCAAAGAAAAAGGAAAAATGATTATCGATGAAATGAGGGATCAAATTAAGAAGACATGGGTAAAGAAATGTGAATTTGATGATGGTAATGGTTCTGTACCAGAACTCACTTCTGGTAATTCTTCTGGTAATTGATTTGAGGCCATTGGACTAGGGGGAGCTTTAAAAGAGAATCCTTCCTCCCTTGTCTACAGATGGTACTTAAATGTAGAGAATAGTCAAGAAGATGTACTCATAGTGTACAAAAGTTTTGGATAAACTTAGCAAAGAAAATTCAGGGTGATCCCACAATAGTGCTTTACAATTTTTGGCCAAACTAGACACTGAAATTATTATTATTAACTAAACCTTCACATTCAAGAACCTATAGCGGCTAAACCGTGAGGAATTTGAAGATGATGCAAACTAGAGTCTCATCAAATTTTGTCTCTAGATTCTAAAAATATATTTTTAAAAATTTTTGGAATAAGATTGCATTTATTTTTCCATCTCCCATGAAAACTAGTTTTTTTCATAAAACAACATTTAAAAAAAGTGATGTTCACCATATACAACATAATTTTTTTTGTATGAAGGATAAAATTATAATTTTTTCAAATTTGGATTTTTAACTACTATATCTAGTACTTGCATTTGGTCTCATAGTTTTTTATTGAATATTTTTTCCTTAATAGAGTTTCAAAGTCAAACCAATTGTAATTCAGACATAGGTGGACTGTATACAACATAAATTTTTTTGTATGCATCAAGATTCAGTTTTTATTTTTTTAATGGATCAAGGACATCAATACCCAACACAAAAATATTTTTTAAAAATTTATTTTGATAATTTTCTATTTTTCCACATGTGAAAAATAGAGAGCTTGATTTTGGTGAAAAACCTATGTTTAATAAAACTAAAAAAACACATACATAATAAAACCAAAACATATTAAAATTATATTCATGGGATAGCTCATTTCGAGGACTACCATAATCATTTGAAATAAATTTTAAATGAATTCATTTGATCCCCCAAAAGGTAAATCAAAAGTGATTTTTTATAAGCATTTTGATAGGTGTAAAGGAGATTCATTTATAGGTATGGTTTAAAACTAGGGAGGTTCTATCCAAGGGGGTTTGATCTAAGGTGGTTTGATCAAACCCTCTTCAATTGGAATCCTTAAAATGGAAATTTTAAAGGCTTAAATCATTATATTTTCTAAAAATATGTGATTTCAGCAAAAATTAGTTCCTCTCAGAAATTGTAAACCAGCTTTGTGGGATCACCCTTCAACAAATTTGTTGGTCTGTAGAAAAATTTTCTATAGTCATCTGAGAAAATAGTCTCTAGAAAACTTACAGAAAATGCATTTATTGTGCATGTGTGAGCTATAAAAGTCAAGTCTAAGCCATCATTTGTCACTTTTCTTTATTCAAGAGAAGAAGGAGAGCGCTCATCAATTTGATTTTGAAGCAACAAAATCGAATTCATCAGCAAATCGTGAAAGTTATTAGGTACTTCAAATCATTTTTGAAATCTTCATATAATTTGGTGTGCAGTTGCGAACCCTAAAATGTGAAAAATAAAATGGAGAAAATTAAATATTTGATCACATTGGATGAATACAATAGTGCAAAGATAAAATCTATGAGAAATTTATTCCTTCTTGATAATTGAAACAATTGAGTGAAGCCAAGCATGCAAATTTGGATTTGTGGAATGAGTTTTCATACCTTGAAAATGCAGAATTCATAAAATTCTTATTAAGAAGATTGCATGGTGATATTTTAAATTTGGAAAATCCCTACTCAATTTCAAAGGAGGTAATTGAGAGATTAACTAGATTTCACAAATTCGGTGATGTTCCTAAGAAGAAATCTATCTGGAATAGGGAAGTCGAAACCCTAACTGGTATAATCGAAGATCAAAGAGCTCTGTTGATAGCAACAATTAGGAATCCCATTACAAATTACAATGCACATTAAATAACCTATAAAATCATCTGCTGAAATTAGGAAGGAGCCACATCGGCTAGCGCAATATACATTGCTCATCAAATGATAATTGAAGGTTATGACTTTGACCTATGCAGATTGCTAAAAGATTAGATGTTGGAGAATGTTCAACTGATAAAGGAGTCAGGGTATCCATTCAAGTTTAGTACTCTAATTATATGTCTAGTTATGTATTTTCTGAATTTGTTCCCAAAAATTGACAATGTAGTATGGACATCAAATAAATCGGTATGCACCCAAATTTACTCTTATTCTAAGAATTTGTCTAACTAGGATTCATAGTTTGAAATTTTCTATAAAAATGTTCTTGCAAAATGTGGATCAGTCATTTCCTCTCTGTTAAGGATAATGGAAGTTGGTTCCTCTTCTGGTAGCACTAATAGAGGACAAAAAAGAGGATAGGAGATTATTGAATATAGCCCTCTGGAAAGAAAAGTTCCCAAGTTTTAAGGAAAAGGGAAAGAAAAGGAAATTGTGGAAATTGTGGATGAAGAACATGAGAATCCACTAGAAAATGACTCCAATATTGAAAAAGGTAGTGAGGAAGAAGAAGATCTGTCAAAAGAAAAACTACATCAACTTATCCAAAATACAGGTGGTATGCAAAAAATTGCAAGGTTATGGTTAGTCAGACCATCATATGATCAAGAATTAATTCTTAAATTTTTGAATTCTCATATTGAGCATTATAAGATAAGATTGGAAAGTTTAAAGTATATTCTACATGAAGAGATGATTGAGTGTAGAAGAGAATCATTGGGATCTGAAGTCAAAGGAAAAGAAGAAGGTGAAATTATCTCACTTGAAGGAACAATTTAGACTATACCTTGTCAAGCTTAAGAAGAAAATGAATGAGTTAAGGTAGTGCATTAACTCAACCACATGAATCTTGAACTATTGTGTTCATTGGACCCATGTAGTTAGTAATTACAAAGAGAAGTTAAATCAGATTGAGACGGAACTAAACGACATTGGAAAAAGCTTCAACATGTCTCAAGATCTGGATGACATTATCAGAAGGAGAATTTGGGAGTTACAGATAGCTCAAATAAAAATTCAACTATCGAAGAATTTTATTGTGGAAACCTTTTGGAAGGTAAAAGAATTAATTGAGTGCAGGCCGGAGCAGTTGGTGGATATTATACAAAATGGTGAAAAATTTGAAGAAGCAATCATAATTCCTAAATCTCTCATTGAGATTATCAACAAGACATCCAAAAATAATAGCTTGATTATCAGCATTGGAATTGCAATTGATGGTTGGAAGAAGTTTCTTCTAGAAGTGAAGAAAAACAATAGGATAATATTTTAAAGATAACTGCAAATGGTGTTCAAGTTTTTGAAATTGTGACTAAAGGAGAAAATTTTTTGGCATATATGAATTGTAGTTTTGAGGCCTTGAATTTTTTGAACACATGTTTTGTCTTTTTGGAATATGGCATCCCAGATTTGTCATTGATGTCAAAGGGGGAGAGAATGAAATGAAAAAAATCTCATAAACCTAAGGGGTAGAAAATATGTAAGGGGGAGAGAATGCAAATTCCTTATCAGTCTCACGGGGAAAAAGTGCAGTGAAATTTTTTCACTAAGTGTTGCCATCACTGCCAAAGGAGGATATTGTTGGAATATGGCTAAGGATTTTTCTTTGTAGGTGTTTTCATTGATGGAAACCCAAGTGATAGGGTAGGGTTGGATGGAATCAATCATGTTCCATGCTCTAGATCCTTGTTCTTAAGATATCCTAGGTGACTCTCCCACCTTAACCTTTAGGTCCTATCTTAGGTATAGGTACCCCTGGTTCTACTGGCCAACCCCACTATCATCCCAATTCACAACTACCAAGCCAATCTTGGTGCTTTGCCACTATCTCACCCTTGACCCTTAATCTTCCCTAAAAGTCAAACACTCTCAACACTCAGTTAGGTTCTTGCAAGGGTGTAGAGATGTAAAATCAAGTTTCATAGCAACCTATTAGGGGTCTTGGACAATCACTAGGCTCCAATTCTCCATCACTTCCACCAAACCCTCTCCTAGGGTTAGAGAAAGGGCTACAAGCCTAGAGCCCCAATTAGGCCTCCTAACCCAAGAAAAGTGGAAATTTTGCCCAAATTCTCCAAATAAACCCAAATATTTTCTTGGGATTCATGATGTCCTTGCCCACACCTTGAATATTTTTGGGGTTTGCAGCCTCCACTGTCTGTACACTATTCCAGCCCTTAACTTAGCAAATTTAGGCTTGTTTTAAGCCAATTCCTGACCTCTTTGAGAACAGTCAGTTTGTTTGCCACCTCCCAATCTGTGTTAAGTCTCCTTCTTTTTTCCAAGCCTCTGCAAGGCAATCCACATCCTCTCCACACCATGTTCACTAGGAGATTGGCACCCCTGCAACCTTAGTGCTCTGCACTCTTTGACTGTCCTACCTGAGCACTGCCAAGCTCGGCTAGGAACAATCTTTTGCCATGGATTCCTTACTCCTAATGACTCCTACCTCTACCTTATGTACACACATGGATTCTAGCCTCTATTTCCAATAACCCATACACTAGGTATAGGGGAAACACGGTCTAGAGCTCCATCTCTGCCGGTCTAATAGTCAGAACAAAAATTGTAAGAAATGAACTAACTTAACAAAACAAATTCCTGAACCGATGCAACAAGCTAACTACTGAACTAAGCAATGCCTAGAAAATTAATTACATTACTTACTCTACTCTCAACATCTGATCAACCCATCAAATGCATAAATCCAAAACCATAAAACAAGAAGATGTTCTTCAATATCATAGTCTTAATTGCTCTCCATGAAATTATTACAAATCAAAAACCAACCAACCAACCAACCAACCTTTCTCTCAGCTCAAGCAACTCTGTATAACTCCTCTCCAAGGTAGTTACCAATCCCTTGGGTCGGACATTTCCATAATCAAGTGGAAAAAGGTGCAAAATGTCCCATTTTGCCACCTTTGCCAATTATTACTAACTCCTAAGCAACTAAGAAACATGAGTTAAAAACTCCCTCCTGATCACTCTTGATCAAGACAAGAGAACACTCTAACTCAAATTCCAATGGTCAACATGATCTTCTTAGAACAAAATTTACACTAAATTTATCCTAGACTACCCATAGCCTAGTGTTTCCTAGGTGCTCCTGCACCACCAAGTCATGCAACCCAAGTCTTGCATCTGAATGAGCATCACTATTTTCACTCCTACTGACAAAACAAAGTAAATCATAAAGGATCCAGCTAAAAGATTAAAAGGTGATATATTCTTCCCACAGGACAAATATTTTAGGTTGTGGATCTCCAAGTAAGGTCTATAGAGGCTTTTAGTATCCTGTTTTTGATGTGCACACACTGGTAAGTGATCTAGGAGGTACGATGCACTAATTTGTAAATTATCTATGCTAAAAGGTCAACTCGACAAAGGTGGAATTCATAGATGTATGAGATACAATTAATTAAAAGTTTTATTTGGGTTAGGATGCACATAAACATTTTGTGGTGCATTTGGCTAACAAGTTAAAATGTCTTAATACCTTATCAAGTCGACTGTTGGATGAGTAAATCCTTGATCGCAGATATATATGAGTTTGGTTTTTTCATTCAAAGTGTGGAATATGAATATGTGTGTGTATGAAGTGCGAAGTGTGAGATCTAGCAGAGCAGTAATGTGAATTTTTGTCTAAGTGGTGCAAAGACCAGTAATGAGCAAAACAAAGCAAAGCAAAGTACAAAATTGGAAAGTAGATCCAGAATCGAGATTATGAATTTCATTAGAACTGTAACTTGGCATGATTAGATGCTATTATTTTAGTTCACTCTTTATATGGTTTTAATCTGAATTTTGTAAGGCAGTGAGCCTTCCTTTGAGTAGTGAGGTCTAGGCAGTGTGCCTGAATGAAAGTGTATTCCTTTTATAAACACTATACTTTGAGTACTCAAAGTGTGGAGTAATCTCCACCATGGTTTTTCCCCTAACAGGGTTTCCACACAAAAATCTATGTGTCATGATGTTATTGATGTTTTCATTATATTCTTGCATCTTTTCTTGATATAATGACAAAATGTTTTTAAGTTTATGATGAATGAAAAAATAATATTTGTTGAACACTGATTCACCCCCCCTCTCAGTGTTCCCTTGAGTCCAAAACACCTCAAGTCCAGATTCAATTCCTTTGTAATTCTAGAAATTCACATGCCAGCAGATCACACTTCACTCTTTTCACTTCCATACAATCTACCAACACTCACATACCTCTCACACACACTCATACATTATTCTTTAAAAAATTCTTGTATATATATTCCATTTTCCATAAGTTAATAATTAGGTTGGCTCCAAATAGATACAAAACTTCCTCAAAAATGATTCAACCGAGTGGTATTTTGGCAAGGATTACACAAAAAATTAATCCAATTACATCTTTATCAGCTTGATAGGTCAACAAACAAAAGACCTAACAACAAAAAATGTGAACAAAAAACTAATACCACGACCACCACGATCACCTGTACACATGAGATCCTATCCATGCATGGTTTTACCAACCATGGTCTACTTCCCAAAAATTGAAGTAGTCGACGTTTACCAGAGAGGATACTAGAGAAAAATGTTGTAGGATAATTCTATATTACTAGTTCAGAATACCTGATTAATGTGACTTGCAATTGCAACTCATATATTATGATGACATCAATGACAACAAAACTAATGGAAAGGGATATGATCTTCTTCATTCTTCCAATAGTTATATCACTGATAACAAGCCAAGTTTTCCTAAACCATCCATACCTGAATGTTTCATCACAATCTATTCTTCTTGCACATAAAAATGCCACATATTAACCTCTTCTAAATAAAACATTTAATAATCATAAAACCATAATTAATAAATTCTTTTAGTTTCAAAAATATTTTGATGTCATTTACTATCGAAAAAAAAGTTGAATAAATCACAAAAAAATCATGAAACCTCCTAAATGTAGCTTAAAAAAAGTTTATAGGATGGGTTTCAACATAATTATTTTTCTACTACATCTCTCAATGAATGTATTATAAGCAGAAAACAAAATTCTTCATACTCAAAGTAATGCAGTCAAACATTTATTCCAAAAGTATGTTAGCAAGAGTTAAATAAAAGTGATTACCTCTTGCTACAATAAAGATCCTATGAGTCTGGTTGATATGTCGAGTGCTTGTGTTATATCAATTATGTAGTGCATTCAAGCACAACCGATGTTTAATGGGATATTCTAGAGAGTGGTCAATATTTTCTAAACCTTATGAATTTTACTTAAAATTATACAACTTAAACTACAAACCAAGTTTATTACATAGTTGAATGCAATCTTGGGTTATCACAAACTATAATAATGTGATCTGCTAATATCCATTATGGAAAGTATTAAAGAAAGACCCATGCTATATAGGATATATTTCCCTTATCAGGTTTACATACCTTAATGATCAAACACAAGCTTCCCACATAATCTAGGATATAATCCAAGATCATACCACAACCCTATCAAGACAACTAATTTTTTGACCCAAGATTTAAGGTTGTTTTTTAATACCAACAAAATAATTGGTAAGAGCATGACTAGGGTAAAAACCCTAGGACTTTGTATAAACATAAAACATAACTCTAGCAGATTAGTGAGGTTGCAATACCAAAAATATTGAGATATTGTAGCCAATAACAAAATATTGCAATCTAAATGTTGTAGCCAATAACAAGCACACTATGTAGCTTAGTGAAATTTGTAAATGAAATATATGGTAAGAATAATGATAGTCACTTGAGGTGTGACATTCAAAAAGAGTTTGAGCAGTGACAAGATAATAAAGCTCAAACCTTGCATAGTAGAGTGGATATTTTAACAATGAGTTTCCTTACCCCCTTGTTGACCTTAAGGGTTTTTCAAATGCTATTGATAGTGTTAGACAAGTCAAATAGAATTAGGCAATGACTATCCAAATGAAGTAACAATGTTAATCATATGTTCAATGTTTCTTCTTAGCAATTGTATAATGGAGGTAGTAGATTACATGTTTGAGCAGTGTTTTGAGACTCGTCAAAGATGGGAGAATAGTGAATAATACATTGTGGATTGTGAAGTAGTGACAATAAGGTTGAAGGATCTTAATACCCACAATACCATGAAACAATGAGTTCCCTATAGTAAGTAGGTAGTCTATAGGGCATAGTTTGATTTTATAGAAGGATTCTCATGAAAGGAATCCTAAAGTGATAGTGAGTGAGTTGTTTGAGATTGCAGCTGAGGGTGCAATATTTGGTCTTAAAGGTAGTTAGAAAAGTAGTAAATGTGCAAGAAAATACAATTGTACACAACAAATAATTCACAATGTTATCTTGCATAATGCCTTGAGCTTGAAGAAAAAATTATCATTGTATATTGATGAAATTAGTGACCTTAATGGTCAATCACTGACAACCATGATTTTAAAACATGTTATTGTGCTTATGGAGACAACATTTTAAGCAAGGAAGTGAGTGGTGGTTTGGAACAATGGAAGGTATGAAGGACTTTCTTTATATGCATACTATGTTGTCTAGCTTAAGACAACATTCTTAGAAGAGATTGAAGGTGGATTATGGAACTCAAGGGTTACTATGATAAGGATTAAAGAAAAGATTGAGATCTATTTAAAAGCCATTGTCATGAAGATATTAAATATGTCACATGCAAAAGCTTAGTAGTTGGAGTAATGAATGTAGTTCCAAAGAGGAAAATATGTTGGGGAAGATTGAGGAGATCTCCACATTATCTAATCATAAGAAAATACATCATTTATTTATTTTTTAAATTAAAATAAATTATTCTAAACCCTATATAGGATACGTTGATACTTCAAAAGCATATGAAAATAATTTGATTTATTTTTTAAAATAAAAAGAAATCATTCTAAAACCTATATAGAATACATTGATACTTCAAAATCATCTGAAGGAATTTGGGCATTCTAAACCCTATATAGGATACATTGATACTTCAAAAGAATCTGAAGAAATTTGAGATTATGCAAATATATATCAATTAAATACCTAGATTACAAAAAATAACACAAACAATGTAACCCTTGTTGAGCAGAGTAGGAATGAAATAAGCAACAATGAATCCTATGCATCCTATCATGCATATCTCCTTACCATTCTCTGTCATTCTTTACTGAAACACTTCTCCATTTTGGCAGGCTACGCCTGAAAAAATGGTTTTGACGAAGCTTTTAGAGTATTTTTATTAAAATGAGAACTCCATTTTGGTGGGCTACGCCTGAAAATAAGATTTCAACAAAAAATTTAGAGTATGTTTATTAAATTTTTAGAGTATTTTGAAGGGCTATATTATTGATTCCTTAAATGATTTATTCAAATGGATTGTGACTAAATAAATGACTAACTATTTAGTCATTTTTATTTGTGTGCCTAAATTATTTTTAGTCAACGACCAAATTAGTCATTTATTTACTCATTTATAGTTGATTTGCAAAAAAATAGTTGAATTTAGTCATTTTTAGTTTTTGTGACTAAAAAATTTTCACCTAATCATTTATTTGCCAAATTCTATTAGTGAACTAAAAAATACTAAAATAATAGAAATTATGACAATGAATGGCAAGTAAACTAGAATGCACATAACAAAAAATTGCATGCAAAATGGCTAATTCATATCAATTATCAACATACCATCCTTTGATATGGAAAGGATTCACAATACAATTTTGGAGTGTATAAAATTGAATCTTTGTAATGAAATTAGTTAAAATATTTGCAATTTGTTCTTCAGTCTTGATATACCTAACTTCTCCTACCTTCTTTTGCATCAAATATTTAATTAAATGATACTTAGGAGAAAATTATTTAGTTCTACTATGATGCCATAGAGTTTTGGCCATTTTTATTGTTATCATATTAAAAAAAAATAATGTAGTAGTACAATTTGTCTCTCTCCAATTTCTTCAAGAAAATTCTTAAGCCATAATGTTTGACTGTCATAGAAGTGACTACAACATATTTTTCTTCTATTAAGGAAAGGAAAACTATTTTTCATTTCTTTGATCTTAATCCAAATCTAAAGGATAAACAATTACATCTATAGAAATTTGATCATCCATATTATCACCCCAATCATAATCACTAAATACAACTAGTTGAAACTCTTTAGAATTGTAGTAATGAGTGCTAAAATTTAGAGTTCCTTTCACATACTTCAAAATTGTTTTCGGTTTATTCATATAAATTTTAAAAGAGTTTCTTGTGTACCTTGAAATACGAGAAAATTTATAAGAAACATCAAACTTCTAATAATACTTATATAAGTTGTCCCATCAACTATTTCAACACCATCATCTCTACACAACATAACTCCATGAGAAATTTGAGATGAGTTTGGTTTACAACCAACCATATCAAATTTCTTCAATATATCCTTTGCTTCTTTTTTTACAAATGGAAACTTCATCCTTACTTTGATAAACCTCCATTCCTAGAAAATATTGCATGATACCTAAATATTTCATCACAATTTCATTCATCATAGAAGTTTTGAATTCATCTTTCATATTAGAATTGATACTCATATGTAAAAAAATCATCAACATGTAAATTGAAAAATAAGAAGATCATTACTTTTTTATTGTATGTTGACTCTTACTTCTAGTCAGGCCATTCTATTGAAAATAACCATAGATCCTAGCATGCCAAGTTCTTGGTGCTTTTTTGAGGCCATTAAGGCCTTCTTTAGCTTGTAAACTTGATATTTTATTCCTTGAACCTCAAAATGTTGGGTTTTTTCTACATAGATTTACTCTTCTAAGTACCCATTAGAAAATAAAATTTTCACATCCATGTGATGAATGCTCAATTTATTTTGGCTTACTAAGGAAATAAACATTATAATACTCTTTTTTCTTGCTATGGGAAAATTTCTCTTGATAATAAATATCATACCTCTATATGCAACCTTTAGCAACCGATCTTGCATTTTGTCTCTCAATAATCTTGTTACTATTGGACTTAGTATTGTAGACCCATTTAGTAAAAATATTTATTTTGTCATGTGAAAGATCTATAAGATCTCAAGTATCATTTGTATGAATATAATGTATCTCTTCTTTCATTTAATGCACCTAAACCTCATTAATACATGCATATCCAAAAACATGATGATTCAAAATTAGCTTGTGAAAATAAATAAAAATATATTGTCTAATATCTTTGTTGAACTATATTGTCATTGTTGAAGTTGATAAACCAACCTCATAGAACCTAGCAAACACTTGCAATTAAATAAACTGTCATGTATAAGAGATAATGAAACACAATAATGGTGCTTTGCAAGCCTAGAGAAAAAAATGCATAATCAGGAACTGAATAATTACAAATAGATCAATCCTTAAGAAAGGAGATCAAAACCCTAAAGTGAACCCTAGGATTAAATAATTATTAAAGTACCCAAGTTTAGCTTAAGTGAAAAATAAAGTAAAAGGTTACTTAATTAATTAATCAACATGATTAAATTACTTAAGTAATTAACCTATTACTCTAACACACCCCTTAAGATGAACTTAGGGAGAAGCTAAAAAAAAAAGGACAAAATGCATGAAAGAAAATATGGGTCTCGACAACTAGGCCTGATGAGGTACCCATGTACAAATGTAAAAGATCTCTCACAATATGAGAAAAGGAGAAAAAATCATGGGAAAAACTCCTCTCCAAAAGAGAGAAATACATGTGAAGGACTAAGAAGCCTGCAAAAAATAATGTCCCAAAAAGAATAGGGACAAGTGAAGGAATAAAGAAGCCTCCAAAAAAGAGTGAAGCATGAGGAAGCTACAAAATCTGTCATAGAATGAATGTTGAAATGTTGAAAGAACCTCCGCTGAAACATATGATGATTAGGATCAAGAACACAAGAATCTGTATGAGTACCCCCAACAACACTACTCGAATTTGATGGAAAACTAAGGCATACATAAAGAAATCAATGATATAGATGACACAGGTACCAATAGTCTGAAGAATTGATCAAGTGAAAATGGAAGGTCACCTCCTAAATGCAAGAGTGTCCATATGTTTAGTGATCCTCTCACTGAAATGCAAGTAACCAACCACTGATGTATGCTGCATCTGAAAGTACATAGGAATAAATAATGTATACATATCTAGCTCCAACGAAACCAAGGAATCAATATCACCAATAGTAGAAACCCCCCCATAATGCTAACAAGGGAGAGGTATGACAGGTACAATGAAACTGAATGTCTGAATGTAGTGCATGATAAAGAACCAAGAGAATTTGAATGTGCATACATGAAAGTACAAGTAGATATAAAGGGTGCACAAACCAAGACACACATCCATGAGAAAGATATGAAGGAAAAATAAAGGAAAACATCAACCCCCATGGAACTTCATATCATAGTGTCAGTACAATAATGACACAATATAAAGTGCAAGAATCCCAATACTACACATATAAAGTTGAGTCACTATATTTTAGTGCATTTACAGATGATAAATGCATGCAATGTGAGCCTGTAAGGTCCAATAAGGGTCTAATACTATAAATACATGAATAATAGCAAATAAAAAAGCCTTCCCACACAAACGAGAAGTTTCCAAGAACTAAGATGTCCAAGTAATTCATCAAAATGTGAGAACATAAAAAAGTGAATAAAATGTACCTGGTAAATTTACCGATGAAAAATCTACATATCTGAAAAAATCACTAGAAGGCCTTTCCAACGCCTATTCGTTTTCAAAAAACATAGTCGGTATGCAAAATTTATGTCCTAGAAGCGTAGAAATAAAGATTTGACTTTGTCTAGAAATAAATGCATCAAAAAATTAAAATAAAATAAAATCACCTACACCATTGGATTGGTCTTAGAACCAGCTTTCCAGGGATTTTTTTTTTCTTTCAAAAAATTGAGTTCAGATGCAAAAGTTTTGGCCAAAATACCAAAACTGCTCCAAAAGGGGTTTGGTGGTTAATCCTAGTGGTTAAGCTAGCATTAAATTCTAGTGGTTAACCGATAGTGGTTAATTGACAACATTGCCCATTAACATTGTGTTTTTTTTTTTTAAATCTTGGATTTCATGTCATACTAGGTAATTTGACCCAATAATGAAAAAAATTTAGCCTCCTAGAGTCACTGTGTTTGATTTCGATGATTTGATAGTCGATTTTGGGGTTTTTGGGAACTCTGAACACAATGGTGAGGTCTGTTTAGGCTCAAAATGTTCCAAAATTATAGGTACACTCTGGATCTAGAAACCCTCATAAACTTCAAACCCTTACAGATTGGACACTGTATAACCAAAATTGATGAAACAAAGGTCCATCTTGACTATTTCAAACCTTTTAGATGTAATGGTGAGGTCCAAAATGACTCAAGATGCACTAAAAATTTGATTTAAGGAAATATCCCTCAAAAAATGAATAGGAAGCTATAGATCTAGAGCTCTAATGCCATGTTGAAGTTGATAAACCAACCTCATAGAACCCAATGAACACTTGCAAGAAAATAACTTGTCACATAGAATAGATAACAAAACACAACAATGGTGCTCTGCAAGCCTCAAGAAAATAACCTATCATGTAGAAGAGATAACAAAACACAACAATGGTGCTCTGCAAGCCTAAAGAAAAAAATGCATAATCAATAATTGAATAATTACAAAGAGATCAATCCTTAAGAAAGGACATCAAAACCATAAACTGAACCATAGGATTAAATAATTATTAAAGTTCCTAAGTTTAGCTTAAGTGAAAAATAAATTAAAATGTGACTTAAATAATTAATCAACATGATTAAATTTATTAAGTAATTAACTTATTACTCTAATAGTCATTAGTGTTGTCATCGATGTCAACTTCTAGTGTAGTATGTGTTGTAGTATTGTGGTGTCGATGAGATGTCAACCTCTAGTATGGTTGTGGTATTGAGTGTAACATTTGTGTAGTTAAGTTTCAACCTCTAGTGTGAATATGCTGAGAATTGTTTTTGGTGCTAAGTGTTGCTGATGCAACATGTTGACCTAGTTTCTGACTGCTTTTGAGAAAAATTTCTTAATGATTGTACAAAGTGACAAAAGTTTGTTAAGTGTTCTTCTCCACATTTCTTATATCTTGAAGAGTGCTTGTGTGGTTTGGATGTGATGATCAGAGGTTTTCAAAGGTGTTATATCTAGTGCTTCAAGCTATGGATCATGTGGTAGTGGAATATGTGCTTGACAGACTTTTGTTTGTGAATTAGGTTGTCTAGGAGAAATGAAATTTATTTTCTCTTCTTTGGATTGAGGTTTCTTGTCTTATAGATTTTGGGATGTGTTAATGTTTCCTGTATCTACCTTTCCTTGGATGGGTAGATGTTCAACTTTTCTGCAAGCTTTGAATCATGACTTGTATCTAGTGGCAATTTGACTAGTTGCACAAAATGATAATGTTCTTGAAATTTATGTGGTTGTGGAAGTTTTGTTGGATATTTTATTGATTTTGGAATATTCTAAAATGTTTTATAATATTTATAATTTATTTTCATACTGGAGAGGTTGAATGTAGTTGCTCGATATTTATTTCTGTTAGTTTGGTTGATCTATTGTGCTATTGTTGTGTGGGGATGTTATGGAAGCATGGTGTATTCTATTAGTATAGATTTTGGTCCTAGTTAACCTTTAGTGTGGTCTACCTTCACTTGTTTCCATCATTGAGAGGCGTGTGATGTTGACCTATTTGGTGGTAGGACATTTGAGTTGTATATGTCTCATTGAGGCTAACTTGGAGAATATTTTTGAGGTTATGAATGATATACATACAAGGTAAAGTGTGTGATGAGTTTTGTGCTGGAAAAAATGAATGTCTATTGAGATTTTACTGCAAGCTTGAATTCTCAAGGCTACCGAAAGTAGTGAGCAAAATCTTTCTACATTTTTTCAGTTTTCTAGAATTTGTTGGAGGTAGTGAGCTGAAGGTTATGGATGGTGTATAATTATTATTGTGGATTCTCCTATTGCTCCAAGGTTGTGGGACTCCATGTAATATACTTCTTCTATTCTCTTTTCTTTTGAATAGTGAGTCCTTGGCAGTGAGCCCTTGGTAGTAAGCCCTTTTTAGTGAGCCCTTCGTTCATTTCTTTTGGGCAGTCAGTGCTTTGGACAATGAACCCTTCTAGAAGTGAGGCTATTGTAATCAAATTTCATATACAAAGTTGATCCCTATCATTTTTTTCCTAATTAGGGGTTTCCAAAAAAAAATTGTGTTTTATTATGTATGATAGTTGATGTGTTGTTTTTTCATTTGTTTCATATTAATAAGGGTTTAAATATTAATAAGGGTTTGAATATTAATGGGGGTTTGAAGGTCTTAGTGTACAAAAAATTCACCCCTCTCCCAATTGTCCTATGTGTCTAACAATTGGTATTAGAGAAGAGGTTCGTTTAAAAAAATCTCAACCGCTTGTGGTAGATCTAGATGACACACAAGAAAGGTGTCAAATCTCCTATGTTTGATGAAACAAATTACACATTATAGAATAACATGATGGAATGCTATCTTGTCTAACTAGGGTAGGGAGTATGGAAATAAATTTAAAATGGTTATACCATATGTACTACCACTCCGCCAAGTGATAATGATATCAAAGAGTATGAGATCAATGGGAAAGAAAGGTATACTATTTTAAGTGGAATTTCTTATTTAGAACATAGGAAGGTGATTAGCTTAATATATTCTAAAGAGATCTAGAAGAATTTGGAAATTATTTATGATGGAGATGATGGGGTAAAGCAAGAAAAGATGTAGAATTTCAAAACCAAACTTGAAACCATTAGGATTTCAGAGGATGAAGATATTGCAGGCTACAAGCACAAGGTGGATGAAGTAGTCAATTCCATCAATGATTTTGGTGGAAATCTAGAGGTGAATGAAGTGGTGAAATAGGTATTAAGAACCCTTCCTAAATTTTATAGTTTGAAAGTTTTTTCTATTAAGGAAGCTCAAAATTTGGATCAATATTCTAGAGATCAATTATTTGGTGCTTTAACTACTTTTGAATTAAGAAAGTTATTCCTATATGATTGAAGGAAAGAGACTGCTTCTAAAGTTATCAAGAAAGAGAGTAATTATTAATCTAATCTAGATGATTTTTATGAGGTAGAATAATTTGTTTGAGAATATTGAAAAAGGACATTGGAAAATATAGAGGTAAATTACCCTTAAAGTGTTTGAAATGTGGAAATATAGGTCATCATTTTTAAAAATATCCAAAAAAACTTTCTAATGAAAAATACAAAGATCACAAAGGTAAATCTACCGAGAAGAGTTACTATGTTAAAGAAGATAATGACATATTTGATGATGAGTAATTTGATTATTTGAATAGTGAAATTGATGAATGATTGTTCATGGCTTTGAATTTTGGAACTAATGTTGCTAACCCTAAAAGATGTGTGAAGGAAATTTCTCTGAAAAAAGGTCACAACATTGAAGGAACTATGTTGACTACTTTTCATGCAAAAGAGGATAGAAACTATTGGATAATTGAGAGCAAGTGCCCAAACCATATGATATGTGATAAAGGTAAGTTTTTTAAACTTGATAATTTTTCTGGTGGTCTTGTGAAGTTTGGTGATGATAAACATGCTCAAATTTTTGGAAAATGTTCAATTAGTTTTGATGGAAAGCATAAGACAAATGATGTTCTTTATGTCAAGGATCTTCAGCATAATCTTCTTAATGTAGGACAAATGTGTAGAAGAGGATTCAATCTAGTATTTCAATATGGTGGTTATGAAATTAAAAAAGGAAGGTCTGGAAGTTTGGTTGCAACAAGAGCAAGGACAAAATGAAATGTTTATCGACTCAAAATTGCTAATTGTAAGTATTTTATGGTTCAAATCAATGAAAGTTGACTATGGCATAGAAGAATGGGTCACATCAATTTTGATAGCCTAGTGAAGATCAACATTGCTCACGTTGTAAGAGATCTTCCAATAATTAATAAGCCTATCAGTGCAATTTGCAAATAATGTCAACTTGGAAAGCAACCAAAGAAGAGGTTAAAAATTAAGAAATTCTCTATCATAGTACCATTTTATTTGGTGTTTACAAACCTATGTGAACCTACCAAAACAAAAATACCTCAAGGTGACTGGTATTTTATGTTATTAATTGATGATTACTCTAGAATGACTTGGGAGACCTTTCTCAAAGAAAAATTAAAGGCTCTAGATAAGTTTAAAGAATTTAAATCTATGGTTGAGAATGAAATAAATTTTGAAATAAAGTGTTTAAGGTATGATAGAGGTGGTGAGTTCTCCTCCGATGAGTTTAGCAACTTTTGTGAAAATCATGAGTTAAAAAGATATTTATCAAATCCTAGGAATCCACAATAGAATGGAGTTGTTGTTGGAAGAATGAGAAGTTTGTCATTGATGCTATTGGTGGAAATATGAGCATTAGGGATAAGCACATGATATATATTACTATGTGTTGCAGTGTTGTTATTGATGTCAACATTATATCTTGATATGGAGATCATGGTGATATCAATATGGTATCTTGATGTGTAGATCTTGAAGACAATTTTAGCTAGTTCTAAGGTTTTGGAATGTTTTTGGAAGAAATTTTTGTAAGATGGTTTGATTTGGTAAAGTTGGTTGTGATAGAAAACTAATTGTGTCAACTCTGTTAATAATTTGCAATAGAGATCCAGTCTTTGGGTCTACACTAGTTTGCGAATGAATTTTTCAAGTTGTACTTCTAACATTATTTTGTTGGGTGTTAGAAGTATCTAATTCTATAATTTCATCATGTTTTAGCTCTTGGTTTGAGAGATATAATTAACACAAGTTTTACTTGGTAAATTAAAGTCATTCCCTATATAGTGCACATGAATAGGAGATTCATCACTTCTCCATGGATAGGTTTTCAAATTTATAGATTTAAGGAGATGTTGAGAGATGGAAATAGTGTGTGAATTCCAATTGGAATTGAGTTTTTTCAAGTCCACATGTTCGAACGTAGATACGAAGTTGAAGATTTTTCACATTACATCATTTGTCGAATTGACCTAATTGATGTGAAGATATGTGAAGTCTAAATAAGTATCGTGGAGTTATGTGGGAGCTATTTTTTATTCATGATAACCTATTTTAAATTGTTTTAAGGAATTGAATCTTGGTGTGAGGCATGTATGGAAGGATTTGATCTAACAAATTATATCTTCTATATTTTGTATGTTACATATAATTAGGTCAACCTAATTGATTCTATACTTGAAGAAGATATATATTCTAGATCATTTTTAGTGTTTTGTTGAATGTAAGACTTGTAAGTGATGTGAATGATACAAATTGAGAAGACCCATTATGAATTTATCTCATGAATATTGAGTAGAAGATTAGAGTGATGTGAATGCAAAGGAAAGTAGAGTGTTAGATCAAAATTAGATGAAGTGTGTAAAATCAATTTATTGAGCTTCATTGGAACTATATCTCATGCATATGTCAAATGCAATTGTATCAATTCAATCTAGGCTATGAGCCACAAAATCTCTTATATATTATTCTCTTAGTGGGCAATGAGTCCACTTGGATAGTGATTCCACCTATAGTGAGCACTTCTATAAATATATTATAATTGGCTATAATTTATTATGAGCTAATCCTCACCATGGTTTTCCCATTTTTGGTTTTCCATGTAAAAATATGAGTGTTCATGTGTTATGTGGTGTTGTTGGATATTTCATTCTTTATTTCATTACTGTGGTTGAATATGATTTGGTGATTAGATGTTTAAATGTTTGAATGGTTTAAAATAATATTGATTTAGCCCTCTCTTAGCATTTCAAGTGTTCAAAAATTGGTATCAAAGATTGGTACCTTATAAGAATATTAATCACTTGGAGGTTAAACACATGGTTGTTAGAAGACTACCCACTCCTCTAGAAGAGATTGCAAGTTAATGAAAAAATGAAGCTTGGTAAATGAAACTATCACCGGTCTGAAATTGCAAGTTGAAGAAAAGAAAAGAGTTGAAGAAAACTTCAAGATGAGCTCTATTAAGCTTGATGAAAAGATTTAAATTGAGAAATTCTCTAAAGAAAAATAAGTTTTAGGATTTGAAAAGGGTAAAAGCTCAAATGTAGAAAAGAAGATCAATAACCAAAGAAGACTTAAGATAATAAGAACAATGGAAAGAAAATCCAAAATCAAAAGAATGAAGCAAGAAAATCACTAGTTAGATAACCAAATGCACAAAGGTACCCACATTTTAATCATATGTTACAATTACAATAGGTTTGGACACATTTCTCTGTTTTGCATAAGCATAAATATGAGGAAGGATAATCTAGTAAAGAGGAATGAACCAGTCCAAAAGATTAATCCCATAGAAACAAATAAGGATATGGATAAGATTTGGAGAAAGGAGGAAGAGATAAAAGTTAAATATTAACTTGCACCACCATTCGATGTAGGTGTTTCCCCTAGAAACTAAGTTGAGAGCTTTGGATCAAGGGGGGATTTAATGGAAATATTTTGTCCCTTACCAAAAAATAGGTGTTTATGCCTCAACAAAAATATATGCTATGTAGATCAACATGCTTGATCTATTGGTGAAGATTGCAGAAGAAAGCATGATAATTCAAAAGTTTGCAGAGCATAAGAAGTTGACTATGCATGCAAATAAAGGGTTGCTAGCTCTATTGTTTAAAGAATTTAATAAAAAAATAAGTTAGGTTTGAAGTGTCATAAAGTGATCACTTAGGAAAATTCATTTACAAAATCACTTGAGAAGGATCAAAGTAGCGAAGAAACGGTTTGAGAGTGATCAAAGGTGATTTATAAATTGGTGCATGTGAACCCTAATAAAAAATGAAGGAAAGGTATTTACAATATTTTTTATTCCCTATCTTCATAGGATTTTTTTATGAAAATAAATTTGAATTCATTTTCAATGGCTACACCAAGGGTTATTGAGGTTTTTGATCTAATCTACAACCTAGATTCAAGAAATACCCTAA
This sequence comes from Sequoiadendron giganteum, assembly GCA_007115665.2. Classification (NCBI taxonomy): domain Eukaryota; kingdom Viridiplantae; phylum Streptophyta; class Pinopsida; order Cupressales; family Cupressaceae; genus Sequoiadendron; species Sequoiadendron giganteum. The sequence continues at coordinate 61,280,175 of CM021101.1, read as the reverse complement.
AAAATTCATAGAAGATGACCTGTTAGGTGATTTTTTTTCTTGTTTCGTATGGGTTTTTGTCAATAGAGGATGTAAGGATTTACTTTCATGGAAAAATTGAAGAATATGATCACAGTAAGCTAGGTTATTTATGGGTAAATGAGCCTACTAGAGAAGATTCTTCCCAAAAACCAAAATTCTAAAACCTAGTTGCAAAGAAGCTTGATGGAGGGCAATGGATTTTGAATTTTTTTTTTGATCATAAATGGTTTAGGATTGCACTAAGAATAATTCATGATAAGTTTATTTGGATTGAAATTCATGGATTGATAATAAAGAAGGTGAGAAGAGAGGTTACAAGTCTATGCTCCACTAGAAATGTTCCTATATTGAATTAGAGAAAGATATTATAAGAGAGCTTTAGCTATAAATCTCATTAGAAATCCAGCTATGAGATATGAAAAAATGATAATTGGTTATGAAATTTATTTCACAAATAGAGAAAACTATGTATCTGCCACTACAATCAATGTGGCATATGAATGGTTAAAAAAGGTGGTAACTATAATCTTTGTGAGTTGTTAAGAAAAAAATTGATGGAGAATTTGAAGCAAGCAAAGGAGAATAAGTATGCA